>CM051480.1:13671736-13774175 GCA_028015225.1 Carex myosuroides
TCAGAAGTATTGAAAAAAGTAGCAAAAGAAGTTGCTGTTAAATATTCTAAATAATTTATGCCTAGCTTAAAAGAGGTACGTAATCGAATAGCTTCTGTAAATTCTACGCAGCAGATCACAAAGGCCATGAAAATGGTATCTGCTGCAAAGTTGAGAAGAGCTCAAGACAGAGCAATGAAGATTCGTCCGTATGCTGAAAAGTTGAACGGTATTCTTCATAACATTTCTGCTTCGCTTGAAGATGGTGCAGATAATGTATATGCAGAAGAAAGAGAAATCAAAAGAGCTTTAGTTGTTATTGTAACATCTGACAGAGGCTTGGCTGGCGCGTTCAATTCAAACATCGTAAAGACAGCAGTTGCGTTTGTAGAAGAAAAGTATCCTATACTTTCTGCGGATAAAAAGGTAGACTTTTTATGTATCGGAAAAAAAGGTGCTGAAGCATTCACAAAACGTGGTGAAAATACAAACTTAGATTACCAAGGCTTATTCTTGAACTTAAGTTTTGATACGGCAAGAGCGGCATCTGAATATGTTATGAAAGCTTTCTTAGATGGTGAATACGACCGTGTAGAAGTTATCTATAACGAATTCAAAAATGTGGCAACACAGATTATTCGTACAGAACAATTCTTGCCGATTAAAAGTCAGGATTTGTCAACTGTGAAAAAAGCAGATGCTGAAATTGATTTCATATTTGAGCCTTCAAAAGTAGAGATTGTAAAAGAATTAATACCCAAATCATTGAAGGTACAATTCTACAAATATCTGCTTGAATCAAATGCTTCTGAACATGGTGCTCGTATGACTGCGATGGACAAAGCAACGGAGAATGCAAAAGAAATGTTAAAAGCATTGAAGCTAACATACAACCGTTCGCGTCAGGCTGCTATTACAAAAGAAATCTTAGAAATTGTTGGTGGTGCAGAAGCATTAAACAACTAATTTATCTAACAATACACTTTAAGAATGGTCCTGATAGCAATCGGGACCATTCTTGTTTATACGCATATGGTAAAATATATCCTATATCTTCATTTATGGCTTGCAGTGATAGCGTTACTGCTTGACAGTGGAGTGCGTATTGTTTTTTTCTATTCCGTTAGAATATTATCCTTTTGCGTGCTTTTCTGCTGCGGCAACATTGTTTACATATAATGCACATACATTATTTGCTTTGTATTGCGAAAAGAAGACGACTGAATTGACAAGTTGGGCAGGCAAACATTATGCTGCTGTACTAGGTACAGCTTTAGCAGGGCTTGCAGGGAGTATATATATATGCATTCGGTATTTCTCTCTGTCGCAATGGGCTGTACTTATTCTGGCAGGCTGCATCTGGCTTTTTTACGAAAGCGCTATTGTTCGTGTAAATAAAAAAGATGTAAGTGTCATTCAGAATTTTTCTCTATTAAAAAGCATTGTACTTGCTCTGGTATGGACTGTTATAACAGTTGTACTTCCATTAACAACAGCAAAGTTTCAGCTGTTGCTTGATCAGGATACGATCTTATTTGTATTTATACGCTTTTGTTTGTTCGCATTCATTACACAATTGTTTGAATACAGAGATCTTTATGCTGAGAAAGTTTATGTGCGCACAAGTAATCTCACAGGCAAAACAATAGGCTATACCAATCTCACACTCTTGTGCAATTTGTTTGCAGTGGCAATAGGTATTCAATTAGTATTTCTTGACTTACACATCTCATTTAAGTTGGCAACAATCATGCAGCTAGCCGTTCTTCTATTTTTATGCGCATTAAAAACATCGTTACCATTACAGCAAGCATGTTGCTTTGGGATGGAATTTTAATTCTTTCACCACTAATAAGCATTTCTCAATATATATGAAGCTGCACCCTAATAATATCACTTCTATTGTTCAGGCATTAAAGAAAATATTATTGAGCAGGCATATGCAGATGATATCGTGCGTAATCTTTTACAAAGCAATCCGAAGTGGGGCTCACGCGACAGGAGATTTATTGCAGGAGCAATTTATACGATCGTGCGTTGGTGGAAACGCTATCTATATGTGGCAGAAACAACAGAACAGGATGAAGCGTGCTTTGAAAAGGTATTGTCTGTTTATTTGTATGAGACCTATGGGGGCGACCTGGAGACACCTTTGCCGGTTGCCATAAAAGAGTCGGCATATAAGGCGAAAGTTGCTGAAGCCGCGCTTATTCGTGCTGTAGAAGGCTCTGTTCCGGAGTGGATGGATGCACTATGTGTGACTGAATTGGGAGAGGACATCTGGACAAAAGAATTAAATATTTTAAATAAGGAAGCAGACGTTTTTATTCGTGTTAATACACTTAAGGGAAATCCGAAACAAACAATTGATGTTCTGCAAAAAGAAGGCATTGGCGCGGATGTTTTTGGAATATATCCGGAAACACTAAAATTAACTGAGCGCAAACCCTTGCAACGCTTAGCTTCCTTTTTGAAAGGAATGTATGAAGTTCAGGATGCCGGTTCGCAGATCATTGCACATTATTTGAACCCGGCACCCAATACTAAAGTGATTGATGCCTGCGCCGGAGCAGGAGGGAAGTCGCTGCATATTGCTGCATTGATGAAGAATAAAGGGCAGATCATATCTATGGATATTGAAGCACCTAAACTGAAAGAGTTGGAACGAAGAGCAATACGTGCGGGAGTAGATATTATTAAAACAAAAGCAATTATAGAAGGTACGATTTCGTCTCTTAAAAAATCTGCAGATTATGTATTGCTGGATGTACCCTGTAGCGGAATTGGCGTGCTGCGCAGAAATCCGGATGACAAATGGAAATTGTCTAAAGACCGCATCGACACATTGGTGAAGATACAGCAAAGTATTCTTCAGGAGTATTCCATGATGGTTAAGCCGGGTGGCATACTTGTGTATGCAACGTGCAGTATTTTGCCATCCGAAAACGACAAGCAGATAGATGCTTTTTTAGCAGTTAATAAGCAATTCGAACTAGAGAAAAAACAAACGGTCTATCCATCACAAGGCGGCGACGGATATTTTATGGCCCGATTGTTGAAAAAGCCTTAATTCAAGCGCTTACAATTTATCCTGATGATCGTAGGGTCGTTAAACGAACTGTTTGTTTTGGTTTTTTATTGTATATTGAATGGACTAACTGTCTGTTTTTAACTATCATAAAGTATGATTAAAAAAATTGCCTACTTCGTTTTTTTAATATTGTTTGGGGCATCTATTGCAAGTAATGCGCAAACAATCAACAAACTCAGATCTACCGAAGATTCGGTGCTGGTTGAATTTATCATTACAGATCTGGACAGTGTACCTATTGAAAATGCCAAACTGGTTGTAACATCGACAGATAAGGTGATTGTAAAAGAAGGTGTCAGCGATATTATTGGAAAATGCTACATGCTTTTGCCTGAAGGGAAAACATACTCCATGGTTGTTTATAAATTCCGGACAGACTTTCCGTTTAATCAACAGTTACACCTGCCTGTAGAGCAAGGACGTTATTCATTTGATCAGGCAATACGCATAAAACTGATCCGTGATTTTGCCCGGATCTTTACTCTGGAAAATGTGTATTTTGATGTAAACAAGTGGGATATCAAACCGGAGTCGGGGCCTGCACTTGACAATTTATACAACACCCTGATGTTAAATCCGAATATGAAGATTGAGATTGCAGGGCATACAGATAGTGACGGTGACTCACAGGACAATTTAATTTTGTCGCAGAACAGAGCAGAATCTGTTATGAATTATCTGATAAAAATGGGCTTAGATCCGAAGCGTATTCAAGCGAAAGGATATGGTGAATTCAAACCTATTGTGCCGAATGACAATGCTCCCAATAAAGCTAAAAACAGAAGAACTGAAGTAAGAGTGTTGGATGAGTAATTCGAAATGAATATGATCAAGATAATACAATGCCTTGTTTTAGCCACTTTGTTTATTGCATGTAAATCCAACGTAAATGATGTTGGGCTTGAAGTATTAAAAGACAATATTTCAGAAATAAAGAAAAATAATCAAAACTGGATTCTTGAGTTAGAGCGGAAAATATCTCAGAATGGTTTTAAAGATCGGGCGATTGTTGATAGTGCAAAAGTTCTAATTTATAAGAGAGAGTTCGCATTGCATAATAAGATTACTATAAATGCATATGGCGCGCATCTTTTTGAAAAGTATGCGTCATGTGAAATAGCTGATTCAAATCGTTTATCACGTGCAAAAATGTTGCTGAGCTTAGAGAACAACAGCATAGATTCACTTGAATATTACGAAACACTTTTAAGCTTACTGCTAATTGAACGGGATTTGGTAGAAGAAGCATGCATGATGATTGCTGCTACAGATTTTAGATGCTTTGGCTTTCACATTCCTATGTATTCAGAGCATGATACTGTTAACGTAAACACCAGTTTCACTTTTATTGCCTGCGGTTTTGAAAAGCTTAGATTTTCATATGTAATGAAAATACATGACAAATTTCACATTACATTAAATGGGGGAAAAGATAAATCTCCCTGTCAATTATAAAATAATAGGTAACGCTGTTGTTGTTACAGTTATTCCTGATAAGGCAGGAACGTACGTGATAGGAGGAGGTATTGAGATATTTGACAAAGATTTGAATTGCGTAACATCGGATACATTCAAAAAAAACTTGTATGTTGTCAATTAAAATTTGGCAATTATTTTACTTCCAGCTTTTAAACGGATTTTCAATCAATGCCGAATTGAAATATCTAAAATCAGAAGTCACTTCCGCTCGCACCCAGTCCGGTTTTGTAAAGGATTGCCCGGCACTCTCTAATTCGATCTCTGCCACGATCAAGCCTGCATTCGTACCTTCAAACACATCTACTTCCCACACATTGCCGTCAACGGTTATTTCATACCGGTTCTTTTCAATTGTTTTAGTTGTAAATTTTTCAAGAAGATCAACCGCATCTTTTTTAGGGATCTCATATTCAAATTCGCTGCGAGACATACCATCTGCACTGCTTTTACCTTTAATGGTTATAAAACCTTTGTCATTGGTTGCGCGCACGCGTATGGTTTTGCCCGGTTCGCTATGCAGGTAGCCCTGGATTAAATAGTTGGGCTGAGGTTTCGATAAGGTTTCCCATTGAGCATGATCAACAAGAAATTTACGTTCGATTTCGATAGCCATTTTTTAGTGGTCAGTAGACAGTGGTCAGGAAAGTAAGGAGTACAGAGTACTTAGTACTAAGACGAGATTATGTAAGCAAGATATATTATGAAGGATTAAATGCAAAGTATTAAAACGAAAAGAGGTGCAATCATTTTACAATTACACCTCTTTTAAATGATTATATGGAATGCAAACTATTGTAACGCCTTAAGCTTTTTGCTTTAGGCGTTAAGCTTATAATAGTTTCTTAATAATATCGTCTGTAGTAATTCCTTCTGCTTCTGCTTTGAAGTTGCGTACAATTCTATGGCGAAGAACCGGCAATGCTACTGCCTGCACATCTTCAATGTCAGGCGAATATTTTCCATTTAAAATAGCCGAACATTTTGCTGCTATAATAAGGTTCTGAGAGGCTCTCGGACCTGAACCCCAATCAAGGTATTTCTTAGCCCATTCGTGCGCGTCAGCGCCGTCTTTACGTGTTTTATGAACCAGTTTAACTGCATATTCAATTACGTTATCAGGCACAGGTACTCGACGCACCAATTGCTGATATTGCATGATCTTTTCTGCATTTAAAATCGCATTCAGTTTTGTCGTTACTCCTGAAGTTGTGTTTTTAACAATCTCAACTTCGGATGCGTAATCCGGATAATCTAAAATAAGATTGAACATAAAGCGGTCAAGCTGCGCTTCTGGTAAGGGATAGGTACCTTCCTGCTCAATCGGGTTTTGTGTAGCCAATACAAAAAAGGTTTGTCCAGCGGATAGGTGTGGCCGGCAACGGTAACAGAATATTCCTGCATCGCTTCCAGCAAAGCTGCCTGCGTTTTAGGTGGTGTACGGTTTATCTCATCTGCCAATACAATGTTGGCAAAGATGGCTCCTTTATTGAAAACGAAGTTTCTGTTTGTATCCAATGTCTCAGCCCCAAGAATGTCACTTGGCATTAAGTCGGGAGTGAATTGAATACGTTTAAAACTTAAATGCAGCGTTGTTGCAATGGTATTGATCAAAAGGGTTTTTGCTAAACCCGGCACACCAACCAATAAGCAGTGACCTTGGCAAAAAACAGCAGTTAAGGCCTGACGGATTGTTTCGTCCTGGCCGATAATTACTTTTTTAATTTCAGAAAAAAGTTGCTGATACGCCGCATTCATTTCATTGGCTAAATCAACGTCATTTTGGTTTGTTGCCATTATTATTGAGTAATCATTAGTTCACATTGCTGATATTCATCGTTGATATCGATAAACACTTTTGATTTTGTTTTATCGAACCATTCATTTACGGCATTGTTCCTTTTTTCTTCAAGGGCAGCTGCGTAAATTTTTTGATAATCATCTATTAAGTTGGCCTGATGGGCAGGTATTTTCTTTTGATAAAAAATGATCCGAACAGCCTCGGTACCATCTTCCATGGTGAATTTTGTTGGCATAGAAATATCACCCACTGCCATTGTATCAATTACAAAGAAGATCGCAGGCTGCAGATCTTCTTGTGCAATACGTGTACTTCCTGTTTGTTCATCGGTAAACATACCGCCATTAAATGCCGTTTGTTTATCTGCGGAGTAAAGTTTTGCAGCTTTAGCAAAAGAGATGCTATCCACTAATATTTTGTGGCGGATAGAATCTAAGAATGCGGTAGCATAAACTAAATCTTTAGATGAACTTGAAGGTTTAATCAGGATATGTCTTGTGTTGTATTCAACGCCTCTGCGTTCAATAAGCTGAATGATATGGAAACCATACTGAGATTCAATTACAGGAGAAATTTGTCCCGGCTGCAGCTTGCTTGCCGCCGCTTCGTATTCTGGAACAAGTTCACCCTTTTTAAAGAATCCAATCTCACCACAATTTTTTGCTGAAACCGGATCTTGAGAAAATTGTTTTGCTAATCTGCAGAAGTCCTCACCATTGGCAATTCGAGCACGAATTTCTTCCAGTTTTTGTTTGAAGGCTAATTGGTCCTGTCTGTTTACTTCGGGTAAACGTACAATCTGTCCGATTTCAACTTCAGAAGAAAAGTAGGGAAGTGAATCCGCTGGCAATGCCTTGAAAAATTTCTTTACATCATTAGGTGTTATCGTTACACCTGCAGTAATGTTGTTCTGCATTTTTTGAGTGATCATTTGATCTCTGATTTGCGGATACAAATCTTCTTTCAACTGATCAATGGTCTTGTTATAATAGCTTTCTAATTTTGCAACGGTACCAAATTGTTGAATGAAGTAATCCATTCTGCGGTCAATTTGTTCGTAGATAATTTCTCTTTCTACAGTTACAGAATCCATGACAGCTCTTGCAAGCATCATTTTATTAATGATAAGTGATTCCAAAACCCTGCACTTAACGTCATCTGTTGTCTGCATCATTTGTGCTTCCGGACTGCGCATAAATTGCAGGTATGAAATCTCTACTTCGGACTTCAATACAATCTGATTATCAACCTTGGCAACAATCTTATCTACCACTTGCTGAGCAAACGCAACGTGGAAGTGAGTAATAAATACTACAAAAAGGAATACGATTCTTAAAAGCATGAAATGAATGGTGCTATAACTATCTGTAAATATATTTATAAACGCTGGTTTGTCCTAATACTGTATATGAAACAGATGGATATTGTGCTGAATCATACAACCATAGGATAAAGTAATAAAAAAAGGGCCCAGGCCCTTTTTTTATTACTTTATCAATGTCTGAAGTTCCGCTTCATTAACGTTTACGGGGTATTTTTTCTTTAATTCATCAATCCATTGGCTCTCTAAATAGCCTTGATAATCAGAAATCACCAAACCTCTTGATTCCTCAAATGTCTTATTTCTAGGTTCATCAATGCGGTCGATCACCACCAGGTAATATCTGTTGTTGTGAACAAACGTGTAACTTCCGACTGTCCAGGTACATTTATTTATTAATTCATTGTCATTTTTAGCATACATGCCATCTGATTCCTGAAGGGTCAATGGTGTTTTAGCATTGTATATATTTTCTAAATATTTTTTAGAAGAAGTGAACAATTGAATATTAGCAAAACGGTCTGCCTGGCGCTGTGCTTCTGTCTTACGAACAGGAGGGGTAGCAGCATAGGTAAACGCAATTCTGTCTGCATTTATACCACCGGCTGCAGCAATGTATGCAAGGATTGAATCTTTGCGGTGGGCAGATATAGTAGCTTGTTCGCTATGGTCTCTGCTTAATTGAACAGATAATGAATAGTGCGTGTATTTGCGCAGCTGTTGAATCGCTTTGTCTAATTGAAGTTTGCCGGCTTTATTTATTGAGGCACTGTTTTTATCAAAACCAATGTTGTCGAAAGATTGATCTTTAACCAAATAGGCTGCTGATTTAAAATCTACTGCAACTTTATCAAGGGTTGCCTCATCTGAGGCGCTAAAGATATATGCATGCGCTCTATCTCCCCATGTGTATTTAGATGCGTTTTGATTATAGAAATTTCTTAGTCCGACAGTATCTGTTGATGCTTTATTCCATACCTTTTCTTCCATCATCTGGAATAAAAGAATCCCATCGTGATATTCTTTTGAGAGCATTCTGTAGTCCAGGTATTTCTCAGCTAGATGTGCTTCTTCATAAGAAATCAGGGATGCGTTCACATAGTTTGTATATAAGACATTTCTCATGTATACTTGAGGAGAACTGTTTTTAACAGCACGCTGGTTTTCAAAAACGTATGCGAAGAAATCTTCTGCTGTATATTTTTCTTTGTTAATAGTAAACAATACGGCTTTGTTTTTTTCGCTTTGCTGGAACGTCCAATTGCCTATCAGAAGGCTGCTATCCGCTTTGCTCATTGCATATTCAATGCCTTTGTTATTTTCAACAAAATTATTGTCTTTTTTCAGACGGGCAATCAGCATTTTTTTATTCAAATCTGAACGCGAGTCCTTTGTAACTTTTGCACGAATGCTTGGCGCCAGCTCTTCAAATGTACCTAGTGGTTTACGCTCAATCAGCTTAATGATATGCCAGCCGTAAGGTGTTTGAACCGGCGCAGTGTATTGTCCAGGTGTAGTTAATGTGAACGCTGCATTTTCAAAAGAAGGAATCATTTTTCCTGTTGAGAACCATTGCAGCTCTCCGCCTTTTACTTTAGATGTTGCATCATCAGAAAACTCATTGCATAGCATATTCCAATCTCCACCATTCTGAAGCTCTTTGTAGATCTCATCGATTTTACTTTTTGCAGCAATGGAATCTTCTTTGCTCATACCTTCACTGTATCTGGCCATGATGTGAGACACATGTATTTGTCCTTGAGAAGGTCTGCGGTCTGCAACTTTTACCAAATGATAACCAAACTTCGTTCTGACAGGTTTTGAAATACTTCCGACTTTGGTAGTATAAGCAGCCTCTTCAAATTCATACACCATTGATAAGGCAGTAAAATATCCCAGATCACCTTTATTTGATTTTGCTGAAGGGTCTTCTGAATATTGCATGGCCAGTTGCCCAAAGTCTTCGCCTTTGTTTGCACGGTCTCTTAAAGCGATCAGTTTATTGTATGCTATAAGCGTATCTTTAGGGTCGGCTTCAGGAGAACATAAGATCAGAATGTGACTTGCTCTTACTTCTTCTTTCATGCGCTGATACGCCTGGTCAACAAGCATTTCTGTCACACCTTTTTCTGTTAAGTAAGGTTGTGCTAATTGTTTTTGGTAGCCTGCCAGTTCAAGTTTGAATGCCTGGGTTGTATCTAAACCCAGCGATTCAGCTTCGATAACACGCAACTTAAATTTTGTATAAAGCTGAAGGTATTCTTCAAGACTTGCTTTTGTATAGGCATCATCACTTTTACCGTTATTTTTATCATAGACATAAGCAAAATCTTTTGTAGGGATATTTTCTTTGCCTATGGTCAGGATGGTAGGTTCAGGAGCAGGTGTAGTTGATTTTTTAGAGGAAGATGTAGCAGTTTTTTCTGTTACGCAACTGTAGATCAGCAAACTTGATAAAGATGCTGCTGCAATCCATAATGGTAATCTCATATAATCGAATTGAAATAGATTAATTTATATAAAAGTTGAACGTTCGGTTCGCTGTTCTGGTATTTCCAGCCCGAAATTCAATACAAATTAGTAGTTTTTTGCTAAGGAAAAAAACGCTTAGGCAAACTTAAGCGATTTGCGGAGTAATAATACAGTATAAGGCTCAGATCTAGATATTTCGATAGAGTCCATGATTTTTTTAACTAAAAGAAGGCCGATTCCTCCTTTACGTTTTTCAGCGATCAGTTTTCGTATATCCGGTGATTCGTGCGTATTGATATCATACGGATCTCCTGTATCACGAATTAAAAAAGTGAAATTGTTATTGTCATTTTCAATTTCAAGCTCAATATTATTATATGCTTCAGAAGGGTTGCTCGGAGTATGAAGAATTCTATTGGCGCATACCTCATCCACTGCCAAAACCATCATGTTAATTTCAGGGTCTGGCACAGACATACTCTGAAGGGTTGTACTCACGAAATCGCGTACAGTCTTCAGGTTTTCCGGGTTGCGTACTATTTTAATTTTATTATTCAATTCCTTTAGCTTCTTCTTTTGTACCAACAATTTTTATTAGTTCATCCAAACCTAAGATCTGAAATACATTCCGAACTTTTTCGCTTAAATGACACAAGACAAGTGAAATATTATTTTCTTGAAAATCATGAATGTATGACATAAAAACGCCCAAACCTGCTGAAGAGATATATTCTAATTGAGAACAATCAACAATTATTTTTGATTCTTTATTAGATACGGCCTCTTCAATTGCCTGGTCCAGCTGTATGCTTGAACTTGCATCCAAGTCACCCTCTATTCCAATTATATAAAATTCATTTTCCTTGACAGTAGTTATACGCATAAAGTTGAATTAGGTAGGTATAATGTATTAAAAATATTTATAATTAGCTAAATTTTAAAATAAGGAGGGTGCAATCATCTTCAAATTGGGTGCTCCCGCTAAAATGCTGAACATTTTCAATGATGGTATCAATAAGTTGTTTTGGGCTTGTTTTAGCATTTTCTATACCCAATTGTTTTAGTCGATCGTAGCCATATTCGTCTCTTAAGCTGTTATGAGCTTCAACCAAACCATCTGTATAAAGTATAAGCACGTCTCCCGACTTATATGACAATTCATATTTATTAATGTGTTTTTTATAGGTGCCGTTTCTGCTTAAGCCTAAGCCTAGACCTTTGCCATCTAAAAACGATGCGGAGTAGTTTTGTCCATCAATTAAAATTGCGGGACAATGTCCTGCACGTGCGTACTCAATTGTTTGTGTTTCTGTATTGATGATAAACAAACTTAGCGTGATGAAATTCTTTTTTTCCAGACAACGGCCAATTGCATTGTTGGCATGTGTCATAAACTCATCTACAGGTAAGTCAAGTGTGATAAGGCTTTGAAAGACACCTTTCATTTGCGCCATATTAAAAGCAGCGCTGGTTCCATGGCCGGATACGTCACCAATAGTTATTGCAAAACGTGTTGGAGACAATTCATATGAATCATAATAATCCCCTCCAACTTCTTTCGCACCTTTTGAGTAAACGCTTAATTCAATTGAATTATTTAAATACATAGAAGCAGGTAACAAGCTTCGCTGTACGTCTTTTGCAATTTTTAATTCTTCCTGATAACGCTCTGTTTGTATGGCGTCAGACATAAGCCGGAAATTCTTAATTGAAATAGACGCCTGGCTTACAAACGTAAAAATGATATCAACCATTTCCTTGTCAAACCCATCGTGCAAATTTTTCAAGAGCACCAATGTGCCAATCAGTTGATTGTTTGAAGTCAGAGGAATCAGAAGGAAGGATTTAAAACCTAAATGCTTGATTTTATCTGTATGCTGGTAGGATAAAATGTCTTTTATGTATTGAGGCTCAGATGTAATGTTTATTTGATTTTTGCGAAGCGCTTTTTTTATTTCAAACACATCGTATTCATCAATAGCGCTATTTTTAAAAGCTTTTAATCCACCGTTGTTGTCTCTGATCTCTAACCAGGCGGCGTCGGCCATAACGGTTGTCATACTGCTGCTTACCAGCATGTCGTACATGTCTTCTTCCTTTTCACCTACCTGCAACGACTGGTGCAGTTTTTGAAAAAGCATTACCTCACCAAATTTTTGTTCAAAAACAGATGATGTAGGTAAGTTGAAAAGCAACACTAAAAGAGAAACAATTGAATTCAGCAACATGAAACCGAAGATTGCCTGGATGAATACATTTTCTGCAAGATCAATCAGCAGACTGCTTGTAATGTGATGTTCATAGATCCGTTCAAGGAAAGATAAACTTATAATGATAATAAGACTTAGCAACAATATGCTGCGCCATTTTGCTTGTAACTTAAAAACGCTACCCACTTTAAATTAAAGGCAGATATTAAGCCCAGGATTGTAAGTGGGGATGAGAATGCCAGAAATAAGGGATCTGTAATGTCAAATGAAAAGAAGTTGCTGACTACACTTAGCAGCGTTAGGTATTCAAATATATGCCAGACAACATCCGTACGTTTTGTTTTTTGGTACAGGATCATTTTTTTCCATACATAAAACCCATTTGCAAGGAAAATAGTGATGATGCCGATGTTGATGTGATATAATATGTTGGATACAAGAGGATCATTTAAAAATGCTGCGTTCTGGCTGAAAAGCCCAACCGATTTAATGATCAGGGATATTAAAACTGTTATTGCTCCTGTGATGAATACCTGCCAAAGCAAGTCGTTAAAGTGACCTGTGCGTTTAGAACCTATTTCAACTTTGAATCCTAAGAATGTAAAAAGAAAAAAGGTACTTAATAAAACGTTGACAATAATGTCTGAAAAAAATAAAGGAATAAATGATTGAGTATATCTTATAACGGTAATATCGTCAGCCAGTATTAATAACCAGCTGACGATTGCCAACATAAAATATAGATTTCTTAGATTTTTTAGATTCACAATGCCGTGTTAAGAGAGATTATCTGCTACTATAATTTGGAGCTTCGCGTGTGATCTGTACATCATGCGGGTGACTTTCTTTTACACCTGCTGCTGTAATCTTTACAAACTTTGCTTTTTTCATCGCTTCAATATCTTTGGCTCCGCAATAGCCCATACCTGCCTTCAATCCGCCGATTAATTGATAAACAACTTCATATGCTTTACCCTTGTAAGCAATTCTGCCTACAATTCCTTCAGGTACAAGTTTTTTGCTATCTTCTTCTGCATCCTGGAAGTAACGGTCTTTAGATCCGTCTTCCATTGCTTCTAAAGAACCCATACCGCGGTATGTTTTGAATTTTCTTCCTTCGTAAATAATTACTTCACCAGGCGCTTCTTCTGTACCAGCTACCAATGAACCAATCATAATTGTACTTGCACCGGCAGCAATTGCTTTACAAACATCGCCGGAAAAACGGATACCACCATCTGCAATAACCGGAACTTTATATTTTTGTAATGCTTTTGCACATTCGTATACTGCATACAACTGCGGCACACCAACGCCTGCAATAATACGTGTTGTACAAATAGATCCTGGTCCGATACCAACTTTAACGGCATCTGCACCGGCTTCAGCCAATGCTTTTGCAGCATCACCTGTTGCAACGTTGCCTGCAATCAGCTGCAACGTTTTAAATTTCTTCTTAATATCTTTTACGGCCTGGATAACATTTTTAGAATGTCCGTGAGCTGTATCAATACTTACTACGTCAACACCGGCTTTAACAAGTGCTTCAATCCGATCCATTACATCAGGCGTTGCACCTACAGCTGCCCCTACACGTAAACGGCCGAACTCGTCTTTGCAAGCCATGGGTCTATCTTTCTTTTTAAGAATATCACGGTATGTGATCAGACCTTTTAATTTCCCTTGTTTGTCAATGATAGGAAGTTTTTCAATTTTATATTTTTGCAAAATTTCTTCTGCTTTCAATAAATCAATTCCTTCAGGCGCTGTAATCAGGTTTGCCGCAGTCATGATTTTAGAAATCGGCTTGTTTACATTTTTCTGAAAACGCAGATCTCGGTTAGTTAAAATACCAACCAATTTTTTGTTTTTATCTAAAACCGGAATACCGCCGATCTTAAAATCTTTCATGATCTTAAGAGCATCTTTTAGCAAGGCATCTTCTTGAAGTACAATAGGGTCCATGATCATACCGCTTTCAGAACGCTTTACACGTCTTACTTGTTCGGCCTGCTTTTCGATGGACATGTTTTTATGTATAAATCCCAAACCACCTTCATGCGCCATAGCAATAGCCATTTCATACTCAGTTACGGTATCCATTGCGGCCGAAACTAAAGGAATGTTTAATTTGATGGTTTTAGTTAGGTAAGTAGAAGTGTTGGTATCACGAGGGAGTACCTCAGAATACGCTGGGATTAAAAGGACGTCGTCGTAGGTTAACGCTTCGCCTGCAAATTTTGATGAGTCAGATAGCATCGCAAATAATTTATATTCGGTTACTTATTTGCAGGTTAAAATTACGTAATTTACCTCGATTTCGAAAGTATTATATTGTATTATTTGAATCTTTTTGTTTCAATCTGTATAAATAGCTATACTTGAATATAATTAAAGGCACATTCCTGATACAACATGCTCTCTAAAAAAGCAAAATACGCACTAAAGGCATTACTTTTTTTGTCCAAAAACGCAGATAGCGGCACCATGCTTATTGCTGAAATATCTGAAAAAGAAGGCATTCCCAAGAAATTTTTAGAACAAATCCTTTTAGAGCTTAAAAAACAAGGCATTCTTCAAAGTAAAAGAGGAAAAGAGGGAGGCTACCTTTTGGGTAAAAAACCAAATGAGATCGTTATTGGCCATGTTGTTCGAATTATTGATGGTCCGTTGGCTCCAATTCCCTGTGTGAGTAAAATGGCATATCGCCGTTGTGACGAGTGCGTTGACGAGAAAACCTGTGAAATACGAAATTTATTTTTGCAAGTCCGAGATGCGACCATAGAAATTTTGGATAACACTACACTCGAACAACTGGAGCAGAAAAATATTTTGTAATATCTATTTGAATTTCATTTAATTCTGTTTTAATTTGTCTATCAAATCGGTAGAGATAGTATTTATATATCTGCTGATTAAAGTAAAACCCTAATTCATTATCCTTTATACACTACTATATATATAGGGATAGTATAAAAATTAATTCGTACACATGTTTAAAGACAACACGTATTTTCTGCACATTACCAATAAGATTGGCAATGTATCAACGTTAAGCAAGTTTCTTGGACTGGTTTTGTTTTTACAAATCCAAACTCTTGCTTTCGGACAAGCTCCTTATACAATACAGGGGACGATTATTGATAGCACGAATAATGAGCCTGTAATTGGTGCTATTGTAAAAAGAGAAGATGGTTTAGTAGGGACTCAAACAAATCTTGATGGTTTTTTCTTGATAGAATATTCAGGCACATTGCCAGTTACCCTTGTCATAAGTTCTGCAGGTTATGCAAACCAATCGTTTGTTGTTACTGAGGAAAATGTTGGGCAGCGTTTTACAATATCCATTCATCCGGATCTTGAAGCTGCTCCCGAGGTAGTTGTTTCATCCCGTCGTAGAGATGAATCAGCACAGGATGTGCCGATTCCTATTTCAATCGTAGGTGGTGCTAAAGCGGAAGATGCTGGTGCATTTAACGTGAACAGAGTAAAAGAACTTGTACCATCTGTACAGCTTTATTCATCAAACCCTCGTAACACAGGTTTAAATATCCGCGGTTTGGGTTCTCCGTTTGGTTTAACAAATGACGGTCTTGATCCGGGTGTAGGTTATTATGTGGATGGTGTGTATTATGCACGTCCTGCAGCAACTACATTAGATTTTATTGATATTGATCGTATCGAAGTATTACGTGGTCCTCAAGGTACATTGTTTGGTAAAAATACATCAAATGGTGCATTCAACATTGTTTCTAAAGCGCCAAGCTTTAAGCCGGGTGGTGTTTTCGAATCAAGCTTTGGTAATTTCGGATATATCCAGGCTAAATTGTCTGTTACAGGCCCGATCAGCCAAAAGCTTGCTGCACGTTTTTCTTTCTCAGGTACACAACGTGATGGTTTAGTTTACAATCAAAGATCAAATCAACAAGTGAATGACATTAACAATTTAGGCTTCAGAGCGCAGTTGTTGTATAATGCTTCTACCAGAGTTAAAATTACCATTATTGCAGATGCAACACGTCAGCGTCCGAACGGATATGCGCAGGTGGCAGCTGGTGTAGTAACAACCCAACGTAGTGCTTACAGACAGTTTGATGCAATCATTGCAGACTTAAATTATCAATTGCCTACAACAAATGCATTTGAACGTAGAACGGATCAAAATACATCTACGAAATCAGGAAACGATATCGGTGGAGTTTCATTAAATGTTGATGCTAAAATCGGCCCGGGTACACTTACATCTACTACAGCTTGGCGTTACTGGAATTGGGATCCTTCAACTGACCGTGACTTTATTGGATTAGATGCGTTGCGTTTATCTCAAAATCCGGCAAAACATAATCAAGTATCTCAGGAGTTTCGTTATGCAGGTAATTTTCTCTGATCGTTTAAGTGGTGTTGCAGGTATTTTTGCTCTTGCGCAGTCTATAAAGGTAACAGGTACAGAAGAAGCAGGTGCGGATCAGTGGCGTTTTTCAAGAACAAGTGCTGGTCAAACACTTATGACATCTGAATTGTTAGATGGTTACGGAACGCATACTAATTCGACTCTTAACTCATTCTCTGGTGCAGTATTTGGTCAGTTGGATTGGGCTGTAATTAAAAACCGTTTGCATGTATTACCAGGTCTTCGTTACAACTACGATTACAAAGATGCTGACTATGATAGAACAACGTATGGCGGTAAGCAAACAAGTGATCCTGCAGAAATTGCTTTGAAAAAATCCGTTTATTCAGATCAGGCTTTCAAAACAAAAGCAACAAATACCAACTTCTCCGGAAACATTACTGTTTCATATAAAGTAAGAAATAACATCAATGCATATGCTACATATTCAACTGCATACAAGCCAGTAGGTGTTAATATTGGTGGTTTACCAACAACGCCCCAACAACGCCAACAGGCGAACCTGACTTGAACTTAGCTACAGTGAAGCCTGAATACACAACAAATTATGAATTTGGTATTAAAACTGCTCCAACTAAAAACTCAATCTTGAACTTTGCTATCTATGAAACAGATGTAAAAGATTATCAGGCAAACGTTCAGTCTCCACAACTTGGTGTGAACAGAGGTTATTTAGCAAATGCAGAAAAAGTTCGTGTACGTGGCTTTGAAGTAGATGGTAGCACAAAATTAGGTAGATTCTTCTCTTTAAATGCTGCAGTTGCTTATACTGAAGGTATCTATGAGAAATTTACAAATGCTCCGCTTCCATTGGAAGAAACTGGAGCAGTGAATTCTTCCAATCAACAAGTAGCATTCAAAGATATCTCTGGCGGTAAATTACCAGGTATCTCTAAATGGTCTAGTTCAATCGGTGCTGAAGTTGCAATTCCTGGCAAGATCCTTACAAACGAAGGTAAATTCTTCTTTGCAGTAGATAACTATAACCGTTCTAAATTTTCTTCAAGCCCGTCTCCATCTAAATATTTAAACGTTGATGGTTATTCATTGTTCAATGCTCGTTTAGGTTTCCGCGCTTCAAAAGGATTAACAGTATTTGTTTGGTCTAGAAACGTATTCAACAAAAACTACTATGAGCAATTATTGCCAGCAAGTGGTAACGCAGGTTTGTATGCAGGTGTATTGGGTGACCAAAGAACATATGGTACAACATTAAGATATGTATTCTAAGAAATAATTTGAAATTGAATTAATCTGAATTCCTTATATAAAATGTCGAGTTTGTTGGTAATTGACTATAATAAGAGTTCATTTTAATAAAAAATCAAAATAAAGCATTGTTTGGCATTTAGAATGGCTTGTATTTGGAATATTATTTCGAAACGATATTTGTAAATAACTAACAGTACCCATACATTTGTCCATTAAATCGGTAGAGTTGCTCTGTATAATTTTATACAGAGCAATTTTACATTGTTTAGGGGCATGTTAAAGAAAGTAGGATTTATATTATTTGTACTAATAGTTTCTGAGTCGTATGCTCAGACAAAGAGTGTCTATTCTGATAATATTGTATGGACACAATACTTCTTCCGCGGGCAGATAAGTACTAAATGGTTTCTTCATCTGGATATGGGATATCGTACCCGTGATTATCTAAACAAGGAATCTCAGTATTTCATTCGTCCGGGTGTGGTTTATCAGATTTCTCCTAAGGTAAACATTCAGGCAGGATATGCATATTTTAATACCAATCAGTTTCTGAGCGGCTATGAAGAAGTAATGCGGCCGGAGCATCGTTTATATCAGCGGTTAACTATTATACAAAAGGCCGGAAGGTTTGAGATCAGACACCGGTACAGACTGGAAGAACGGTTCAATCACAATATCTCAAAGGGAGTCTTGCAGGATGGATACACACCATCTTTCCGTGTAGGTTATCAACTTTACATTTCATGTCCGTTCAACAATACAACCATCAAAGAGGGAACACTATATGGTATTGTATCGGATGAATTATTTGTAAGTTTTGGTAAAAAAATATTTAACAATTTTGACCAGAATCGTCTGGCACTAGGATTGGGTTATCAGTTTACAAAAGGTTTTGGCGCAACGTTGTTCTACCAATATATATACGGACAACAAGCAACAGGAACACAGCTATATGCTTATAACGCATATTGTATTGCGCTGAATCAAACAGTTGATTTCAGAAGAAAAGATAGAAGCAGCCCTTCAAGATAATAAGAAGAATATGGAGCACAATGATAAAATAGACAAGCTGGAAGATGCAATCGCTGAACCGGCCTTGCAGGAAGAGTTGATTCATGAGATCAATGAAGAGAACAAACGCAATCCGCTTTATAAACGACTGGCTATAGGCTTTGCTGTTTTATTAATAGTTGCTTTTGGACTTACATGGTTTTTAGGCAACCCTCCTAAAGAAGCATATGAAGGTGTGACCAATTTTCTTGAAACCATTTTCAATAAAGATTTAATCGGATATCTGGTTGTTGGTTTGTTTGCACAAATGGTTGATGGCGCATTGGGTATGGCATATGGTGCTACGGCAACTTCCTTTCTTGTTAGTATTGGTGTAAATACAATGAATGCAAGTGCCAGTATACACATTGCAGAAGTATTTACAACCGGCGCATCCGGTTTATCGCATTTGAAATTTGGGAATGTAAATAAAAAATTATTTAAGAACTTATTGATCCCGGGAATTATTGGAGCTGTATTGGGGGCTTTGATTTTATCCTTATTAGAAAATGGAGCACTCTTTGAAGATAATGTAAAAAAATACATTCGTCCGGTTACAATGGTGTATACCATGATTCTGGGTATAATAGTTTTGCGCAAAGCATTGATAAAAACACAACCTAAAAATAAAATTACCAAGGTTACTCCATTGGCCTTGTTCGGAGGTTTCATGGATAGTGTCGGCGGCGGCGGCTGGGGACCGATTGTTACATCTACATTGATCAGCAGCGGACGTGCAATTAATTATACCATAGGTTCTGTAAACTTAGCAGAGTTTTTTATTGCCCTGGCAAGTTCACTTACATTTATTGTCTTCGCAGGTTTAGATCCGGGTCTGTGGCAGGTTATTATAGGTTTAATTATCGGAGGTGTATTTGCTGCGCCATTTGCCGCCTTATTGGTAAATAGAGTTAAGAAAAAACCGTTAATGATATTTGTAGGATCTTTTATTATTTTCTTAAGTCTGAATACACTTTTAAAACTGGCATTCAATATTGATACCTTCAAATCATTTGCAGGTTTGATAACCGGCTTGTTTTAAAAAAAAAATATTGGATCGTGCTGTAAATTATACAGCACGATCCAATAAAATATCTTTGTATAACTTATTCAGTTTATTCAAATAAATATTTTTCCTGTATTCTTCCGCCACTTTTTTGCAGGCGACAATAGATTGCTCTACAGATTCAGGATTTAAATAAAAAGCTTCGATCTTATCTGCCAAATCCTTTGCATTTTTTGATTCAAAAAAACATCCGTTGCTTTGAGTAACCTCTTTGAAAGTAGAAATATCTGAAATGATCATGGGTATCTCTGATGCCATCGCTTCTGCAACACTAATGCCGAATCCTTCAATGATGGAGCATGAAATAAATAAATCGTGTTGATCAAGCAGATCTGAAACATTGTTCTGACTGCCGTGTATGGTAACAGGAAGCCCGAATTTATTTATATACCGTTGAAGCATACGTTCATCGTTTCCCTGTCCGAAAATATTAACATGAAGTGGCAGGTGTTTTAGGTGACGCAGCGCCTGAAGCAATAGTATGTGGTTCTTTTCAGTTTTTAAATTCCCGACGGAAATAATCTTTAATTTTTGCGGTATATTTTTTGAAAACGAATGTGTCCTTTTTTTATAAAAAATATCTTCAATGTAATTATGGAGAACAGCACTGGATTTGATTTTTATATCATAATCATTTGCTTTTTGCTGTGCTTTAGAAACATGGAAAATTTTAAACGCAGGATTCATTGTATACCTGTCAAACAACTTCATACACTTCTTCATAATCCGTGCACTGCGTTTCGGGTATTTGATTCTATAATACTCGTTGTGGTATGTCTGCATTACATGGCGGCCATGTATTTTTGCAAATCGAATTAAGATGCTTGAAAAATAAAGGTGTGTATGTATGATATCCGGAGAGAAGTCCTCGATATGTTTGTTTAATTCAGCAACAATACGTTTACTATCCATTATCCCTTTATAATTCAAACAAACAATATCTATAAACCCTGGTTGTGGATTCATGATCGGGTATTTGGTAGGGAATAAGTAAATGATTCGATGTTCGTAATCCTTTAATTCAGGAATGGCCCCGGACAGCAATACTTCAGCGCCTCCTTTGGCAAACGAGTCAATGATATGTAAAATTCTTTGTTTCAAAAGTTAAAACGTTTGATTAAAAATACGTTTGGATATTATAAAGGTTCAGTTTTTTTGTGCTTTGAATATACGGTCTTTATTGAACATATCTTTAATAATGACACTATTTGTAAAGCCAAATTTACCGGCAAGCGTTTGCATTTCAGCACCCTTTTGTTCGTTGATCTCGGCATATACGAATCCGTTTTGATTCAATGCTTTTTGAGCAAATGCCAATAAGGCTTCATAATAAATGAGTGCGTTCCGGTCATCAACAAACAGCGCCAGATGCGGCTCGTGTGCCAGCACATTTTCGCGCATATGCTCTTTTTCAGATTCCAGAACATAAGGTGGGTTGCTTACGATTATGTCGAATGTGCCGGGAATGTCCGGCTGACCGGATAAAAAGTCGAGTTCAATAAAATTAACCTCCGCATTATTATCCGCCGCGTTTAAGCGCGCCATCTCAAGTGCTGAAGCACTTATGTCTACAGCTGTTACGCTGGCATTGCGAATAGTTGCAGCCAGGCATATTGCAATACAGCCGCTGCCTGTACCGATATCCAGTATAGATGGGGCTGCATGTGAGTTCTCTGTAATAATAAGCTGAACCAATTCCTCTGTTTCCGGACGTGGGATCAGCGTATCTGCATTCAATCGGAAATAATACTTATAAAAAAAGGATCTGCCGATTACATATTGAACAGGAGTGTGGTTGTTCAACTTTTTAAGAGCATTTTCCAGAGAGTTTTGATTGTCGGCGCTCCAGTTTATCTCCTTATCTGCTACGAAATCAATTTTAGAAATGTGGAACATGTCTTCAAAAAGCATATAGAGAATGCTTTCTTTTTCAACACGTTCGTATTGGTGAAAGCCTTTTTTTGTCTCCTCAAATAGGTATTTAGCTGATATTTTTCTTAATTGATTCAATTGTGAATAAGTTGCAGGAACCTGTAATTGGTGTAAATCGTTTAACCAGTATCAAAGATACATTAATTATGGATTCTGACGAAAGATATATGAGACGTGTGATGGAACTGGCCAGGCTAGGTTCCGGAAACGTAAGTTCGAACCCAATGGTTGGGTGCGTAATTGTTAAGGACGGTGAAATCATTGGAGAAGGATATCATGAAGGCTTTGGTCAGCCCCATGCTGAAGTGAATGCGATAAAATCGGTTCAGGACAGATCGAAATTAGAAGGTGCTACCTTATATGTAAACCTGGAACCTTGTTCGCATCATGGGAAAACACCGCCATGTTCGAATTTAATTGTTGAACATAAAATAGCACGTGTTGTTTTTGCAACCATAGATCCCAATCCTTTAGTAGCCGGAGCCGGTTTTGAGTTTCTAATGTCAAATGGCATTGAAGTTATTCAAGGTATATTAGAAGAAGAAGGCAGAGAATTGAATTGCCGTTTTTTGACTTTTATGGAAAAGAAACGGCCATATATTATTTTGAAGTGGGCAGAAACCGCTGATGGGTTTATTGCAAAAGAAAATTTTGATTCGAAGTGGATCAGCAATGATGTATCGCGTCGCCTGGTACATAAATGGCGCAGCGAAGAAGATGTCGTATTGATTGGTACAAATACTGCATTGTATGATAATCCAAGATTGAATGTGCGTGATTGGACAGGCAGAAATCCTGTACGCGCATTTATAGATAAAAATCTGCAGGTTCCGGAAGGCGCGCATTTGCTGGACGGCACGCAGGAAACTATTTGCTATAATTACATAGAACAGGATGTACGGAATCTTGTTGAATATGTAAAAGTAGACCCGATGGATGATATGATCGATGTTATTATTGAAGACATGTATATCCGCAAGCATTTATCCATACTTGTTGAAGGAGGTACACAACTCTTAAATGCATTTATGAAAAAAGGATTGTGGGATGAGATCCGGATCTTCCGTTCTCCGGCTGAATTTGGAACAGGTATTGAATCCCCGGTGATCAGAGCAAAGGCAGATAGTCATGAAATGATTTTAAACGATGAGTTGATCGTATATAGAAATAAATCAAAGGAGTATGCAGCTAGCCTTAACGCTTAGTTTTTTAAAAAAATTAAGTAAGAACAACAACAAAGAATGGTTTGATAAAAACCGTTCGGTATATGAAGAAGCAAAAGGAGAAGTAAAATTACTGGTAGCAGATGTAATCAAACGCATTGCGGAGTTTGATCCTTCCATCGCACAACTGGAGCCCAAAGACTGTATGTTCCGTATCAATCGGGATATACGTTTTTCAAAAGATAAAGTGCCTTACAAAACCAATATGGGTTTTATGATTG
This sequence comes from Carex myosuroides, assembly GCA_028015225.1. Classification (NCBI taxonomy): domain Eukaryota; kingdom Viridiplantae; phylum Streptophyta; class Magnoliopsida; order Poales; family Cyperaceae; genus Carex; species Carex myosuroides. The sequence continues at coordinate 13,695,202 of CM051480.1, forward strand.
CGCCGGGCGGAAAAAAATCGATCAAGTCTTGTTACTATGTGCATATAGAACCTGGTAATTGCTTTCTTGCAGGCGGAATCTGGATGCCTGAACCTGAGAATCTGAAACGCATTCGGCAGGAAATAGATTACAGTGGAGATGCATTGAAGAAAATAATTCAGAATAAAAATTTCAAAAAATATTTTTCAGGATTTGATGAAGAACTGAAACTCGTTCGGATGCCTAAGGATTATGATGAATCACATCCGTACGCAGAGTGGTTGAAATTGAAAAGCTTTACAGTTACCATGCCGCTTGAAGAATCTGTTCTTACAGATAAAAAAGTTGTTGACAAAATTTGCGCTCCTTTTAAAGAAATGTATGTATTCAATCAATTTTTAAATGCTGCATTAGATTAAAACTTCAGATGAGTAAAATTTCAATTGTTGGTTGCGGCTGGCTGGGTTTGCCATTGGCAAAACGTTTGGCAGAAGATGGGCACGATGTAAAGGGTTCGACAACCCGGATAGAGCGGACTGCAGAGCTCGAAGCTGCGGGTGTGCATGCATATCAGTTAAAAGCTGAAAATGGCAAATGGGAAGGTGATCGTTTGGCAGATTTTTTACAATGTGATGTTTTGATCATTGCAATTCCACCTGGCACAAAACGCAATCCCGATAGTACACATGCCGAAGAGGTTCGTGCGTTGCTGCAAGTAATTTCAGATCATAACATTACAGTTAACAAGATCATTTATATAAGTTCAACTTCTGTCTACAAAAACACAAACAATGTTGTCGGCGAATATGATGTTGTTGAAGAAGCCGATGCCGGGAATAAAATATTGTTTAGAGCTGAACAGTATGTGCAGGCCTGTACAATAAAGGAAAAGCTGATACTTCGGTTGGGTGGATTGACGGGGTATGATCGCATGCTGGCACGTTTTTTTGCCGGCAAATCAGAATTGGCAGGAGGTAATGAGCCTGTTAATTTAGTGCATCGGGATGATGTTGTGGCTGCAGTGCTATTTCTGCTAAACCAAAAAACAGGAAGCACAGTATTGAATGTGTGTTCGCCTTTGCATCCAACGAGAAAAGATTTTTACGAACAGTTATGCGAACGTTTTCATTTGCCCCGGCCTGACTTTTCGGAAAAAAAGCACGCCGATTGGAAAGAGATTTCTACGGATAAATTAAGCGGGCTTGGATATTCGTGGATTTATCCGGATCCATATGGATACAGCTATACCTATCAATGATGGTGGTGATGGTCGTCGTGTTTTGATAAATATGGATTTAGCAGCATTCCCAATATAAAAACGCCAACCCATGTTGGATACAGATATATGTAGTTTTCAACAGTTTTATTCAGAAGCCATAGTATTCCGTGTGCTACAAGGCTTAAAATTATACCTACAATGGCGATTACTTGAAAAGAGTTTATGTTTTTCATCTAACCAATTTAGATATAATAAATGGTTTTTTTGCTAGTTGAAGCTGTAGAATGTACTTTTGTAGAGATTATTGATTGAAAATCGCACGGCAATAGTCTATTTGAGCTAATTTATTATGAATCCAAAAGTACAGGTTGTCGATATTGAAGAAGCTGCAAAGCGCTTGAATGGTATTGTTTTTCATACTCCTCTAAATAAAAACGAACATCTATCTCAGGAGTTCGGCTGTAATTTATGGCTGAAGAGAGAAGATCTGCAGTTGGTGCGATCGTATAAATTGCGTGGCGCATACAACTTCATGAGCAGTCAGAAACGTGAAGATATTGAAAGAGGTGTTGTTTGTGCAAGTGCAGGAAATCATGCGCAAGGTGTTGCATATTCCTGTCAGGCACTTAAGATTAAGGGGCGTATCTTTATGCCGGCAACAACGCCAAAACAAAAAGTATCACAAGTTAAATTTTTTGGTAAAGAGTTTGTTGAAGTAGTACTGGTAGGAGATACCTTTGACGACTCATATAACGATGCAATAAAATACTGTACAGAAAATAAATTATTATTTGTACATCCGTTTGACGATCCTAAAGTAATTGCCGGACAAGGTACTGTTGGTGTAGAAATCCTTGAAGATATTGCTGTACCGATCGATTATATATTTGTGCCTATTGGCGGCGGCGGTTTAGCGGCGGGCTTATGTACATATATTAAATCGAAAAGTCCGGAGACAAAAATCATTGGAGTGGAGCCTTTAGGTGCGCCTGCAATGAAACGTTCGTTGGAGGAAGGCAAAGTGGTGGTATTGGACGAGATAGATAAGTTTGTTGATGGCGCCGCAGTAAAGCGTGTCGGCGAATTGAATTTTGATATCTGTTCAGAATATCTGGATGATGTACAGTTGGTGCCTGAAGGTAAAGCCTGCAGTACGATCATTAAATTATATAACGAAGAAGCTATTGTTGCAGAACCTGCCGGTGCATTAAGTATTAGTGTGCTTGATTATTTCAGAGATGAAATAAAAGGTAAAAATGTTGTATGTGTTGTTAGTGGCAGCAACAATGATATCGACAGGATGCAGGAAATAAAGGAGCGTTCGTTGTTGTACGAAGGTTTGAAACATTATTTCATCATTCGGTTCAAACAGCGTACAGGTGCATTGAGAGAGTTTCTGGATGAAGTGCTAGGGCCCAATGATGACATTACCTATTTTGAATATACCAAGAAAACAAACCGGGAGAATGGTCCGGCGATGGTGGGTATTGAGGTGAAAACAAAAGAAGATTTTAATTTATTGATCGATCGGATGAATGCTAAACATGTAGATTATACATTGGTGAATTCGGACTCAAATCTGTTTAGTTTCCTGATCATGTAAAAAAAGTCTAAACCTATAAGGATTAATCCTTATAGGTTTAGAAATGTTAATCAATCAAAATCAAAATATTCCTGTTCCTGTTCTTGCTGCGTTTTCCGTATTTGTTCTTCGTCAGATTCTTTTTTCTTGAATAAATTTTTCAATTCATTTTTTTCTTTTTGAAGATCCGCCTTAATTTTTTCGCCAACTTTCTTTTTATCGTAACTGATCTTAAAGTCGCTGGTAGTGCCCTGGATAATCAGGAATAATTTTGTTTCTCCTTTAGGATCCTGACGTACAGCACCGAATGCAGCATCTGAATCTATTTTATCTTTCTTTAAATTAGCGATCGGATAGGCAACATGGTATTCAATCTTACCGTCAAAGCTATGTGTGCCTGAAAAGCTGATCTTACCAGCTGTTGAAACGATTGTCATATCCGGAATCTGAATCACTTCATTATATATCAGGAAATGGTTTTTAATTTCAGAGAATTTAATATTATCTAAATTGTCTGTATCAAGAAAACGGGCAATGCGTTTCATTGTTTCAAAATTATTCAGCTCGCCATTTTGAATTGAAACATCAGCATCGCAAATAATTGAACTTGGCAAAATGCTCAAGTGATTATCTAATTGAAGGATCAAACTGATATCGGTTGAAATTTTCCCTTTCAAATTTTTATTGGTGATAAAGTCCTGGGAAAAATTATCGAACACATAGAATAGACTATCGATATCCATAGAGTGGATTCTGGAATCCGTATTTATTTCGATAGCCTTTTCACTTAAAATTTTAAGTGCAGTTTTTCCAGTGCAGATACCATTACAAAATGCCAGGCTTGTATTTGTAAAATTCAAGTATGGGTAGCTCCAATCGATCTTGCTGGAAATATTGCTTGCACGAAGCTTTTGATAATTCATGGACGCAGCTTTTAAAGTCAGGTCGAATTTATAATCTTTGAGTGCAGGCATGATAAAATCCTGATTGGAAGATTTATTAGATCGTGTATCGGAAAGCAAAATATCTTCAAGGAAAATATTTCCCATTACTAAATCTGCCTGCACATAAACAGATTGCTCCGGCAGTAAGAGTTTGCCAATTAAATTTCTAAAGATGCCTGTTAATACAACTTCATTTTTACCAACAAGCAAATGCATGTTGTCAATAGAGATGTCGTTTTTAGTGAAGATGCAGTTTGCTTCGTCAATCCCAATGATATGTGGGTACGAAGTGATTTTTGTTTTGACATTGTGAAATGTTAAATCCCCTGTTGTTTGAATATGTTCATATCCTTGCTTGCTTTTCAGATCACGTGTTTTGCCCTTGAATTCAATATCAAAATCAATTTCACCTGAAGCATCTTCGAAAATATGATTTGGAATAATTTTAAGAATATTATTTAATACCAGGCTGCCTTTTAAATGGGTGTCGATAAATGGATCATCAAAATTATTCAGATGAAAATAGCCTTCAATATTTTTTCCGTCGACCTCCATTTTAACTTCTGAAAGTTTAACACTGGAAGTTGACAAATCGTGATCCGGTCCGTTGCTAAACGTGCCTTTTAAGAAGGCATTTTTAATTTTCTGTTTGTATGTCGGATGGAAAAAGGACGCATTGTCAAAGCCGAAATTCACAATGATTGCCGGGTTTTGATCTTCGTTCGTGTTGCCTTTTACCGAACCATTGAAATGAATGTTTCCCGTGCTTTGATATTCCTCAAAGGTTTTTGTAATCGAACGCGGCAGGATGGATGTGAAGGTGCTTACATTATTTTTCTCTGCATTAAATGACAGGTCGATATATGCTTTCTTTATATCATAAAAACCTTTGATAGCATAATCTGCTGTATTTATTTTAATAGAGGATGGATGGATTGTAAGAATTTCTGATGCTGTGTTATACGTTATTGAAGAGGCAATTTTAACAGCCTTGTTGGATAGGAACGAATTTTCGTTGATCAGAATCTCATCGGTTTGCATATCGCTTTCTAAACGAATTGAAACGAGATCGTTTGCAACTGCAAGGGAAGCATCCGTTTGTTTGATGTATGCTTTATAAAGGTGATTGGCCGGCCGGTAGGTGTACATAAAATCAATCTCGTTTAATTGAATAAATGAGATTGAAAAGTCTGAATTCCCCTGGGTAGCAGTAGTATCTTTTTTGAAAATCATATAATTATGACTACCATCAAAGTCGGTTCTTAAATAGATGTACCCTTTCTGCAGGTATAGTTTATCAATTTTGTATGTACCGTTCCAGATATCAAGAAGATCAAAGGTGATCAGCACATGGTCCAGAGAGGCAAATACGGTTGGTTTTACGCTATTGGGTTCGTAGCATTTTACATCATGAAAGCCAATGGAAAGTTCGGGGAATTTCTCAAAGAGGCTTACGTCTATTTTTTTAGAAATATCGACTTTAGTATTTAGATGCCTGTTAATCTGCATCGAAGCCATATAAATGATATCGTCACGGTAAAAATAGAGCAAAGCAGAGGCTAGTCCAATAATAGACGCTAGGGTAATGAAACTGTAAAGCAGTATTTTTTTTAAGATTTTCAGGAGCGTAGTTGCGGTTAATTATTTGTATGTGAAGCACGTAAATTCTATTGATATATGCAACGAAGAAATTCTACGAATATTTTTTAGAAATGTTTTGCAATTAAAAAAAAACGTCGTATGTTTGTGCTCCCAAACGGCAAGAAGTTGTCAAAAGGAAAAAGGGAGATTAGCTCAGCTGGTTCAGAGCACCTGCCTTACAAGCAGGGGGTCACTGGTTCGAACCCAGTATCTCCCACCAACAGAAAGGTCTACAGAAGTGTAGACCTTTTTTATTATAAGGCTTTTCATTGTATTGAGATTAGTTCAGTTGGTTCAGAGCATCCCGTATTTCAAACGGGAGGGGCACCTAATTCGAACCCAGTATCTCCCACCAATAAAAAGGTCTACAGAAGTGTAGACCTTTTTATTTTGGATATTTTTTCAATATTTTAAACTCAGTAGCACATTTTTTTGTTTATGTAATTTACTCGAAAAGAGTTCCCAAAAAGTATTGGTTAAACAGAGGATTTGACTTTACATTCGGGACAGCATAATTCAGACTTTTATTAATCCTATACTGTTTTTTACTGCTTGGCATTTATTAAAACAGTTAAAAAATCGCAAGAAAGTCAATTTGCGGATTTATATGTACTTTAGACTTTCAATTCACTAAACATGCTATCATATGATGAAATCAGTTTTTATTTTGCTGATTGTTTTTGTTTGTTCTGTAACATCAAGTCTGGGCGTTGATTATTATTGGGTAGGAGGCAATGGCAATTGGAGTGAATATGCAACACACTGGGCAAAGAGTTCAGGTGGTAACGTGTTTCATACACAGGTACCCGGTCCATTAGACAATGTTATTTTTAATAACAATTCTCTTTCAGGGAAAACGATCATTACATTGGATCAAACGATTGCATCATGCAAGGATATTACAGTATCTATATCAACAGACAGTTTGATCTTCTATTCCACTGCTTCCAATCCGAAGTTGTCCATCTATGGTTCCGTTGCCTTAAGTCCTAAGCTAAGGCTTGCAGATGACATAAAATTGTATTTTCAGGCAGATGCCGGAGGAAATACTTTTTTGCAGAACAAGGCATCAATAAACTGTAATCTGGTGTTTGATAATACAGGAGGCGGTTGGAGAATACTGGATGATATCAATGTATATTCTATTGAAATATTAAACGGGAATTTAGATGCATCTAATAAAAAAATTACTGCGGAGTGGTTTGAAAAAAAAGGAGCCAATACAAGTATTTTAAACTTTTCAAACACGTCACTTTTTGTTCATTCTCTTAAACTGTTCGATGACGAAAGCAATGATTTAACTGCGGACTTTGACATACATGATGTGGTATTTCTTCAGCTTAAAGGCTCTCTGCTTACGGTAGATTCTATTTTTACATATAGTAATAACAGACTGGATTTTGATGGTACAGGGCATGTTAATTATATGCTGATGCAAAATCTCGACCTTGCATTTGTTACATTCTATGGAAAGATTGATAAGCTGGAAATGAAAAACGTTACGTTATTGAACGTAAATTCTGACTTTGAAATTGGCACGCTGATCTTAAATAATTCAAGAAAAATATTAGTAGATTATAAACTTACGATCGATCACTTAAACTATCCGGGAATTGCAGATTGCAATAATTTTTTACGATTAAGCGGGGAAGATATAGACCGCTTGGGTATTTTAAATATAAAAAATAAACCGGTCGGTTTAAATTATTGTATGATCACCAATATTGATGCATCTGCGTACCCTTTTAATGTATCGAATGGAATTGATTTAGGAGTAAACAAAGGCATTACATTTTTGTCGTATGCAGGAGCAGCCCCTCTATACAGGATTGGCGATGGTTTGTGGTCCGATCCTTTAAAGTGGTCATATACATCTAACGGTCCGCCTGCTAATTGCCGGCCAACAGATTACACTCCTGTCATACTGGATAATTTTTCTTTTTCATCACCTGCAAGTACACTTGACATTGACAATGGAACGTGCCAGAGTATTACAATAGGAGATCTGAATACAAATCTGAAGTTGCAGGGCACATTAGCGTGTCATGGAAGTTTCATATCAAACAGCACGTTAACGGATGGTTTTTTACAGGTTAATTTTGCGTCATCAGCAGATTCTAACTTTGTGAAGCTGAAGGGCGTTTCAAGTGCGTCGTGGTATTTTGCTTTTTTTGATGGAGCGTATTTTTTCAAATCAAATATCACATGTCATTCATTTATAAATAGGGGAGCCAGTATTCACACAAAAGGGTTCTCCATAGATGCTCCTGTTTTTTCATTATACAAAGGGTTTTTTTATGGTTCTACTTCATCCATTCATACCGTAGAATTTTATGATGAGGCACCAACAGCTGCTTTAAATGGTTTTAAAAATACATCGATAACTTTCTCGGATGATTTTTATTCATCCGGAGCGCCAAAAGAGTTCGGTTCGGTAACGGTAGATGGGCCCAGAAGGCCAGGGTTCTATGATGGTATGACAGGCTGGATAATGAATGTGCGACATTTACATATCAATAAAAGTATTCCACTAGGAGGACGGGCTATTCGTTGTGATACACTGTCAATTGCCAAAGGATGTGAAGTAACGCTTCGCTTAGATAGCCTGTCTTTTGACATCTTTAATAGCACAGGTCCAAATCAATGCGGCCAGTACACCATTATAAAATCAAGAGATACCACAGAATTTACTTCCGGCAAAAATATTGTATTCGAATTTTTTGTTTTTGAAAACATCAGGGCGAATACTTCAGAAGGTATTACATATACAGCCAATAACAGCATTGACGGATTAAATAATAAAGGCATTGCGTTTAGCGCTTCGTTAGGAAAAGATCTTTATTGGATCGGCGGCGATGGTTCCTGGATGGATCCACAGCATTGGTCAACAACATCCGGGGGGGTGCCCTCAGGTTGTATTCCGTCACGAATTGATAATGTTACGTTTGATGCAAACTCATTTACCGCAACATCCAACAAAGTGGGCGTTGATAATTTAATTGAATGCAATAATTTTAATTTTAATACAACGAAGTCAGTTTTGATAGAACCCATCGATCAAAATTCCACACAAAATTATTTTAACGTGTATGGCTCATTCGTGTCAGACAGTAACTTAACATATGGTCTGGTTACTATAAAATTCAGAGGAAACAAGGATGCGTTTGTAACATCTAAAAAAAGTATGTTTAGAGCTTTGCAAATTGAAAAATCTGCAAAGATTACATTTCAAGGAAATTTCAGTGCCACTCAAGGATATATAGCATCCGGTACAACAGCGTTTTTAACATCGGAATTTATTTTCTCAGATTTTTATGCAACCTACAAGAACAAGGATTCGCTTATTGTTCTTGGCTCTACCATATCTGCAGAGGTATTTAATATAGCAATTACCAATGGCTACGCACGTTGTCAATCAAACACATTTGATTTGGTTGAAATTATTAATCCAGTTAGTCAGGCAACAATCTGGAGTGATTCGATTCCCGTTTACATAGGAAATGTTGCCATTCGTCGCATTCCGAATGAAGTAAATTGGTGGCCCTATCCAATTCCGCTGATACAAACATTTCAAAATATTCTTATTGACACATTAACAATATCAAATACTATTATAAGTCCGATTGATCTAGCACTGTTCAATGCAAGAATTAACCACTTACAGTCCTTTAACGAAACCCTACGCATTACTAAGGTGGACTGGTATCAATTATTAACCGGGATGTCCGGAGATTACCGTCCAAATAAGTATGCTTCGATTAAAAATGTACAGTTGAATTCGCATACAAATGCTGTAAAAAACATATCCGTTGATTATATGAAAGTATATCCCGGTAATAGTTTAAACGTATTTGATGGTGACACATTATATATAAACAGAGCCCTGGATGTAACGGGTTCGCCTTCCTATCCGGTAGAGATCGGTTCAACTACAAATGGCTTGCAAGCATATATTCAGAACAATGGTTCTATTTGCGGTGAGTATATTTACATTCATGATAATACAGTGCTTAACAAACCTGCTTATGCTGGATATCTTAGCTCTGATGTTTCAAATAATGACGGCTGGACATTTAATGCTTCATGCGATACCATCTTATGTTCGTACGATAAAGCTCCTTGTGAAGACGGTTCTGTTAAATTGAATGTCATAACAGAGCAGATACTTGTAAATACTGCATGGAGCGGCCCGCAGGGCTTTGCTTCTACAGAGCTGACACCTGAACTTACAGACATGGGTAAAGCAAATAAAGGTATATATACATTCAGCAGCACGCAGGGTGCATGTTCGTTGTATGTAGACGTATTCCCTAACCCCGTTAATGAGATCGATGAAGAAATTGCATATGGTTATTTGACGGTTATGGATAAAGCTCTGCCGGTTTCATGGTATATCAATGGAACAGCAATGCCTGGTGAGCATACGGAGCGCATCTATCCTTATGAAACAGGATCCTACCAGGCACTTACTACAAGTTCCAGAGGCTGCAAATACCTGAGCTCTGCTTTTTCGTTTGTTAGTGCTGCAGATCTTGGTTATACACCGGATTTGACTTCCATTAGTTTGACAGCCTCTCAGGAAATAAAAATTGAATGGACAGATCTTACAGGAGAGTCAGGGTATGTAGTTTCAGGAAATTCACCTTCGGATCCGAATATATACACCGTGATCAAATCTGAAAATACAGATGTTACATCAGCAATTATTTCAGCTCCTGTATCGGGCATATATTGTTTTTATATACAAGGCGTTTTCGGAACCCCTTTAAATTTAACAAGAACATCAGATACTTTATGCATAGTCGTACCTACTGTGACAACAGATTTAACTGAAGCCGCCGAAAAACAAATGCTGTTTTATCCAAACCCCAATGCGACAGGTATACTGAATATTAAGCCTGCTACTGTAAATCAGTATCAGATTAGTATTGAAAATATGCTGGGGCAAAATGTATATTTTAAAGAAGCATTGTCCGGAGAGCAACAGTTAACATTTGATCTGGCAGAAGGTATTTATATTGTAAAGCTAATGAGCGAACAGTATAACAGCAGTCAGAAATTAATTATACAGAAATAAGAATCGCTTTGTTGCAAATGCGTTCAGACTTCTGTGATGTACGTATTGATATTGATGATTTACTTAATCTAAGCGAATTTTAAACCAACGTAGTCTTCATAACGATTCCGGCATAAAGCCCATGATTTAAAATCATGGGCTTTATTGTTGATTGGCTGGTATTATTTTAGTTTTAATTATGACAAAACCACTATTTAGACAGAAGAGAACCTAAATAGAACATATTCTTATTTTATGCGTTTATACTTTAAATCTATTTAATAAATAATTAGTTTAATCACAAAGCGTTGTGAATTTTTCAGCAAATACAATGAGTTCGGAATTAGAAAATATTAAAAGTGAAAATGAATTTTTAAAAGCTGAGGTGGAGCGATTGAAACTCCAGATACAGACCAATGCATATAAAACGGTTTTTAACTCTTCTCCGGATATTATCATTCAAATAGATAATGCATATAGGATCCTGATTATTCATATTCCAAATATTCCTACTGAGCGATTGGATGCCCTTATAGGCAGAAACATTTTTGATGTAACACCTTTGTATGCACATGCAAAAATGCTGCATGCGCTGGAGGAAGTTTTTCAGCAGGGCAAAGTTGTTATATATGAATCCGAGGGAGATACATTAGGTGCATATAGGTATTATGAAAACTATTTGTCACCTATTAAAGATGAACACGATCATATTTTATCAACGTACTTTATAAGCAGAGAAGTGACGACTCAAAAATTAGCCGAAAAAGTTTTGCTTGATAATGAGCGTAAATTAAAAACTGTATACGAAAACTCCATTCAGATTTTAACAATTTTAGATCTGGAAAGAAGATTTACCTGGTATAATAAAAATGCGTTAGATCGCAGTCCTGCAATTCTGGGGCGCGCACTTGTTTTAGGAGAACGTGCTGAAACATATATCGAAGAAAGTCAACGGGAGTTATTCATCTCCAATTTTAACAAAGCTGTAAATGGCGAAGTGATTACATATCCACGAACAGCTTCAGTTAACGGACAGCCGGTTTATCTGGAATATACACTCAGCCCTATTATTGAACAGGATGTAGTTGTAGGAGTTTCGTTAGCAGGGATCAATGTTACAAAACATAAAGAATACGAAGATTATTTAAAGCATATTAATTTAGAATTGATCCAGCAGAACGAACAGTTGAATCAATATTCCTATATTATTTCACACAACCTACGCGGGCCGATAGCTACGCTTATGGGATTAGTACAGATATTTGATCAAGGGAAAAATACAGCGATACAAGTTGAAGAAGTGATGCAGCTGATTTATAAATCAGCAGTCAAGCTGGATACAATCATTAAGGATTTGAATACGGTTATTTCCTACGACGAACAAGTTTCAGGTTTGTTAACGAAAATTGATTTGAAGGAAGAGTGTGACGCGGTTGAATTTCTGCTCAGTGCACAGATTCACAATGCAAGTGCGCAGATCATTTATAACTTTGAAAAATGTCCGTTTATTTTTTCCATTAAAAGTTATCTGCATAGTATTTTATATAATTTGATTTCAAATGCGATCAAATACAAACGTAATTATATATTCCCCGTAATATATATATCATCTTACATGGAAAATGAAAAGGAAGTATGCATTGAATGCAGTGATAATGGATTAGGTATTGATATGGATAAATTTGGCGATAAGTTATTCGGTTTTTACAAACGGTTCCATTCACATGTTGACGGTAAGGGCTTGGGGCTGCATTTGGTGAAAAAGCAGGTTGCTTTATTAGAAGGAAGAATCGAAGTGCAAAGTGTCGTAAATAAAGGAACTACCTTTAGAATAATTTTGCCAACCTGATTTTTTTGCTATATTTAATATAGGAACATATAACCCGTATACGTATGAAAAGTAAGATTTTAATCGCATTTACCCTTGTCTGGATATTCTGTTCTTTTACAGCACAAATGATACCGACCAGCTTAAAGATCACGGTTCGGAATGAATTAGGAGCTCTGGAAAGCGATGTTAAAGTAACTTTGTATGCGAACAAAGAAGATTATGAAAAGAGTGTAAATCCTGTTGCATCAGGCAAAACAGACAGCAAAGGAAATGTTTATTTTCAGTATTTGAAAGCGCTGAATTTTTATGTGAGTGCAGAAAAAGGTGACAAGAACAATTTTGGCGCAGGTGAAAAGATTGACAATTTAGCAGAGAATAAAGTTAATAAAGTAACAATTATTATATCCGAATAATCAATTGTATTTCATTTTAAAGAACGTTTGTAAATAAGAAAGACAGAAACGTTCTACTTTAACCTATAAAACAAAAAAGATGAAAAAAATTTTCATGCTAGGTGCATCGGCTATTTTTTTATTGTCATGTGAAACGGATAAAAATAGCACCGTTCAAAACGCAGACACTATAGCAGCAGATACATCGTTCGGGCTACCCTTGCCATACGCAACTGAATCTGCCAGAAAGTTCAGTAAAGCATTAGGCTGGCCGGAAGGGAGAATGCCCACTGCACCTGAAGGTTTTATTGTTCAGAAATTCGCAGATCAGCTGGAGAATCCACGGTGGTTGTATGTGTTGCCAAATGGGGATGTGTTGGTGGCAGAGTCAGGCACTAAAGGTGCAATCAAAGCAGCAGCAGCATTTGTAAGCGGCAATTCAAAAACCAGATTAAGTTCGGGTAGTGCAGACCGCATTACGTTATTTCGGGATACAAATAAAGACGGCATTCCGGATGTGCGTGATGTGTTTTTGGAAGGCTTAAATCAACCATTAGGAATGGTGTTGATCGATAATACATTTTATGTTGCAAATACGGATGGAGTAGTTTCATACCCATATACAAAGGGGCAGACGAATATTACTGCCGGCGGAAAAAAAATAACTGACCTGCCGGCGAATGGATACAATAATCATTGGACCCGCAATATTCTTACCGATGATGGATCGCATTTGTATATTACAGTAGGCTCAGCCAGTAACGTTGCAGAAAATGGCATCGAAGAAGAATTCATGCGTGCTAACATATTGGTGATGAATATTGATGGGAGCGATAAAAAAATATACGCTGCGGGCTTGCGTAATCCTGTAGGTGCAGCTTTTAATCCATATACCAAAGAGCTTTGGACCGTTGTTAATGAACGGGATAATCTGGGCGATGAACTTGTTCCGGACTATTTGACGAGTGTACAGAAGAATGGATTTTACGGATGGCCCTATTCGTATTGGGGGCAGCATTTAGATCCGCGAATGAATGGTGAGGGGGCAGATTTAGTAAAAAGAGCAATCGTTCCGGATGTGAATCTTGGTGCGCACACCGCATCCTTAGGACTGGCTTTTTATAATCACACCGCATTTCCTGCAGTATATCATAATGGCGCATTTGTCGGACAGCATGGGTCGTGGAATAGGTCCACATTTTCAGGATATAAAGTTGTATTTGTGCCGTTTAAAAATGGCAAACCCATTGGTCCGCCAAGAGATTTTTTAACAGGTTTTATTGCTAATGAAGATGAAGTGTATGGGCGTCCTGTTGGTATTGTTGTATTGCCCGACGGCTCTATTCTTGTTGCGGATGATGCTGCCAATACAATATGGAGAGTGAGTGCGGCTAAGTAAGATCAATCATTTAAGCGCTGCTAAACCAATGCATCTGTTCCATTACAGTTAACGTAATCTTTCAAGACAGGACTCAGGTCTATAAAATTTAAGAAGCTGGCAGTAATGATAGGCCACATTATTTTTTGATCAGTTGTGGCAACTACTTCTTATTTTTTGTTTAGAGACTATTTTTTAATTCAATTCTACCATGTTTTAATTAGTAGATTTTCAGTGCTGCAGAAGTCTGGTAAAAGAAATAAAAAAAAGCAATATCATATATGATTGATACGCCAAGTTGCAGCGCATTACTAAAGGTAAACGTCGGGAAAATATGCTCTTTGTATCGAATGTGTACATATATTGTTTTTCCTAATGAATAAATCAGATATGGTATATAGATGCAGCCTGCTATGCTGGGCAGCATGCCAATTGATTCTTTTGCAGGATAATCGTTCAGATAATAAAGACTTGCGATCAGATAAATGAAACTTAAAACAAATGAGATAATTGGTAAAATCAGATAAGTAACATTAAACTGAATATGCGATGCATGCTGTTTGCGAAACTTAATTCTATTGTATATAAAGCTGCAAAAAAAGTAACCTAAGGTAATCAATAGAATTTTATTTAATCCGGTAAGCCATGCAAGTTTCGTAACATCAATAGTGGCGGGCACTACAGATGTTGTTTCATATGTTGCTGCATGCCCCCAAACCATCCAATAAACACCGAAAAAGATGGAGGAAACAAATGCAATCAATGTGATAACAAATAATATAATGAGAAAAAAAAGTGTGGTAGAACGATCGTTCATTCGTAACCCAAAGATTTTAGCTATACTCTGAATAATGGCGCTGGATAGGGCGTGTACTATAAAAATAAAAGCACCTCCTGTGAGGAAAATGAATACCAGGATAAGCAAAAGTGTTAATAGAATGCAAATTCCAAAAGCTGCTATGGGTGCCATAACTGATTTAAATGTTAAAAGTTGAACGTTGAAGATACTATAAATATTCTCCCTGTCAATATAAAGTTTAGAATAAAATCACCCAAACAGACTGTTTTCAGGGGTTTTTAGTGAGATTGTGAAGGAGAAAATTCCAATTTGTGAAGCACGTAAACTATGATGCAATAAGCTCATATACTAGAAAATTCAGAAAATATGCTTTCTTATATAAATGTAAATGAATGACATAAGGTGTCTACAAGGGAAATTATTTTCTATATTTGATTTTCAATTAGATGTGCTCCAATATGGATTCTAATACAGAAGCCTTACATAAAGAAATTGCCCGGTTAAAGGAAGAAATAGCTTTGCTGAAAGATAATTCTCAATTACGGGCATACAAACTTTTTTTAGAATCATCGCCGGATATTATTTTACAAATAGATGCAGATTATAATATAGTTGTTGCTCATGTGCCACATAGTCCTATTGAAAGATTAAACTCTTTCAAGGGCATGAGTATTTTTAGCATATGTCCGCCATCAATGGCAGATAAATTGAGAGAAGTATTAAAAAAAGTTTTTTCAACAGGTGAAACAATAGTGTATGAGACAGACGGTGTGGTGCAGGATATGCATCGGTATTATCTGAATCATGTTTCTGCGGTTAGAAATGCGAATGGGGAAATTGATCACGCTTACTTTGTTTGCAGAGAAACAACCATTCAGACAATTGCGAATATGCATGCTGAAGAAAATGAACAAAAACTTTCAGCACTCTTTGAAGGCTCTTCTCAGATCATTTCCTTGTTTGATAAAGACCGTAAATTTATTTGGTATAACAGAGCTGCATATGATAAAAGTATTCATCTCTTTGGGAAATTTATTGGTGTCGGCGAACGCTTTGATTCATATCTGAAAGAAGAATTTCGGGCAGGCTTCAATACTAATTTTGAAAAAGTTTTGAATGGTGAAATTATTTCATACACAAGAGAATATGTGTATGAAAACAAACCATTTTTTTTAGAGATCATGTTGCAGCCGGTATATCAAAAAAATGAATTGGTTGCAGTATCACTTATCGGTAATAATCATACTGAACGCAAAGAGTATGAAACACGACTTGAAATGGCGAATAAAGAATTGATGCAGCAGAATGAACAGCTGAATCAATACTCTTATATCATATCGCACAACTTACGCGCACCTATTGTAACGCTACTTGGACTGACTTCTATTTTCAATCAAATAAAAAATGACCCGCTGGAAGCTGAAGAAGTAGTTGCCCATATAACTAAATCAGCCAATCACCTGGATACTGTGATTAAAGATCTGAATAATGTATTAACAGTTAGTGATCAAAAGTCTATTATGACTTCCGTTGATCTGGATACAGAATTTGATATCGTTCAGTTTTTATTAAAAAATGAAATCGAACTTTCTAAAGCAATAGTTGAATATGATTTTTCGGAATGTCCTGTTATATATTCCATTAAAAGCTATATTCATAATATTTTATACAATCTGTTGTCAAATGCTGTAAAATATAAAAAGCAAGACAATATCCCCCATGTCAAAGTTCGCAGCTATAAGCATGCCTCGGGATTTTTATGTATTGAGTTTACAGATGATGGTATTGGGGTTGATCTGGATAAATTTAAAGATAAAATTTTTGGATTTTATAAGCGCTTTCATTCACACGTTGAAGGTAAAGGCCTAGGGCTTCATTTGATCAAAAAGCAAGTAGATGTTTTAGGAGGTCGTATAGAAGTAGATAGTGTTGTAGGCCAGGGAGCAACATTTCGAGTCTTGTTTCCGGAATAGAATATGCTGAATAATTCGAGAAGCGCATCAAGTCATTCATAAAAATATATTATAAGATGCTTATGCATCACATAGCCTGTAATGAAACAAATCATACATTTTACATTTCTTATTTTATTCTTAAACGTTTGTTTTTTATTTTCTCCTAAACCTACAAGCGAAACGAATTTTTGGGGAGAGTATATTCCGATAAACGAGCATGCAGGATTTATTAATAATTTTGATTCCAATGAATTTCTTGAAAGCGCTATTACTCCGTCTGTGTTGATGCGCCAGGACTATGTCAGGCAAAGCCGCCCTTTATATGCAGTTGCTGCATCGTGCGTAGGGTATCCGATTTATTATGCAGGCAGTATCTTTAAAGATTCGTATCAGTTAAGTCTGACTAAAAGCATGTACATTGGGTATATATTTTTGAATTTTATTACACTGTTGTTGGCATTGCTTTTATTTAAAAAGATTGCCTTAGCTGTAACAAACGGAAAAATTCCCTATGCTGTAGTACTTATGCTGTCTGTTTTTATCGCATCAAATTTTATGACAAAGGCATTCTTTTGGACTGCACATCAGCAAATGCTGGCGTTTTTAACGCCTTTGTTAAGTATTTACGTAAGCATGTATTTTATTAAAGGAATGCCGGCTAAATGGCTATATATGATCTTCTTTATGTTCGGAGTTGGCATGTTGATGTACGGAAGTTTTTTAGTCCTGTTCACTGTGTGTATGTTGTATGTTTGTTATACATTTTATAACCAAAAGGCCTTAATTACATTTCAATCATGCGTACTTGTTGTTATTTCCTGTGTTGTTTTTGTTGTGCCTACTGTATGTTGGGTATTGTTTTTAAAGTATAAAGGGATTAACTATTATAGTCATGAAGTAGAAAAGTATCGGCAGCTTGTCTGGATAATAGATGCGTTGTCTGTTTCAATAGCTCATTTTTTATCTGTCTTTTATTCCAATCTGGTATTGTTTTTAGCTACACTTTCAAAGCTGTATTTATTTGCAGCGTTTGTTATCATTGCATTAATAAGCAGGAAAATTAAAACAGGAGTTGCATTTTACTTCGATGTTCATACAAAATTAATACTCTTGAATTTGTGCCTCTTCTGTTGTTTCCTTATCCTATTAGGGTATTATGCCAATCGACTTACTTTTACGCTGATGCCAATTTTACTTTGCTTGGCTGTGGCCAACGCGGGAGAAGTGTTAAATAATAAGAACGTTCAAATTGTACTATTGCTTATCGTAACTACATGGCACGCTGTAAATGTTCTGTCATATGGGCCATTTTCATAAAAAAAAGTAAATACAATTGAGCATACATTAGATTGTATGTTTAAATTTAATCGTGTATTATCATATAATTATCTTCCACCTAACAACATTCAGATGGCGAACGATGTTTTTACAAATGAGGAACGGGAAAGACTTCTTGCTGAAATTCAAGCGCTGAAAAATGAAAATGTAAGGTTGACAGATCAGTATCAGCATAATATTTATAAAGCTTTTTTTGACGCATGTCCGGATATTATTTTCAATCTTAACCTGGACTTAAGTATTAGTTTTGTTCATCTTCCGCATCGTTCAGAAGAATATATAGAATCTATTTCAGGGAAAAACATTTTTGAATTAACGCCTGAAATGTTTCGTCCGAAAATGCGCGCAGCAATAACGGAAGCAGTTCAAACCGGAAAAGCTGTTTATTACGAATCTGAAGGAAAGTTTTTAGGCGAAGATAAATATTATGAAAATTTTTTATCTCCAATAAAAAATCAAGCGGGAGACATTACCTCCGTATTTTTTTACAGCAAAGATATAAGCAAACAAAAAAAGGTAGAAAAAGCTTTAATTAAAAATCAACATACACTTAAGACAATATTTGAAAATTCCGAACATTTCATATCTGTTATTGATCTGGATAGAAAATTTATTTGGTTTAATAAAAAATCGGAAGCATTAAGTCCGATTATTTTTGGAAAGAAGCTGGAACTGGATTGTTATGCAGAATTATTTCTTCCGGAAAAGAACAGAGAAAGTTTCCTTCAAAGTTTTAATCATGTATTAGCGGGAGGTACTGTAAATTATATCCGTCAATATACGTTCAATGAAGAACCTTTTTATTTAGAAATTTTTATTAATCCGGTATATGAAAATGGTCAGATCACGAGTGTGTCATTGATTGGAGTGGATATTACCAAACACAAGGAATACGAAGATTATTTAAAGACAGTAAACATTGAACTGACACAACAAAATGAACAGCTTAATGAGTTTTCATATATTATTTCACATAATTTAAGAGGGCCTATTGCTAATCTCCTGGGTCTTGTAGATCTGTTCAAACATCATAAAGAAGAGACAGACCAAATGGAACAGTTCTTCTTACATATAACAAAAACCATTCAAAAACTCGATGAAGTAATTTCAGATCTGAATTTTGTTGTTACAAATCATGATGGAGGAATAAATCATTACAGTTTGGTAAACCTGGAAGATGAATGCAGGTCGATCACTAATTTGCTATCTGTTCAGATAAGAAGTGCAGGAGGGGAGTTTACGTATGAATTTTCTGCCTGCCCGGAAATCTATTCTGTAAAATCCTATATACATAATATTTTATACAATTTGATTTCGAATGCAATAAAATACAAACAGGATACACATGCTCCGGTTGTTGCATTGAAAAGTTATCTGGTTGATGTATCCACGGTATGTATAGAGTGTAAAGACAATGGGGTTGGTATGGATTTGAAAAAGTATCAGGATAAACTATTTGGTTTTTATAAGCGATTTCATAATCATGTTGAAGGACGAGGGATTGGGTTGCATTTAGCAAAAAAACAAATAGAGTTATTAAATGGACATATTGAAGTTGAAAGTGTTTTGAATCAAGGTTCTGTTTTTAAAATTTATTTGCCCCTAAAAAATGCAAATGAATAAATTATAAAATATGGCCGCATTTTTATTGCAGCCATATTTATATATGATGTTGGAATGAATTTGTTAACTCCATTTAAACCAGATATTTTTTAATTGTTATAAGGTTTAGACCATTCGAAACAGCGGACTATTTTATTTTTCTCATAATCCTGAATTAAAATATCCGGATTCAGATTCAATAAATCAAACGCAGAATCAGATTTAGAAAAGAAACTAATTAAATAGTTGTTGTCTTTCAATTCTTCTGAAATTTTCTTCTGGAGTTTTTTATCATCCTCCTGAATGAAAACCTTGTAGATAGATTTTGTCATAGCTGTATTGGTTTACGGTTATTAAACAAATATCTCATTTTATTTTTAGGGAAGAATTACATGATTTTGGGGATTTGTTATAAAAATTACTGCTGACAAATAGCGGGTTGCATAGATGTTGATTGCAATTCACCTAAAATTTCATGTTAAATGGAATATTTTTATGTGCGGGCAACCCTATTTAAAAAAGTCTTGTCTATTCCATACAACCAAAAAAAAATTGTATGAAGCCATTTTATAAAATAATTTTAACTTTTATCGTGGGCTGGCTATTGTCTGCGAATGTACATGCGTCATGCTGTAATGCAGGTTTTAACACTCCAAAGATTCAGAGTATCGGGAAAAACTGGTTTCGGTTTGTTATGCATGATTCTGCAGCAGCTGATATTCAATCGGTACAATGGTCGTTTGGCGACAGTACGTTTTCCAATGAACGGACTCCCATTCATGGATACTCTCAGAGTGGTGATTATTCCGTAACACTTACTGTAATTAAAAAGCCTGTAAATGGTGTATGGAAGAGCTGCACAGAGACACGTATATTGCCTGTAACATACATGTGTTCAGATTTTAGCTATGTAGCAAGCAATCTTAATGTGTCGTTTTTTCAGACTACACACGTTATTGTAGACTCCCTTTCCGGATGGACAAAGGGAAGAGGATTTGTTTGGCAATTCGGTGATGGACAAAGTTCGACAGAATTAAATCCAACCCATACGTATGCGCAGGCAGGCACCTACAATGTATGCATGTATCAATATAAAAAGGGAGCCCCTTTATCAATCGGTTGCAGCGAGTGTCATACAATTGTTGTTAGAGATACGGTACCTCCTGTAGTATGCAATGCAGCTTTTACATATTCAGTATCAGATACACTTCTGTCTTTACAGAGCAATAGTGCTGGAGGTAATTCGTACTGGTGGATCGTAGGCGATACCAGTAAAAGTGTGTATGGAAACTATGTCCAGATGGTAAGACCTTCAGAAGCCTTTACAGTATGTCATCGCCAGTATACAGATTCTATTGTCGGTCCAGATTCTCCGTATTGCACAGAGTGCGCTTCTTTGAGTGCACCGGTAGATACAATTCCTGTAATCTGTAATGCAGCTTTTACATATTCACTTACAGATACACTTCTGTCTTTGCAGAGCAATAGTACTGGAGGTAATTCGTACTGGTGGATCGTAGGCGATACCAGTAAAAGTGTGTATGGCTACTATGTTCAGATGGTAAGACCTTCAGAGGCCTTTACAGTATGTCATCGCCAGTATACAGATTCTATTGTCGGGCCAGATTCTCCGTATTGTACAGAATGTGCTTCTTTGGATGCGCCGGTAGATACAATTCCTGTAATCTGTAATGCAGCTTTTACATATTCAGTATCAGATACACTTCTGTCTTTGCAGAGCAATAGTACTGGAGGTAATTCGTACTGGTGGATCGTAGGCGATACCAGTAAAAGTGTGTATGGCAACTATGTTGAGATGGTAAGACCTTCAGAAGCCTTTACAGTATGTCATCGCCAGTATACAGATTCTATTATCGGTCCAGATTCTCCGTATTGCACAGAGTGCGCTTCTTTGGATGCGCCGGTAGATACAATTCCTGTAATCTGTAATGCAGCTTTTACATATTCAGTATCAGATACACTTCTGTCTTTGCAGAGCAATAGTACTGGAGGTAATTCGTACTGGTGGATCGTAGGCGATACCAGTAAAAGTGTGTATGGCAACTATGTTGAGATGGTAAGACCTTCAGAAGCCTTTACAGTATGTCATCGCCAGTATACAGATTCTATTATCGGTCCAGATTCTCCGTATTGCACAGAGTGCGCTTCTTTGGATGCGCCGGTAGATACAGTTTCCTCACAATGTAACGCAGATTTTAATTATCACATTTTAACAGATTCAACAATTGCTTTGCATGCAATGGATTCTGCCCGCATTTCTTCCTGGTCATTTACGATAGATGGTAGTGCTACAACGGGCGAAATATACCATGGAAACAACACTGTTATGTTTGTGCCTAAGAATGGAGAACTTAATATTTGTCAGTTTAAGTATAGTGTGTTGGATAGCTGCATAGTCTGTAAGACAATCATTCGTGAGAGATCAGATACAATACCGGTTGTATGCAATTCTGATTTTGACTATACTGTAATTGGAAATACAGTGTCTGCGTATTCTGCCGCTGAAAACCCTGCAAGCAACAGAATGATCTGGAATTTCTCAAATGAGTTAAGAGTGTATGATACCTTGCTGGCAAATTATATATATTCTTCTTCGGGCATGAAGCGTATTTGTCTGACAACATTCAACGCAGGTTATACAGACAGTTGTACTACATGTAAAGATATTTTCATCGAAGCAGCCAATATTACTATTCATCCAAATCCTGCTGTGCATAATATAAATGTGAGATCCAATGATGGTATACTTTCTTCAATAGAAATATATGATATCAATGGCATGCAGGTGAAAAATATTTCCGGCCTACATACAAATAAATACATTGTGCAGGTGTCAGATCTGGTAAGCGGAATTTATTATGTCTCAACTGTATTAACAGATGGACGCGTAAATAGAACAAAAATAATAATTCAATAATAGGTTCCTGTTCAGAAAAAGCTCTGTACCGCCCCCAATCCCGATAGCTATAGGGATTGGGGGCGGTACAGAGCTTTTTCATTAAAGCGATTCATTCAAAGGTTCGATTTTTAAATTCGCCTTTCTTTTTTTTGTTTTCAAATTTGTTTTTACTTCTGATCCGATAAGGAGCTTCATTCTTTGTTCTTGCAGCAATCCAAATTCCGTAGGGAAATCTATGATGTATCCTTTATACCTTCTTTTTCGGATGTGTTCAAAAGGAATAAAAACATCGGAATGCTTTAAATAATATCCCGGCACATAACCTGGTTTTGTCTTTATAAATAATCGTTTGCTTGTTGGAGATGCGAATGATGTATAATCTTTCCGCTGCAACTGATAGATTTGTGTTTTGCCATAGACCTGATATGTTTCGCCCAAAAAATCGAATGCCGTTGTATCTGTTCTTCTATATTGAGTGATTTTTCCTTTTAAGTAGTAATAAGCAGAATCAAACATGGCAACGCTGTATACATAAGGTGTCGTATCCAAAGATATTTTCAAAGAAGACGCACATCCCCAATACTGCCATACGCGTTCATCTTCCACAAAAATAGTGTCCGGCTCATAATTGCCATTTATATAAGGGACTTCTGTTACATGTGTCATGGTTTCTTCGGGAACAAAGGTATAGCTATGGCAATATTGTTTTGCTCCCGCACAGCAGACACCTCCCTGATTGCTGCAGTCAGTAATCATATAATAATTTTTCGAAATACTATCGTATTGAATCAAGTTCGTATTGGAACTGAAATTGATCGAGTCTACATCTTTTGAACAATACCATATATCAGCAGCAGGAACAAATCTTCCGATATGCGTTACAGGATTGTAAAATGAATCCGGGAAAACATATACATCGAAGCAGTTATAAAATGTTTGCACCTTATAAGCAACACCTGTTTTTGCTGACAAGGGAATGTTGGCATAATACGTAGAATTGTAATGATCATCAAGGTATGGTGTAACCCGCAGTGTAAAATTGCATGAATCTACATAACCCAGCAATTTTGTATTTAACCATATCTCTCCTTCGCCTTGTTTGGCAAGATTTACCAATGTGTCTAATATGAAGATGATTTTGACACTTCTGTTTTTACCCATGTCGGTTGAAGAGACCGGATTTGATTCACCGTTATTTTTTGTTTCAATGGGGATTTTTTTATCGATCAATGGTTTTAGATTGCGTAGTGCTGCGTCAATTCTTTTCTGAGAAAGATTCAGATTCGCTTTTTCTGATCCGGTTGTGTCGGTGCGCCCTTCAACAATAACTCCGGCTATTTTGAATGGAGATACGGCAGATACTACACGTTTTATTTCTGATACATTTTCTTTTGATAATGCGTATTTATTTGATTCAAAATAAATAGAAACTGCATTGCATTTTTTTTGCGCATACAGCGAATAGATATTAAGTGCGAACAATAAAAGAATAGCATATTTTTTCATAAAGGGAATACTTTATTGTTTGTTGAAAAATATCAAAATGAACCATTAAACTGTTTTTACATTAAATATTTTAAAGCCGATTTTTACCATCAGTTCAAATATAGTGGACGATATTTTATATCCTACTATAGCTAGTATGAGAAGCGCAATGTGAAGGTACGTATGTCCCTGAAGTATAGTCATAAGTTCAATACATAAAAAATAAGAAAAGTAACCTGTTTTTAATGCTTTGCTTTTATTATCTAAATTTTGTGTTAAGTGCATCCAGATAAAAATTAAGATATAGGATGAAATAAAATTTATCAGCGCAAGTTTTTCAATAAACGGTACAGCGTTTGCAAAGAACCAGGCTGTCATCACAATCGTATATAGAATACTTACACTGAGTGCGATTAAATAAATGGGGGCTTGTTTGAATATTTTGAACGCAGCCCAAAGGCCGGATATAAGAAGTAATGATTGAAAAAAGTATTGTATTATATCAATGTTCATTGATTGAGACAGTAACACACTCACTGAAATTATTACTAAAAGCTCAATACTGTTTGTAAGGAAAAATGCAGCTGCAATGGAAAGTAATACGTTATTTGATTCTATAAAGTAAGGTTCTTTAGATTGCTTCATCAGACGATTCATTTATAAATTATAATGAAAGATAGGGAAAAGTACAGTATAATTGACATTGTAGCATGCCGGGATTTGTAAATTCAGAGGATGGCTGATATATTTGTATTCCCTGATGGAACAAAAACGGAAGCCATTCAGTTGAAATAAAAAAAACACGCATATATGTAATACATAATTTCTTTTCTAAAATATAAATTGCGCTTCATTATTTATGGGGTGCTTTCATTATTCACTTTTAAAGAAAGAAATTATGCTGGTTCTTCAGGATGTAACCTATATGCACCCTAATAAAGATGTGTTATTTGATAACATACATCTAACAATCAATAAATATGATAAAGCTGCACTGGTCGGTAATAATGGCTCAGGCAAATCCACGTTGCTTCAACTTATTGCCGGTATTGTAAAACCTTCGGGCGGTCTTGTAAAATGTGACGAATCGGTATATTATGTTCCCCAGGTATTTGGACAGTTTAATGAATGTACAATTGCTGAAGCCTTAGGAGTAGATGTTAAATTGACTGCATTAAAACAGATACTGCATGGAGATGTAACGGAAGAATATCTGACAATATTGGCAGATGACTGGACAATTGAAGAACGTTGCAATGAAGCGCTTCAGTACTGGTCTCTGGAAGGATTGGATTTGATGCAGAAAATGGAAACGCTTAGCGGCGGACAAAAAATAAAAGCATTTCTTGCAGGAATACTCATTCATCAGCCGGAAATTATTCTGCTGGATGAGCCCAGCAATCATCTGGATCTCAATAGCAGGAACATACTGTACGATTTTATCCGGTCCACATCTGCCACATTACTTATCGTTAGTCATGATCGTACCTTGCTTAATTTGCTCAATGTGATATATGAATTGAATGCGGAGGAAATAATTGCTTATGGCGGTAATTATAATTTTTACGCAGAACAAAAGGTGATTCAGAACGATGCATTGAATCAGGATATCAGGAGCAAAGAAAAAGTATTGCGTAAAGCCAAAGAGGTTGAGCGGGAAACAATGGAGCAACAGCAAAAACTGGATGCACGTGGTAAAAAGAAACAAGAGAAAGCTGGCCTTCCTACAATTTCAATGAAGACTTTTAAAAACAATGCTGAAAAAAGTACTGCAAGAACAAAAGACATACATTCAAAGAAAATTGATCTGGTTGCTCACGAACTGAACCAATTGAGAAATCAGGTGTCCGGTATCGATAAAATGAAATTCGGATTTAATGTTTCTGCTTTGCATAAAGGAAAAACAGTAGTTGAAGCAAAAGAAGTCAATGTTTTTTACGGTACGGAATTTATCTGGAAGCAGCCGCTCAATATCCGTATTGCGAGTGGTGAACGCGTTGCGATCTGTGGTAGAAATGGTTCCGGAAAAACCACATTGATAAAAATTCTGCTGGGTGAAATTAAACCACAGCAAGGCGTTGTACTGACATCAGGTCTGAATACGGTATATATTGATCAGGACTATGCACTGGTTGATAATGATCTTTCTGTTTACGAACAGGCAAATAAATTTAATCTGACAGCTTTGCAGGAACATGAAATTAAAATCAGGCTGAACCGGTTTTTGTTTGCAAAAAACACTTGGGACAAATCCTGCAAGGATTTAAGCGGAGGAGAAAAAATGCGGCTGGCGCTTTGTTGTTTAACAATACAGAATCAAGCGCCCGACATGATTGTATTAGATGAGCCTACAAATAATCTGGATATTCAAAACAGTGATATTTTAACAGCCGCAATTAACGAATATGAGGGAGTACTTCTTGTTATTTCGCATGATAAACATTTTCTTGAACAGATCAGAATAGAACGGCTGATTGAGTTGAATGGATAAGATTAAGTTACTTTGGATTGTGTGAAAAGTAAATACTGGTCTGTTTAAGCATCAATCTATATGTATATGTTTGTTCTTGTATGTAATGTAAAATTCACTTAAATTAGATACTTAATTTTACATTCTGCCGACCAGTTTTTTCATACAATAGCAGAATGGATATAAAAATAAGTTTTAATCTAACCGTTATTCTTTTATGCGTAAACTTTTATGCTATGCGTCCATGCTTTTCTTTTTAGTGTGCATGCCAATTTTAACCAGGGCCCAATGCACAGTTAATGCAGGGACCGATATTACCAGATGTATCTATCGAATGGATTCTTTATCATTACATGGTACTGTAGCCGGTAATTTTACTACTTACAACTGGACAACCAGCGGGACAGGTTCTTTGTCGGGAAGCACAGCGTTGAATGTTGATTATTTTCATACACAAGCAGACATCGCTGCCGGTTCTGTAACATTTACGCTTACAGCTTCAGGCGGTACATGCGGATCCGTTACCGATCAGGTTACGATAACATTGTACAAACTTCCTACGGTTGTTTTGCAAAACGAATTTACTGTATGTGGTACGGACGTTCCATTAACGTCAACAGTAGTCGGGTCGTCAACATTACAATGGAGCACGATCGTTGGTTCGGGCACATTTTCGACTGCAACAACTACCAGTACCACATATTCTACCAGCGCAGCAGACAGAACGCGTGGATACATTCTGGTTACGTTGACTGGTTCAGCTCCGGCTTCGCAATGCATTGGCTCAGATACGGTACGTGTAAACCTTGCTTCAGCAGCTTTGCTGGATGCCGGTATTGATCAGACAATCTGCGAGTCCGCAAATGCAACAGTAGTGACTTCGGCAACCGGAGTAGGATATTCATCTTATTCATGGACAAGCTCCGGTGCAGGTACATTTGCAAGTCCAACAGCACTTACATCCGCTTATGTATTGTCTGCAGCAGATGTTGCATCGGGAAGTGTTACATTAACACTTACAGGAACCAGTACAACATGTGGTACAAAATCTGATTCAAAGATAATTACAATTTTACCCGCGGTAACTGTATCTGCAGGGATAGATCAAACCATTTGTGCAAGCACAAATACGGTGGTTTTGAACGGAACAGCAACACCAAGTTCAGGAGTAATTTTTGAATGGTTCAATGTTATTGCATCCGGAACCTTTTCGAACAATGCAATCCTTGCACCCGTTTATACAATTTCAGCAGCAGATAAAGCAAGAGGATATGCATTGTTGCGTTTTCGCGCAACAACAGTTCAAGGCTGTACAGAAGAAGATACGATAGCATTGAATATACTTTCTGCACCATTTGTTTCTGCGGGAAGCAATAAAATTTCCTGCAGTGGTTCTGTAGCACTTAATGGCGCTGCTTCTAATACTTCTTCCAAAACATGGACTACCAGCGGAAGCGGAACATTTGCGAATGCCAATAAAGATACTACAACGTATGCTCCTTCTACAGCAGACAGAACTTCGGGTCAGGTAACACTTACATATACAGGGATCAATTCCTGCGCAACAGTAAGCAGTACAACACAAATTAGTTTTATTGCAAGTTCACAGCCACAGGTTAATGCCGGTATAGATGAGACTGTTTGTGGCAGAGATACCATTCAGCTTTTAGGATCTGTTGTAAATGCTGCAGGCGGAAACTGGTCCAGCTCCGGTACAGGAAGATTTTTTGCTTCTAAGTCTCATTTGATTAATCAGTATGAATTTTCTTCTGCAGATAAAGCGGCAGGAAGTGTTGTATTTACATTAACATCATACAATAGCGGTGGTTGTGGTTCTGTATCGGATCAAAAAACGGTAACAATATTACCAGGTGTATTGCCTGTCGTATATGCAGGGCCGGATCAGATTTCTTCTGTTTCTACGCCATTAAATGCAACTGTGAGCAATGCTACATCTCAGTTATGGCAAACTTCCGGAACGGGTTTATTTGTTCCGAATCCGACCTCAGTAAACTCTTCATATCTTCCTTCAGCAAATGATATCGCTGCCGGAAGTGTTGTGCTTACACTTGTTGCTTCCGGTACATGCGGTAATGGATCTGATGCATTGACTTTGTACACGGCAACTCCTTCTTCTATAAAAGGTACGGTGAAGGCCGGATCAAACACATTAGACAATGGTGTGGTGTATTTATTTGTAACAGAAGGAACAGCACCAAGAAAACTGGTAGGAATGGATACACTTGTCTCATCAGATAATGGGGTATATGAATTTGCTTCGGTACCTCAAGGATTCTACTCGGTATATGCAGTGCCTTCAGGATACTCTGCTTATGTAAATACATATTTGTCAACGTATTTTGGAACTACTGCGGCTACAGAGTGGTCAAATGCAGGGGTAGAAGAGGTATTGAGCAACTCGGCAGCACATGTGCTTAATATTGATCTTGTAGCATATACAAGTGCATTTCCAACATGGAATACCGGTCACGATACAATTTCCGGTGCAATATTTTTAAATATTCCGATATCAGTCATGCGTTTAGCAGGCACAAATGATACACCACTTTCAGGTGTTGTAGTCTATTTGAAGACATTGAACGGTCAGGTAATTACATATACATCCACAGATAAAGACGGAGCATATACGTTCAACAACGTACTTCAGGGGAATTATTTTGTTGATGCAGAATATGCGAGTACAGAAACCAGATTAGCAGATAAGATTGTTGCTGTTGATGGCAATCCGCAAACGGTTGAAGATGGCAGTGTTATCATAAATAATAAAGTTACACTTACAACAGGCGTGCTTTCACAAACCAAGATGACGCAATTAAATGCTTATCCGAATCCTGCATCAGACATGGTACATATTCAGTTGCCTGAGGCAGGAAATTATTCAGTAAAAATACTGGATGAAACAGGTGCACTGCATGCAGAACAGCAACTTTCTGTTACTTCAGGAGCAGCGGCAGATATTTCGTTACTGAACTTAAATAAAGGTTTGTATATCATTCAGATCACATCGGATGATGAAGTATATACATCTAAAGTAGTGAAGTTTTAAAAACGATAAAGTAAATTGAGTAAAAAGGCCCCGATCCCGATAACTATCGGGATCGGGGCCTTTTTTATTTTTAATGCAGCATGATGTTAAAAAGCAAAGTGAATCATGTAATCATTTTTCGTTTTTATGTAAGAGGTATTGAATTCAATATGTTCACATTTGACTGTAAAGTCAAAGAGTCATATCATGAAAAAAATTACCATTTTATTTATTTTATTATCTGCTGCATTCTTAAGCTCAGCACAGCAGATCCAATGGGCGTTTAATGTATTAGATCATTCCAGTCAGCGAAGTTCAAGAGATTACGCCGCTCTACAGGCTGTTGGTGTTCCGAATGTTTTGCAGATGGGAGAAAGTGTTCGTGCCTGGGAACCCAAATCGGGAGAGAAAGAAAGTTTTATAAAAGTAGGATATCTGAAACCTATCATTCCAAAACAGATTATTATCAGAGAATCGTTTAATCCCGGTCATATTAAGTCAGTATACGCATACGATGCAGCAGGAAAAGAATTTTTATTATCTTCTACTTCAAGCGGTTTTAGTTCCGGCGACGGTTTGCTGCACATCTCTACAAAGGAAATAACATTTAATGTATTGGCAATTAAAGTTGTAGTTGTTACTAATGGTGAAGCGGTAGGAATTGATGCTATTGGCATGACAATTTCAGACAAACATTTTATGATGAAGCAGACAGAGAACGATCTCATTAAATCCAACATGGTTGCAGATAAAATGAGTGACAGTGTGAATTCTAATTACATGGAAATCGGGCCGCTTATATCTCCTGATGGGAAAACGTTATACTTCAGTCGCAGTGGTGATCCTGAGGACATGGGCGGGAAAAAAGACATCGAAGATATCTGGTTTTCACGTTGGGATAATTCAACAAAATCGTGGGGTAAGGCTCATAATATGGGCTGTCCGTTAAACAATGCAGCGCCGAATTTTATTAACTCCATTTCTCCGGATGGTAATACAGTTTTGCTGGGTAATTCGTATCTGTCAGATGGTACAATGTCAGATGGCGTTTCTCTAACACACAAAACAGCCACGGGCTGGAGCAAGCCCGAGCGTTTGACAATTGAGGATGAAGATCGGAACCGAAGTCAAATGGTTAGTTATTTTATGTCTAACAGTCAGAAAATATTGATCATCTCAAATAACCGTAAAGGAGATACGTTCGGTGAAAATGATTTATATGTGAGTTTTTTAAAATCAGACAATACATGGACAAAGCCATTGAATCTTGGAAATAAAATCAATACAGATCTTATTGAAGACGCACCGTTTCTGGCATCAGATGACAAGACACTTTATTTCGCTTCAGAAGGTCACGGCGGTTATGGAGGTACAGACATTTATATGAGCAAGCGCTTAGATGATACGTGGCAGCATTGGTCAACACCTGAAAATCTTGGACCAGTGATAAACGGTGCCCACGATGAATCATTCTTTAGTTTAAGCGCTTCAGGTAAGCAGGTGTATTTTACATCACAGGTTGTAGCAGATTCAAAAGATGTAGATATGTATGTAGTAGATCTGGCGCCTTTGTTAAGCCCTGACCCTGTGTTATTGGTACACGGACGGGTATACAACAGTAAAACAGGAGAGCCTGTTGAAGGGGTGAAGATTTCGTTTGAAAATCTGACAACAGCAAAAGAAGTTGGTATCGCCAGCTCAGACTATGATTCTGCAAGTTATAAAATTGTATTGCCGGCAGGAATTATATATGGGTATTCTGCACAAAAAGAAGGATACATTTCCATTAATGAAAATATTGATTTAACGGATATGAAAGCATATAAAGAATATGAACGTGATCTATATCTTACACCCATTGAAACCGGGCAGGTTGTGGTACTTAACAACGTATTCTTTGAGTTTGATAAATATGAATTGAAGAAAGAGTCGTACCCGGAACTGGACAGATTGGCTGAACTTTTGAAAAGCAGCAGTACAATGAAGATTGAATTGTCGGGCTACACGGATTCTATTGGTACAAAAGCATACAACGACAAACTTTCAAGCAAACGTGCCGAAGCGGTTGCAGCGTATTTAATTAAAAAATCCGGTGTTGATAAGAGTAGAATTACAACGAACTACTTTGGTGAATCAAAACCTGTTTCAAGCAATGCTACTTTAAAAGGCAGAGAATTAAACCGCCGTGTCGAATTTAAAATTATCAATAAGTAACATACGCCAATAATAGAAAAAGCTCCCGGACATATTGGTCGGGGAGCTTTTTCTATTATTGGCGTATGTTATTTTATTGGAAATCGGATGGTAAATCGTGTGAATTCGTATTCTTTTGAAGCAATTTCTATCTGGCCATGTAAGCGGTCTATATGCTGTTTTACAATATACAATCCAAGGCCAACGCCTGCAGGGTTTACATTATTTGCCCGATAAAACATCTGAAAAATATTTTTAAGCGACCCTTCATTGATTCCGATACCATTGTCTTCAAAAATCAAAATATGTTCATCGGCAGAACGACTGAATGTTATAGATAAAATATTGTCCTGCTTTGATTTATCCATATACTTGATTGCATTTTCAATAATGTTTTGAATAATGGAAAGCAATGTAAATCGTTCAGATTGTATGATAGCATTTTCCGGAATGTCAATTTTAAATGTTATCTTTTTTATATCCGGATAAGCAACCAGGTTTTCCCGGATACATTCGTTTATAAGATCCCGGATATTGACCGGCTCAATAGTAAGTTCTGTGCGGTTATGTTCGGCAATCTGTAAAAGAGAATTTAATATCAGTTGTAGTCTTTTTGAAACAGTATGAATGTTTTCAAAATAAACATCTTTGTTAGCACCGTCGCGCTGACCGAGGTAACAAAGTCCGTCAATGGATTTTAGCGGCCCCTTTATATCGTGTGATGCTCTGTATAGAAGCATATCCAGATCGTCTGTTTTTTCTTTGATTAATTCTTCCTGATGTTTTATCATCAGTGCGTCTTCAACAATTTTTTCTTCCAGCATTTTTTTCTTCAATGCATTAATCTTTAGTTTGTTTAAGCGATAGGCATTCGCAACAGCAAGCAGCATAGACTGGATAATAAGCGCATAATAAAGCGAATAGAATACATCTCTTGTGCAATCAATAATATTTGCATGCCATAATACATTTATAAGGTATCCTATGGTTATAACAAAAAAGCTGATACTGAATAAAGACGCTGTTCTGTTTTTCTCATAACGAGAAATAACAGAAAATATACAAACGATTGCAGGTGCGGCTAAATCCAGCCACATGAGCAGAAGCGGGTAATTCGTATAGATAAATAAGAATGGAATGCGGACAATGACAAACGCTGCAATTGTACTGTTGAGCCACTTAAAATTTTTAAGTTCAAGGAAGAAACGTCCGTACAATAAAGCCGCAACAGATAAAAGGAAGAATAGCGTGTTTAAGGTGTAGTCAATTAACCAGGGCGCGTCAGCAAATAAATTTACTACAGCTGTAGAGTCTCTGTAAGTCATGTACATGCCCTGAAGTACAATGTATATGGAATAATATATATATGCTTTATCACGTAAGCTGAAATAAATACTCAGATGGTAGAAAGCCATCATGATGAGGCCGCCATAGAAGAGTCCGAAAAGGTAAAACTCAAAAACACTTTTTGAAAAGAGATCTTTGTGTTCCACTAATGCAAAATCATACTGGGTAGCATTCTTATTGGTTAATTTTATATAAACCGTTATTGTATCATTTTTAGGAATAGGAAAATCAACGGTAAAGTGCTTGTGGCGCATTTCTTTTGTTGTTGAATCGGGAGATTCAAAACGGTATTTTTTATGGAAAAGAAGGGCTGATTTTTTGTAAGCGAAAATGTCTAAGGAGTCAATACTGTAGTTATAAGAAATAAAGAACCAGTGGTTATTTGCAGAAGAATTATCCGTCAGCAGAAACTTTCCCCAGTAGGTAGAGGATGGGTTTGTGTTTGAGAAGAAATACGTATTCTCGGATTTGAAAAGCGCATGTTGAATACGATCTACTGAAGTATAGGTATTTGTATCTTCATATATTTGAATCAGTTTGCTTCTTAACGAATAATAGGATGGCTGGTCTTTAAGAATCAATGTTTTTTGAGCATATATACTGATGCCTGATGAAACAAGAAACAAAAGTGCCACGAAGAATTTTACAAGTAAAATCTTCTTGAAATTATAGAAGGAAGTATAATAGAAATGATTTTTTATCATAGTATAACCGATACTAGAAAGGTACATATTTTTTATCTAAAATGATAATATCAACGGTGGGAAGCAGGGTTTAAGTAAGAACACATTGGATAGGTATTTAATAATACGAAGGTGATGCATAATCATTGTGCCTTCGTATAAAAGTTTGTTGAGCTTCTCATTTAAATTATGTAATTAGCATATATAAACCATTAACTATAATCGTATGAAAAATTTGAAATATGTTATTATTGTTCTGTTATCCTTAGCTAGCCTGCAGGTATTTTCACAGGATCTGGTATTGGAATCCGGTGATCTGAATTTTTTAAAAAGTGAAAGCAAGATCCGCGTAGAATATGATTACAGCAATATGGGGGTTGGTGAATATCCCAAAGAGGAAGATTATATTAAAATAAAAGTTGACGAAGCAAATAAAGATAAGCCAGGCTCAGGAGAAAAATGGCTTGAAGCCTGGAAAGGCGATCGCAAAAAAAGCTATGAGCCAGGCTTTGAAGAAACGTTGAATAAAAAAGCAGCTCCATTGAGTTTTGGAAGCAGCTATGAAAATACAAATGTTACACTTATAGTAACTACAACATTTATAGAGCCTGGTTTCTATACAACTTCTATGATTCAGAAAAAAGCTGAGATTAATGTGATTTATACTTTTGTAGATTCTAAAGACCATAGTAAAGTACTTGCAAAATTGTCCTGTACAAAAATTGTGTCTACTAATACTACATACGCTTATGACCTTGCATACAGAGTCAAAGGTGCTTATGAAAAAGCAGCGGTGCTCTTAGCTGCGAAAATCAAAAAAACAAAATGATACATACGCTGTAGTGACTAAAAACAAACTACTCTACTATTAAAAAACGCCTCTGTATATAACATACAAGGCGTTTTTTTAATCTGAGGCTTATTCAGGTTAAAAAACTTTTTTTGTTGCTTTTTAAAAGTGTTGCTGCATTATTTTTTTATGCTATCTTTAGTAACATTTCATTATACTTTAAAATGAAACAGCGATGAGAAAGATATTTTTATTACTGCTATGCTTATGTGTAATAAACAATTTAGTTGCACAGACCTGGTCTGAATTGGGTTCAGGCAGTAATGCATTGAAAGCAAATAACAACATCACAACAATTGTGGTAGATCATTCAAATAATGTATATGCCGGCGGCACGTTTACAAATAATGCAGGCTATTACATTGTCTCAAAATGGGATGGGGCAAGCTGGCACGTATTGGGAGATATGGGAAATTTGCCAAACAAGGGTAATATGGCACCCATAAGCACAAATTGTTTGGCTATTGACAGTTCAGATAATGTGTATGTAACGTACAGAGGGGCTGCAACTCCAAATATGTTTGTAAAATGGAATGGTACTGCATGGAGCTATATCGGGCCTCCCAGTTCACTTGGTTCATTCGGACCTTTGGCAGTAGATAAAAATCAGTATGTATATGCCAGCAGATATATGGCAGATATATCGAATGAAACAATCTATTATGGTATTGATAAATGTTATAGTTCCAGCAATTGGGGTTTGTTAGGTAATGTTGCTTATAACGATCCTCTAATGCGCCCTCCGTACTTTAGTTTTTTTATGGCATTTTCCAGCGTTCCGAAGGCAATAACAATTGATCCATCCGGCAATGTATATGTAGGAGGTCATTTTGGAAGAAATCTTGCCGACTCAGCAAACTCAAATGAACCTGATTTGCAACGCGTGGTAAAATATGACGGTACAAAGTGGAGTACATTGGAGAGCGGACAAGAGGACTTGGGCGTAATATTAGATCTGGCATCAGATCAGGCAGGTAATATATATGCTGCATCAAATTCTTTGTCAAAAAAATATGTTGCTGTATGGAATGGAACTGCCTGGACTGAATTAGGCACAGGTAGCAATGCATTAAATGCAAATGGAGATATATGGACATTAGCTGTAGACAAATCAGGTAATATATATGCGGCAGGCGATTTTAAAAATGCGGATGGTTTGCGATATGTTGCTAAATGGGACGGCAGCAGCTGGAACGAGGTAGGGGCAGGTAACGGTGCACTTGCAGCAAATGGTATTATTTATGATGTAACTACCGATGGGACAGGTAATGTTTATGCAGCAGGAGATTTTACAAATGCACGTGGAAAAAGATATGTTGCAAAATGGAATAATGATTTGACATTGAGCGTGAACAGCAAAGCTGCCCGGGTTGTGCCATTTTACCCCAATCCTTCAAATGGCTTTTCACAAATCCACGTTTTAGAAGATGTTGAACTCACAGTATACTCTTCGCTTGGGGAACCGCTTAAAACAGTTTATTTACATTCAGGTACTTCATCCGTTGATTTAAGTTCTCTTACTGCAGGTTTATACATGTTGGTATGTAAGGGAGAAACGGATATAAATTATGCTCCGATAAAATTTATTAAAGAATAATAAGATCTGTCAAGTACAGGTTGTTTTCATAAAAAAGCTTACTGTTTCAGTAAGCTTTTTTATAATTGAAATGTTTCGTTTTGAAGCCATTTGAGAAATGTAATACGATATACGTCGGAATAAATTCTGTATATGCTGTTAGATAGTTGCACACGTACCTCATACCGTTGCTTTTTTGTATAATAAATTTTATTGCAAATATATTATACGTTTTATGCTTTCTGTTACACCCGAAAAAATTATGCGTATTTTATATTGGTAAAAGATGAGACGGTTGTTGTATCTTAAATGGAAGATAAAAATCAACCAGCTATGAATGAGACCGGATTACTGACTGTATATGGAACAGAAGAAAAGCAAGCCTACATTGGTGTTATTGCTTCTATAGCCACTACTGACCGCAGTGCTACAGAAGAAGAGATTGAATATCTCACTGCATTGTCTGAAGCTTCAGGTATTGATCCGCGCATTGCGGAAGAGGCGGCAAAAGACAGTTCGAATTCAGCATTACTTAATCAGTTGGATGTATTAAAACATAGCAACTTGCGTTTTTCGTTAATTGCCGATATTATTGGTTTTGCAAGATCAGATGGAAAGTATACGCTTGATGAAGAGGATAGGATCAACCGCGTTTGCGACTATCTGGGTATTACAGAAGAGCAATCAAACGTATTGTCTCATGTAGTAGAAAAAAGCAATGCACTTGTTACTGCACCTGATGAAGCAACGGATGAAGGCTTTTTTGAAAAGAATGGTTTTATGGAAATGCTTAGCAATGCCAGGATTCCGATCGATAGTATTGTGAAAGGATTGCTTGGTTTAGCAGCACCCTTTATTCTTTCCAAGATGGTAAACCGCAGAGCCCAATCGGGTAGTCCTGCTGCAGGAGGCTTGGGCGGTGGTCTCGGCGGAACATTATTAGGCGCATTTCAAGGCGGTCGGATTGGCGGGCTGGGTTCTATACTGGGTAATCTGAGCGGCGGCAGAAAATACAGCAGTCTTGGCTCCGTTTTGAAAAGAACCATTGAGCAGAAAATGTAATTTGTTTGCCCAAACTAAAAAGGTCTTCATGCAAATTCATGCATGAAGACCTTTTTAGTTGCAATCAGTCTGATGGTAAGACGCAGTTAATGCAGGTTTAATGCCTTGCAATCTGCGGCAGTTAGCGCCACTGTTAAATCTTTTCCCAGCAGAGGATATACCGGCAATGATTTAACAACAAATGGAGCGTTGTTTTTATTTTCGCCGGTGTTTTTAACAAATTGTGCGGGAGCTAGTGCGTACATTTTTTTTAAATACAGCATGCTGGCTGTTTTGTCGTTCTCATAAGCTACGCTAAGCAATAATAATGAATTAAAATCCTGAGGATTTAATTCAACGGCTTTTTTTAAATAGCCGACACAAACATCAAATTCTTCTGAGTCGGGCCATAAAAAATCCATTGTAATGTAATGGTGAGCAAGAGTAACATTCATTTTCCAAAGGTTGCCGAATTTTTGCTGCATTGTTTTTATCAGCTCTGCTTCCCCATCTTTATTCTCAGCATATTTATAGAGCTTTAATCTGTAGACGTATGCATCAAAATTATCCGGATATTTTTCCAGAGATTTTGTTATATAATAAAGCTCTGTTTCCTCAGCTATCTTTGCATATGCTTCATTTTCACCGTAAGAAAATGTATACTTCATTTTTCCATAAGCATCCGCTGCAACCAGAAAAGTATCTGTATCGGTAGCGGCAATTTTTTTCAGAAGGTTTACATAGGCAGGTGAACGTGTTTCACCTGTCATCATTATAGAGTCTTCCTGTTGTACCAAACGGCGTCTAACTTCATACACAGATTGCTGATTGGATTGGCCAAACGTTTCGTAAATGGCAAAGACAGATAAAAAGAGCAGTAATTTTTTCATGCCTGAAATTAATCAAATGTTTACATTTATTAAACATCAAGGTATTAAAGCAGTCAACTATTTTTTACCACAATAGATCATTAATTCTGCTATATAAC
Source organism: Carex myosuroides (assembly GCA_028015225.1). Lineage (NCBI taxonomy): Eukaryota > Viridiplantae > Streptophyta > Magnoliopsida > Poales > Cyperaceae > Carex > Carex myosuroides. The sequence goes on from CM051480.1 coordinate 13,733,517, forward strand.
TATCACCCCATTGTTCGACAATTTTCAGATCAATTGCCTTTTGAAGATTTTTACAAGCCAATGTTTTATTATTCTTTTTCATATAATAAATCCCGTAGTTTCGGTATACAAAAGAATTGGAAGGATCCATTTTTTCGGCTCTGCTGATCAGCTCAAAGCCCTTATCCAGATTGCCGCAAAGTAAATGAGAATAACCAAGATTGTTCACGTTTTTTACATCAAGTGAATCCATCATATACGCTTCATTGAAAAGCAAACAGGATTTAGACGGATTGTAATCCAGGTTTGCCCAGGCAAGATTATTGATTGCAAGCACATAGCTTTTGTTGAGATCATAAGACATCTGTAAATATTTTCTTGCGCTGTCGTTTTGTCCTGAAAAATAGTAACAGGTGCCTAACTGCCCATACATATCATAGGTATATCTAGATCCCAGAGAGAGATTTTTTTGATGGTAGTAGATCGACTTTTGACAATTGCCTCTGGCTGCATAGGTGTCTGCAAGTCTTAAAATTGCAAAAGTGTCGTTTGGCTCAAGAATTACTGCATGTTCAAAATCTGCGAGCATCTTTTCAGGTTGATTTAAAGATAAATAACACAGGCCTCTGTTCAGCCAGACAGGTTCAAACATGGAATCTGCTTTAATAACTTTTGTATACAATTTTACAGCGTCAGCATATTTTTCTTCATGGTGGTATTGTATTGCCTGGTCATAGATAGCCCCGGTCTTTTGTCCGAATAAGGTATTGCTTAAAATAGCCAGCAATAGAAGCAATATGGTATTTTTCATAAATGAATGAGTTGTAATTGTGCGTAAGATAAGAATTTATTTTGTTTGAATGATGTAATGAAAGAATGCAGCGTTTGATACAGGATTATATTATTTATCATGCACAATCTGAACCGGCATAATTACGTTATGGTTTGGGAGCAAATTTATTTTTACCATGCAAAAACAAATAGCGGCACGATTACTTTTAGCAGTGCTGATTCTTTCTTCAATAATTTCCGTTGCGCAATCGCAAACGGATTCACTTTCGAAAACGCATCATTATCGTGTCGGATGGGCCATTGGTATTGGTACACAGTCTATGGGTGTTTCAGAATTTACTCCTGCCCTGAATCAATTGGGAGCAGCAGCACCGTCAGATTATCGCTATGCGATTACGATTACCCGGACTGTTATACATCCTTCAAGAATAACAACAAATTTGGGCGTTGCCATTCAGTCGTATAATTTCAGTACAGATAAAATGGGCAGTTTGTCTTATTCATTCAATAAGTCAATTTTGAGCTATCAGGTCGGCTATCTTTTGAAAGAGCGTAAACATTTTATGATACCGGTTTCAGCGGGGCTAGGTATGTCAAGCATGCTGTTTAACAGTCACGTGAATCAAAATGCCGGTTCCACTACATTTCAACAGGCTGTTGCAAATGGTACCGGACCAGGCATTTTTAATATGTTCTCACTGGATGCACTTGCTATGGTGAGTGCCGGTTTTGATATTAAAACAAATCTTTTTAAAGATAAAAAATGCCGTTTCAGCAGTACAGATTTTGGAGTTAAAATTCAATACATGTATACGTTGGGGCGTTTGGATCAACCCTTTGATCCGGGTTTGAAAAGCGTAACAGACAGACCACAAACAGACGATCATTTATTTTTCGTAGGATTTCATATTATACAGTTTTTAAATGACTGCAAAAGGCGGTAGTGGTATCTTGTTGTGGCGCCAGTCCCCGCTGTACTCAGACTGGTGTCAGATATTTTTAGTCAGCATACTCTCGGGCGCCAGCCTGAGTAATACGTAGTACGTTTCGAAAGAAGCACCTATTATTCAGCACTCCGGGCTTTAAGACGTTAGTGAAACAATAAATTCCAGACAAAGAATTTAATTCAGAAAAGTGATATAAGTCAGTATGCCCTTGACTCAGACGCATAAAACTAAACCATTCATGTTTCGTAGAAGTAAAAGGTTTTTATATCTTTAATTTTCTAATAAAACGAACATATATTTTTATGCAAATCCAAAAATCACTTTTTCTATTTTTCATGTTTCTATTTTCAGTTGCGGCAAACGCACAAATGGTTTTAGAATATGATATTGTTGCTCCTAATACTACAATTATATTACCATTTGAGGGTTCTGTAAATGTTCAGATTGATTGGGGTGATGGCTCTGCTATAGAATCTGCTACTTTACCAAGGGAAAAACTTCATACATATACTTCTATAGGAATAAAGACAGTTACGATTACCGGTTCATTGAGACAATTTGGTAGTTATAGTATATTTAACAATACAGGCAATGAAAGACTTATTAGAGTACTTAGTTGGGATGGTTTAGGGCTTACCAGTTTGTCGAATGCATTTTATAATGCTTTTATACTAGAACAAGTGCCTACATCATTGCCATCAACGGTTACTAATTTGAGTTCTATGTTTTATGGTGCGGCAATTTTTAATCAACCTATTGGCAATTGGAATACTGCCGCCGTTACGGATATGAATAGAATGTTTTATGGTGCGAAAGCATTTAATCAGCCTATTGGTAATTGGAACACAGCCGCTGTTATGTATATGAGCGAAATGTTTAATTCTGCATCTGCTTTTAATCAACCATTAGATACTTGGAATACTGCTTCAGTTAGGAATATGAGTAAAATGTTTAGTTATGCAACCAGTTTTAATCAACAAATCGGTAGCTGGAATACTTCCAATGTTACAAATATGAATGGTATGTTTTATTATGCAACCGCTTTTAATCAACCGATTGGAGATTGGAATACTTCTAAAGTTCAGAATATGGCTGGTATGTTTTATTATGTGAAATTGTTTAATCAACCGATTGGAAATTGGAACACAGCAGCTGTTACAGATATGAATGGTATGTTTTCAAGCGCATCTGCTTTTAATAAGCCAATTGACACTTGGAACACCGAAGCTGTTACGGATATGAAGAGTATGTTTGCAGGTGCATCGGCTTTTGATCAGCCAATTGGCAGTTGGAACACCGCAGCTGTTAAAAATATGAATCAAATGTTTTATAAAGCCGCTGCATTTAATCAGCCGATTGACACTTGGAATACAGCTTTGGTTAGTGATATGGGAAGTATGTTTTCTTCTGCAGTTCTTTTTAATCAACCAATTGGTTCTTGGAATACATCTTCTGTTGTGAATATGAATGATATGTTTGGTAATGCATCTGTATTTAATCAGCCACTCGAAAACTGGAATACATCTGCTGTTACTGACATGAGTAATATGTTTTATTATGCATCGACTTTTAATCAGCCGATAGGTAATTGGAATACTGCAGCTGTTAAGTCTATGTATAGAATGTTTTGTAATGCATCTGCTTTTAATCAGCCGATTGGAAATTGGAATACCGCTGCTGTTACTGACATGAATAATATGTTTTATTCTGCATCGACTTTTAATCAGCCGATTGGCAATTGGAATACTGCAGCAGTTAAGAATATGGAAGGGTTATTTTATTTTGCATCGGCTTTTAATCAACCTATAGGTAATTGGAATACAGCATCCGTTACAACTATGTACGGGATGTTTTCTGGAGCGCTGGTTTTTAATCAGCCTATAGGTAATTGGAATACGGCTGCTGTTACTACTATGGCTTCTATGTTCGAAAAGGCCTCTGCTTTTAATCAACCAATCGGTGCGTGGAACACAATTTCTGTTACAGCCATGCCTTATATGTTTTATAAAGCCTCTGCATTTAATCAGCCAATTGGTAATTGGAATACCTCCAATGTTAGGTTTATACAAAATATGTTTGGCTATGCATCTGCCTTCAATCGACCAATCGAATCTTGGGATGTTTCAACTGTTACGCATATGAGTAATATGTTTGAAAATGCAACTGCTTTTAATCAGCCGCTCGGGAACTGGAATTTAGCAGCAGTTTATTATATGAATAATATATTTTTGAATGCAGGCTTGTGTACGTATAATTATGATATTACATTAATTGGCTGGTCAATTCAAACGACGCGGCCAATTAATTTTAATGGAGGTAGTAGTAAGTATTCTACATTAGGAGCAAATGCAAGAGCAACACTTATTGCTAAGGGGTGGCTTATTACAGATGGCGGACAAGGCCTGACACCTGATGCAAAATGTGCGGATATAAGTTACTATAATATCATACGTGGGGTTATTTATACAGATGGTAATACAGATTGTATCAAACAATCTTCCGAGAAACCATTATCATCTATTGTTGTTAAGGCTATGCCGGGCGAATTTTATGGCTATACAGATGATAATGGAAATTATGAGATACGGGTTGATACCGGAACAGTTGTTTATACACTTACGCAGCAATACAATGCAAAAAATGCTGTTATACTGGTGAATCAATGCGCAGCATCGCATAGTGTTTCTCTTAAAGGAGCTTCAATAGATACGGCGTCTTTTGATTTTGCAAACGAAGTCAGAGCCTGTACATTATCGACGGTAGATGTTCAGCATGAGCAATTGATACGTTGTTTCAAAAGCAGCGCATACGTTCAATATTGCAACCTTGGTAATACAACAATAAACAATGCGGCAATCAAAGTAGAATATCCAGTATATATAATTCCTAAATCTTCTGTTCCGATGTGGTCATCCAAAGTAGGTTCTACTTTGTATTATGACATTGCAACGCTGGAAGAAGCGAATTGCGGACAAATTAAAATTATAGATTCGGTAGATTGTTACTTCACAAGCTATAATGGGATTAACACAATGCATTAAAGTTTCTATTACTCCGGGTTCTACATGTACTTCACAAAGTACGCTTTGGGATTTTTCTTCAACAGAAGTTTGCCGGGACCTGTGAAAATAATCAAGCAGCATTTGTACTTACAAACACCGGTGATGGAGACATGACAGATAGTTTGGCATATAGAATCTACGTTAACGATACACTTATATATAATGGCAAGTATAAGCTATTAAGCAATACCACACTGGAAATAAAATATCCTGCGCAGGCTCAAACAGTTCGTCTTGAAGCAGACCAGCATCCGAATCATCCCGGCAATAGTCACCCAAAAGCAATTGTTGAAAGTTGCGGAGTTTCGGCAACCGGATTTGTACCTAAAGGACTTGTAACAACAACTGCTCAAGATGATCTGGATGAAAATGTTGCTATTGTTTGTTATCCGATTACAGGCAGCTTTGACCCGAATGACAAACAAGCTAGTCCAACCGGCGTAGGTTTGACACATCAGGTAACACCGGGTACAGAGCTTGAATACACGATACGTTTTCAAAATACAGGAACCGCTATGGCACACACGGTGAAAATTGTTGATACACTTGATGTAAACTTAGATGTTGCATCTATAATTCAGGGTGTGTCTTCACACTCATATACGTTAACAATTACAGGTAAAGGTCAGGCTGTTTTAACCTATATATTTGATAACATTAATTTACCTGACAGTACAAGTGATAAACTTGGTAGTAATGGATTGGTGTCGTTCAGAATAACGATTCCTTCAGATGCAGCCTTGGGTACTGTTATTCATAACAAGGCATATATTTATTTTGATTACAATGATCCCATCCTTACAAACAATACTATGCATACAGTAGGCATTACAACTATAGCAGATTTAAGTAAGGGGCAAAACGTACAGGTAGGCAATCTTACTACAGGGAGTATTGTATAATCAAAATACCAATGCGGTAAAAATGTATCCGAATCCTTCAGATGGAATCGTTACACTTGAAATGGCTGAATCGGTAAACAATATGGAACTGCGTATAACGTCGGTTACAGGTGTTCTTCAAAAAACGATCCGGCTTACAAATACGACCAAACAACAAGTGAATATTGGAGACATACATCAAGGCATGTATCTGTATGAAATATGGAAAGACGGCGAACGCAGTTCGGTTGGTACGTTACAGATCTGGTAACAGAGTTGTTTAGAACAAAGTAAAAGGAAGCGGCTTACTGTTATAGTAAGCCGCTTCCTTTTTTTGCGCCAGGTTAGGATCCAATTGAGAATGTATATAAGTCTTTTCTGATATTGGTATATGATGTTAATTCTCTTTTACAATTCGTGTAGAACAGAGTAGTTTGCTATTGGACGATAGTGAAATAGCAAGCCGCCCTATTTCTGATTGTGGTAATAACGTTAGCATTGAATATGATAACAACGCTGTAAAATATACAGCAGGTTGTAAGAGTTACCTTTTGTGCATGAGATGTATTTACTTTTAAAATAATCAAAAGGTACATTCTATTGAATGCGTTTTTTGTTTATGAATTAAATGATCATTTTCTTTTTTGACTACACTTTATACATATGCACAAGTTTAAGTTATTTTTTATTGGAATTATTTTACTGGTTACAAATGCAGTAAATGCACAAATGGTTTTAGAATATACGCTGGCTTCTGCAAATGGTCAGATTGAATTACCGCTGGAAGGCAGCGTAGATGTAATAGTAAACTGGGGCGATGGAACTGCCTTAGAACAATTTACTACCCCGGGAAACAAAATGCATACTTATACTTCAGTTGGCACTAAGACAGTTACCAATACCGGTACGTTGACACGATTTGGAAACAATACAGGTTCTTTGCGCACCGAACTTACTAAAGTACTTCAGTGGGATGGTTTAGGACTTACAAGTTTATCTTACGCATTTTATCATGCTACTGGTCTTGTTCAAGTACCTGCATCCTTACCATCAACGGTGACCGATTTGAGTTATATGTTTTCTGGCGCAACAATTTTTAACTATCCGATAGATACCTGGAATACTGCTTCTGTTACCAACATGCAACACATGTTTGATTATGCAAGTGCTTTCAATCAGCCGATTGATAGCTGGAATACAGCAGCTGTGACCAGCATGAAATTCATGTTCTTCTTTGCAAAAAAGTTCGATCAGCCGATCGGAAGTTGGAATACGGCTGCTGTTAATGATATGTATGAAATGTTTGGCTATGCTACTGCATTTAATCAGTCCATAGAAAACTGGAACACTGCAGCTGTTACAACCATGGGACAAATGTTTGAGGGTGCAGCTTCTTTCAATCAGCCTATTGGCAAATGGAACACAGGTGCTGTTACAGATATGAGCTTTATGTTTTTTAATGCATCGGTGTTCAATCAACCGATAGGTGGCTGGAATACGTCTTCTGTTACTACTATGGATAGAATGTTTTGTTATGCATCTGCATTTAATCAACCCATCGGTTCATGGAACACTCTTCTTCTGTAACCAATATGTATTGTATGTTTTTGTGGGCAAAAGCATTTAATCAGCCCATCGGCTCATGGAATACTTCTTCTGTGACCAATATGTCTGGCATGTTTTCCCAAACAGAAGTATTTAATCAGCCTATTGGCGATTGGGATACAAGATCGGTAACAAATATGCGCTCTATGTTTGACAATGCGGCCGTTTTCAACCAGCCCATTGATACATGGAATACATCTGCTGTTACAAATATGCTTCAAATGTTTGCTTTTACAAAGGCATTTAATCAGCCGATCGGCAGCTGGAATACTTCTGCTGTAGTCAATATGTACGGTATGTTTTTTGGAGCAGAAGTATTTAATCAACCCATTGGCGACTGGAATACTTCGGCTGTTACAGATATGAGCAGTATGTTTATTGAATCTGTATTCAATCAGCCCATTAATAACTGGAATACAGGAGCCGTGACAAATATGCATGCGATGTTTTGGGGAGCATCTGCATTTAATCAGCCTATTAATAACTGGAACACAGCATCTGTAACAGCTATGAGTAATATGTTTACGGATGCAGTTTCTTTCAATCAGCCGATTGGCAATTGGAATACAGGTTCTGTAAAATCTTTAAGTTATATGTTTAGGGGAGCGACAGCTTTTAATCAGCCGATTGGTAATTGGAACATCAGCGCTGCTGATTATATAACCGATATGTTTGTGAATGCTGGATTATGTACAGATAATTATGATGTTTTATTAATAGGCTGGGCACCACAAAATGTAAAAACCAGAATAGATTTTAATGGAGGATATAGCGCGTATTCTGTTGCAGCAGTAAATGCAAGAGCTATGCTCATTAATAAAGGATGGAGAATTAACGATGCGGGTTTGGGTACTACCAATGCTGTGATGTGTACAGATATCAGCACGGCAGTAACAAATACAGCGGCGGTTGATGTTATAAAAGTATATCCAAATCCTGCGAAAGATGAACTGTATATAAATGCATCCGAGTCAGTAAATGGCCTTATAACGTATTCTATTTTTAATAGTGCAGGTAAATTGATTCTGGAAAAACAAATGCAAATGAATGATGTGAATGTCGAAATAAAATATTGCAGCAATTACTCCTGGTTTATATATTCTGAAAATACAAACAGAAGAAAAAAATATTGTTCAGACTTTTGTAAAAGAGTAAGAGGGAGTCTATTTCTATCGCTAAGAATAGTGGCACAAGGATAGGTGATGAGTTGTTCTTAAATAATATAGAATATTAAGTTGCTTACAGATTCATTATAATAGTAAGCCGATTCCGTTTTTTGCGCTTTAGTAACTAAGGCTAAATTTAATTTTTTGTGTAATACAAATGCTCTGTGGTTTTCCGTTTAACAGTGCAGGACTCGAAAAGGATAATAACTTAATAACACGTATTGCTTCTTTATCAAAACCGATATATGATCCTTTGCGGGCAGTAATGTTTTCAATGCGGCCTTCGGCATTAATCGTAAAGGAAATTCTGGACGCCACCTTGCAAATTTTTACGTTTCGCAGGTTCCGGATATCTGACCTTGTTCATTATAAAACTATTTATTGATGTTTGTCCGTTTTTTATTTTGGGTGCAACATAGCCAATGCTGGCATCGTCCATGAAAAATTCCTTAATAAGGTTGTCGGGTAAATTAACAGAACATGAGTCGTCTGCATAGACAACCGTAAAATTATAATCCAGCTTTGTTTCTCCGTATATCCAGATACCTACCGGCTCATCTCCTTTATACGATTCGCTCCTTATAATTTTATTTATTTTAATATTTTTAACTTCAGTTGTTATGGTATCACCTGTATGTATAATTGTTTCAGAGAAAGATGCCTTTTCTTTTTGTACCTCTTTGTTCAGATATTCATCTTTATAATAACGCACGGTCTGACTTGTTTGAGCCATGCAATGCATAGTAAGAATGGATAGAATAATTGAAAGCGTTAACTTGTACATGATATTATTTTTAAATTGGGGAGTAAAGATAACCATTATTTTTTAAGCACCCATTTCCAGATCAAGCCATTGTCCGGGTCGTTTATGTCTTCTGTTTTTTTAAAACCACATTTTGTCAGCACTTTTGTGGAAGGATTTTCGTGTCCCAGTGTGTGCGCAAGAATGATTTTCACATCTTCATGTTTGAATGCATGTTCGATTAAACCTTTCGCCATCTCCGTAGCAAGTCCTTTGTTTCTGTAAGCCGGTGCAATTTCATAACCGATCTCAACAGCACCATCTTCCGGCTTGCCTTTATAACCACCGCTTCCGATCAGTTTGTTTTCTTTTTTATAAACAGGAAAGTAGGTCCACCAAACAACTTCATCCGGATGTACAGCTAATCTGTCCAGCACATATTGAAGCGGTAAGGTCCCGAATTCCGTCCATTCTTCGTCAACAGTTGCATGTAGTACTTCTGAAAGCGGATCGTTTCCTGCAATTGCTTTTTGCAGCAGATGAATGTTTGCCTGAATAAGGGTTAGATGTTCCGTTTCTATTCTCATGGATGTTGTTATTTGCAGATCGAAGATGCAAAATTATTCAGGCAATTTCAATGTTATAAAATGTATATGTTCAAACCTGCGAGGGAGAAACAGTCAAAATGTTACAGCTGTGGATTAATTTATAAATCTGAAAGTTCGGTTACTTTTTTCATTTAAATGTATTTACTTTAAAAAAAATATATGCGCGGCAGATCATGATGCAGTATATAAAATTCTTTATACATCTTTTTAAAAATGCAAACATACATTCTCTTACCCCTCAAATGTACATCTATGGAAAAATTAAAAGTACTTTTTACCTGTATTGTATTTATGGCTGCCGCTGCGGCACAGGCACAAATGGTTCTGCAATACGATTTATTGGTTCCGAATGAGCAGATAAGACTATCACTTCAGGGTACAGTCAACGTACAGGTGGATTGGGGAGATGGTTCGGCTATGGAAGCATTTACTACAGAAGGAGATAAAACACATATGTATGCGACAACCGGAATAAAAACAGTTACCATATCAGGTACATTAAGTCATTATAGCGGAAGCCCATACAGACTTATTAAAGTGCTTAGCTGGGATGGTATAGGTCTTACAGATTTGTCGTATGCATTTAGCGGGGCAGGAGATCTTATTTCATTGCCTGCAACATTACCATCTACTGTTACAGATCTGAGTCATATGTTTGATTACGCGCTGAGTTTTAATGCGCCGATCGGAACCTGGAACACAGCAGCTGTTACCAATATGGAATCAATGTTTGCTGATGCAAGATCGTTTAATCAGCCAATAGGTAACTGGAATACAGCTGCTGTTACAAATATGGGAAGCATGTTCAATCGCGCATATAACTTCAATCAGCCGATTGGCAGCTGGAACACATCGTCTGTTACAAACATGAGATATATGTTTGGTACTACGTACAATTTTAATCAGTCGATTGATTCATGGAATACATCAGCCGTTGCCAATATGGAAGGCATGTTTTATGATGCGAACTTCAATCAGCCAATTGGAAGCTGGAACACCGCAGCTGTTACAAATATGAGTGGCATGTTTTGGCGAGCGGAAAACTTTAATCAATCTATAGGTAATTGGAATACATCTGCTGTTACGGATATGAGTCTTATGTTTGCTGGTGCTGCCGTTTTTAATCAGCCTATAGGTAACTGGAATACAGCGGCTGTTACAAAAATGACTACCATGTTTTCCGGAGCAGCCTTCAATCAGCCTATAGGTGCTTGGAATACAGCATCCGTTACAAGTATGAAATATATGTTTCAGGATACGCATTTCAATCAACCAATAGGAAACTGGAATACATCATCTGTTAGAGAGATGTATGCGATGTTTAGTGGTGCAACTGCATTCAATCAGCCAATTGGTAATTGGAATACAGGTGCTGTTACGGATATGCGTTTAATGTTTAGGGGTGCAACTGCTTTCAATCAATCATTAGGAAACTGGAATATTACATCGGTTACAGATATGTATGATATGTTTGATGATGCTACCTTATGTACCGACAATTACGATGCTACTTTGTATGGCTGGTCCATACAAACAGTAAAATCAGGTGTGTATTTTGATGGAGGTAAAAGTCGATATTCAGTGATTGGCAATATTGCAAGGGCAGCACTTACCAGCAAGGGCTGGATCATTTCTGATAATGGTTTAGGAATTTCAAGTAATGGAGTGTGTAGTATTGCTACTTCTACAAAAGGTGCTTTACTTTCAGAGGCAGTAATATTATTTCCGAATCCGGCAAAAGATAAGATACATATTGATTTCTCAACGATTAAAAATGAACGGGTAACTTATTTTATTTATAACAGCACAGGAAATCTGTTGATTGAAAAAAATGTAGAGCTGAATGGAACATCGATGGAAGCAGCATGTGAAAACTTGCCGCAAGGTGTTTATCTACTTCGAATTGAAACAGGTGATGGAAGTGTTACAAAGACTTTTGTGAAAGAATAATAATATGATTTTTATTAAATAACTGTACTGTACAATCTGGTACGTGTATTCAATAGCAGGTCCGCCGCAGCATACCTGCTATTTTATTTTTCAGTCTAAGATTGACAGACTGGCGCAAGGTGAGACGAAGTGTGAAAAGCCACAGCCACAGCAAGATTGGGGGATGTTGCCAACCAGGGTCAATAAAGATTTGTTATTAGCATTAATAATACATAGTATTGCCCTTCATTTTAACAACTATGATTTATAAGTTATCAGTTTGTCTTTTTGTTTCGGTTCTTTTCACTTTTTCTTCATGCAAGAAGATAATCATTGAGACAGTTCCGGTGATGCAATATGTAGATATCTCTATACCCAATGCCGGGGATATAAAACATTTTTCATTTCCAAGTGCCAATGTTGGATATGCTGCTTCTGATACCAACTTTATCTACAAAACCATAGATGCAGGTAAAACATGGGCGGCAATTAAAAATAGCAATTGGACTACATATGCAAGTTGTAAAGGCATCGTTTTTTTTGATGAGCTGAACGGATTTTGTGTGATGGGGCCAAAAGCATATTCAACACAGGACGGAGGTGTTAGCTGGACGGTTTCTAATCAGTGGTATGGAACATATACTACAGAAGCTTTTTGCGGTATGACAAGCAGCGGAGTTGGTATAATGGGGCGTGATGAAAATTATGGCAAAATAGTCATATATGAATCAATGAATAAAGGTCAGACGTTTAGTAATACATATAATGATATAAGAATAGCTGGAGAATATAGAGGAGGAAGGGTTTCCGGTGATTTAATAACAGTCTTCACAGATCTGGATAACGAAGTGTATGGAATGTCCTACAGTACAGCACAGTTCATTGGATGGAATGTTCCTGGACTGGGAGATTTAAATGATTTTCATTACACCGGAAGTGAAGGATATGCATTAGGACCCAATGGCTATTTTAGAGAGTGTTATAGTACATATCAGGGTTACAGTCATGATGTTTACAGCTATGATTACCATTCTATCGACAGCAGAAATGGACTTGCAATAGCCGTAGGAGGTAATACAATTCTAACCAATATGGATATTGATTCGGAAGAGGAGTGGAACGATGTATTTGATATTCATGAAAATGGATTTACTCAAAAGTTCTTGCGGATTCGTTTTTCAGGTGATAGAGAATTTTACATAAGCGGAGAAAAAGGATTAATCTGGAAAGCAACTATATGAAAAAGCTATTCATCATTTTACTTTTTATATTTTCTTATAAAGAGATATCAGCACAACAGGAAGATAAATTTCGGGTGTATACAGGCATTACCGGCGGCCTTGTGGTCATGAATCTGAGCGGAACCATGGATATAGGAGGTGATAATAATTATCCTCAATACAGGTATGTGGATACAACAGCATTAGCGGTAAATTTCTTTATACCTATTGGATTTAATATTCCGGTGTATCGAAACGAGAAGTGGTCAACAGGATTTAAACTAAATGCTGGCGTTGGTTTAATGGCAGGTATTAAAGCGGCAGATGGGTTGAAAGGTTATGGTTTTGATTTTCCTCAATTTATTTATTACAGAAGATATGCCGGCAAGATAGATTATTCAGTTTTGGTTGGTTGGAAGTATAATTATACAGCTATTCCATATCAGTTGGGCCTGATTGGTGGCGATATCAATTTTGAGCATACTCAGTTAAGATTTTATTTTTCACCGGTACCATATACCTACTACAGAGAATTGACGAATGGAACGATAGAGCCTGCTATAAAAATATTTGAAGTAGGGGTCGGGTATTTTTATAATTTCGGAAAGTAATTTTTTTACTTTAGCGGGCGGCTGTTTCGATCCGCCGCGGCGGATCGAAACAGCCGAATGGTTTACGCCAGTCCCGCTATCGCTCAGACTGACTGGTGCCATGTGAGGTTATTTATCTTATCTATTTCTTTTTTTGCTGTCCTGGTGCGTATGGCTTGGCAGATTTTGATCCCGTAGCTTTTTTCTGTTGTCCGGGAGGTACCTTACCGCTTGGATTCGATTTACCCTGACTTGTTATGACTAATGTGGTACAAGACGTTGCTATACTTATTATTGCAGAAAGTAATGTGTATGTAATCAGTTTTCGCATGTCGTTAGTTGGGTTAGAATGTAAGTTAGTTACTGCGATCTATACGCCGGTCAAAGTTAATGGTTGCTTATAGAAACCTGCATGTACTATAATAGTAAAAAGTGTTTCAGTTTTAAAAACAGGAGAAGCGCCTTAGTTAATAAAAATCGCCCCCCTGCTACTTATTTCCTGGTCTTATACTGGAATTAAAACCTCATACATGATTTATTAGTGCCTCTACAAACGTTAAACAGTGTTTGTGGTAATAGTATAACTAATACCTTCAGATCTGTAACAGTAGTGTCTCATAATTGAACGACCTTGGCTGCTGTGGAAACTCTTCCATACTGGTCCGCCCTTGCGGAAACTAACCAACAACCCCTCATGAAATTTTCAAATCTACTAGTAAGCCTGGCAATGGGCGCTGTGTTTTGTATGTCTGCGTGTAAAAAGACAAAAATGATCCAGCTCCTGCAAACAATACTCCACCAACCGTTTCATCCACGAACATCAGCAACCAGGCAACCGGTGTGCCGACAAACAAAGATATAAGCGTAACGTTCAGTGAGCCGATGCAGGCAGCGAGTATTACAACATCTACATTTACCCTGAAAAAAGGAACAACAGTTATTCCGGGTACTGTGAGTTATAACGGCACTACTGCCACGTTTAATCCATCTGTAGTGCTGGATGTAAATACCACGTATACAGCAACTGTTACAACAGGTGTTAAAGATGCATCAGGTGCTGCGCTTGCTTCAAACATTACATGGAACTTTACTACAGGTTCGGTTGCAGCAACATTGGCCCCCGTGAATTTGCGTACAGCCATAAATTATGTACTGCTTGCAAAGACTGCCATTAATAACAATCCAACATCTGCTGTTACAGGTAATGTTGGTTTAAGTCCGGCTGCTACTTCTTACATCACCGGCTTTTCATTAACCAACGCAACAGGTTATGCAACTTCTTCTCAGGTAACAGGACGTATCTTTGCTGCAGACATGGTTTCTCCCACGTCGTCAAACCTTACGACCGCTATCAATGATATGCAGACCGCATATACAGATGCTGCCGGCAGAAAGACACCGGATTATTCTGAATTAGGTACGGGAAATATCGGCGGCAAAACATTATTGCCGGGTTTGTATAAATGGACAAGCAATGTGAGCATGCCTTCGGATATTACTATTTCAGGCGATGCAAACGATGTATGGATCTTTCAGATCTCCGGAAATCTTTTGTTAAGCTCAGGTGTTCGGGTAACATTAAGCGGAGGAGCGCAGGCAAAAAATATCTTCTGGCAGGTTGCCGGTACGGTAACAGCAGGTACTACATCGCACATGGAGGGTGTAATACTTTCAAAGACCGGTATCACATTCAATACAGGTTCAAGCTTTAAAGGTCGTGCACTGGCGCAGACGGCAATCATTCTCGATGGTGTCACAGCGGTACAGCCATAAATAACAAAGTATAATAAAACGGGTGCTGCAGAAATTTATTTCTGCAGCACCCGTTTTATTTTTTATCGATTTACTTTGTCATAGAACGCGACAGGTGATTCTTATAATCGGATTACAAATCCTTTTTATCTGGCTTCGGAATTGCAAATCCTCTCTGGCGCCAGGTGATTTATTGATGTATTGTTTTGTGAGTTGCCTTGGGTACTCCAACAAGGGCAAAGGTTGCTGGGAGTATTATAAAGTAAACTTTAAATCCTGCTCATTAGCTGTGATTATAATCTGTCTGTCTTCCCCGTTGACTTCTTCTATGAGTCTTAAATTAATTGTTACGTTGTCGATATCATCAAAATAACTCTCACTGTTAATTTGCAGGTATTTATATGTGTGCACTACTGGTCTTGCAATTTTATTATTGATCTCTTTAATTCGTTCATTTAGTTTGGCTGCATCTTCAACGGTTACTGTATGATTCAAATAATTAATTTTAAAACGTAAGTCGCAGACATCGCCTTTGATCTTAGTTTGCGTATAAAATGTATGAGTGAAAAATCCTTTTTCATATTTGGTAATAGGC
This sequence comes from Carex myosuroides, assembly GCA_028015225.1. Taxonomy (NCBI): domain Eukaryota; kingdom Viridiplantae; phylum Streptophyta; class Magnoliopsida; order Poales; family Cyperaceae; genus Carex; species Carex myosuroides. The sequence goes on from CM051480.1 coordinate 13,749,385, forward strand.
ATGACCAACATGTTGAAATAGGGATCATACTTTTGTGCAACCTTAGACGGCGGTAATTCTGTTGTGCCAGTGAATAAAGCCATGTATGAAATGGCTAGTGCCAATGTTATACTTAAAGTGATTATGTATTTTTTTTTCATATGATTATTTTACTCTTACAAAACGAATGGATGTGTTGTCAATTTCTCTGCTTGTTTCCAGTGATTCGCATCTTTGTTCACCATCGTCCTGCCCTCTTCCGCCACCTATTGAACAAAAGTCATCATCAAAAAAAGAATTGATATTTACTTGAGTAACAATTTCCACATGTTTTCCTGCATACATACATACGATATCGCCTATTGAAACAAGTGCTTTTTTCTTTGCATCCCTCTTTTCGATTATTTCAAATGGACCTTCTCCATTATATATTTGGTTTGCGGAATAATAATTCCCATTTGAATTTAGAGCGTTCCTGCCCATTAAATATAAGGATTCACCTACAAACATATTACACGTCCAGGCGTAATCATGTCCGTAGAATAATCCATAATAATTTGACGGCCATTTATTATAGGCATCTTTAATTACTTGATAGGAGTGTTCGCCAATACTTAAATCAGACCTTCCTGCCAGGAAACACAATATTTCCCGTTTCTCCCAAATAAGTTTATTCTTCCAATAATCCATAAACTGTAGTTTGTTGTCCGGAAAATAAGTAGGTTTTGATACCTTATGAAAGATATTTGGATTGGTTGTGAATATGAATTTTATTGTTTTGTTATTCCACCCTTTGTAGGTATTGAGTAAGAGAGTATCATCAGCAAGCAATGCTGCCTTTAAAGCTAATTGTGGATGCGGTGCTGGGTTCATTATTTGAAAAGTAGGTTGTAAAAAATCTCAAGCTTCTAAAATAAGGAAACTTAATTGAAGATCAATAAATACGTTAGTTTTGATGTTATTTGTTAACGAATGTTAAAAGATCGTCTCTTTCAGACACGTCCGTCTCTGGCGCTCTGATTGAAGTCAGGTGAAGGATAGAACAGCAGGTTAAGTAGTGGTTATGCGGCATTATTGAAATTATTTCACAATTTACATTTATAAATCTTTATGGACGGAGCGTATTTAAAATATTACAATTTGATGGGTACATTTGATGCTCCTTTGTATCTACATGATCCTTTAGTTGAACTTGATAAAAAATACGACTGGAACAGAAGGGAAGAAATAGTTGTTAAAAAAGTATCAACAAAAGAAATTATAGGATCTACCCATCCGGATTATTGCAATTCAAAAAGCTGGTTTTATTTTTTTAATCATTTGAAAAAAGCGAATACTACTGATAGTATAAAATATTATAGTGAGTTTTTTATTACAGATGCATGGAAAAAAATAGGCGATTATGAATTACTTGAATATGACTCACAGTATTGGATCATCGGCGGTAATAATAGAATATGTATTGCAAAAATAATTGGCCTGGAACATATAACCGTTCCAGTTAAGAAACATTTAATATAATTAATGAGATGATAATCCGTTTTTTTCATAAATCCCTACGAATCCAAATTCAGAAAAATGGTTAATACCAGCCCCCCACTGTCGCTCAGACTGGCAGGTGGAGAATAATCAACACAGAAGATCCGGTTAAGGCCGGATCTTCTGTGTTGTGATTAAAATGTGAAATGATTTTATTTCCCTTTTGATAAAGCATCGTTAAGGTTTATCGAATAACCTATTTGCAATTGAGTGAATGAAGTGTTTCTGTCGTCAAAATATGTAAAGCCTGAATATCTCAAAAATAGTTTATTCCTTGAAAATTCATCACTGGAATAAGAAAGCATTAAATAAGATCTTAATATAAATATAAATTCATCATTGCTGAACCCATATGTAGGAGAAATATTCTGATACATAGGTGTAAGTCCAAAATCAAAAGTTATGGGACTAATACGTCTAATGTTTAAACCGATATCTGCAAAGAAAGTACTCATTAAAACACTTTCTTTACCTGAATCTTTTGTATTGTTTACATTTGAAAATGCAATAAAGCCACCTCCGTCTATATGAAAATTTACAACCTCTTTTCTGCTGTATCGGAAAATATTCAGAGCAACGCCTGTCTGCAAATATGACTGCTGATAGAGTTTCATTCTGGGAATATTTAAAGAATCTAAAGTGTCTCGGGATAAGGAAGCATATTTACTGTCAAATTTAGCTATAGTGGCAAAGGGTTTGATGTAATTAAACCAAGTACAACCTATACCGCCATATGTATTTAATATAATTTTACTTGTGATCTCTGTTTGTACCAAGCCATTTGATTGTTGATCAAATAAAGCCAGTGCATCTGTAAAGAGTTTAACATCGACCAATGAATTGAGATCTCTTCGAGCAATTAAATTCACATAAAATTCACCTTTTTTAGGTAATGCAATACTAGTATCATTCGGAATATAATAATTAACACCATTGTCATAGTTTAATATATCTCCTATTCGTATATATTTTTGTTTTCCATCTATAGGTGATTCAAGGTGCAGAAAATTTCTATATTTAAGATTATGATATTGTCGGATGGATATTGCATATGTATTGACATAACGTTCTCTATTTTTTGTATATACAACAATGTCAACAAACGTTCCATTAAAAATCGTAATTAAAACCTCATCAATGTCTACAGTGCCAATTTCTTTTTGAAATTCATCTATTCTATCATACGCGATAATAGCTGTGGTATCGTGCAAATAAAGTGTTCCAACCTTTTCAGGCTCAGCCGCACTTTCACGTATTCTCTTTATTACTTCCTCTGTTTTTTCTGTCGGCTTACTTTTAGGAATACTGTCTGGCGGAGCAGTCGTCGATGTGGTGCCGGTAGTATCTTGCGCATATACCGCATTGCAACATAGGGTAGTAAAAATCAGGAGTAGAAATTTGGTTTTCATAGTCGTGGGGGTTTTCGTTTTATAAAAATGTAAATAGTAATTTTCAAAATAACATATCGTTGTTGAATGATATGGAAAGCTAAAAAGATAGGTAACTTGTCTAATGGATATTTGGATATTCATTAGACTTAGAAAAGATGCTGGGCAAAAATAGAAATTCCAATAAATGCAATCAATAGCACTTTTGGGTCATTTTAGATAAAGTCATCCGATGTGTTTTTTAAATAAAGAGACTGATTTTGATTGAAATTTAAAACTCACTTGAGATTACGAATGAATATACAGCAGGTAAAAGATAGAACAGTGAGCTGTCGGTTGTTGGCACAACAGGCCCTGTCCCGCTTTTGTGCGGGAGGGGTGAGTGCAGGTTACGTGAGAAGTGGTGAACGCCACAGGGGTAACAAATAAAAAAGGCCCGCTGTTACAGCGGGCCTTTTTTATTTGTTCAGCAGATGAGCGATCCTGTTTTAAGATATTTCGATCGTTCTGGATTCTTTTACTTTCTCTTTTTCTTTTTTCGGGATCTGCAAGTGCAGTACACCGTCTTCATATTTCGCTTCGATCTTATCTGTATCTACGGTGTTTTTTGGCAGATTGAATGATCTTTCAAAAGACTGATAACTGAATTCCCTTGTTGTGTATTTAGAACCTTGCTGCTCTTCTTTTTCAGAAGTTTTTTCAGAACGGATCGTAAGTACACTGCCATCTACCCGTATGCTGAAATCTTTTTTATTCATTCCGGGTGCAGCAACCTCAACAGTAAAATTTTCAGGCGTCTCTTTAATGTTTACTGCGGGAATTGTAGTGTTTGTTTTAGAAAAATCTGTCAAACCCCAATTGTACGCATCACGACCTAACAGATCATCGAAGATAAACGGAAAGTTTCCGTTTCTTTTTACGAGTGTCATAACTACCTCCTTTTTAAAATGGTTGAACATCTATAATAAATTTGAACAAATGAAATGCCAGTTCAAATACTCTGTGAAAAAGCTGTAAAAAAATCATGAAAGCATGTAAAATCGGTATCAAAATCTGAAAAAATGTCGGAGACGAAAGACAAATTTTCAGTGTTTTTAAGCATCATGTTACGTTTTGTTTTTTACTTATGAATAAATAGATTCCTATGAACGAATCACCCCATTGTTGTGCCTTTTCTGGCCAACAATCGACTACTGCATGATATTAAGTTTCTAAATTCGTTTGTAAAGATAGAGCAGTGGGCTGTCGACCGTTGGCACAACAGGCCCTGTCCCGCTTTTGTGCGGGAGGGTTGATTGGTGGTTAGGTAAGAGGTGAAGACGCCAACATGGGAAAACTGGCGCCAGGTGGAATGTTAAAAGATGGGTTACCTTTTCTGGCACCAGGTGATTTTTGATTCTTCATCACGAATGCCGCCGTGGTTGTGTCTTTTCGACCAACCACCTTATGATGTATGATGTTAGTTGCGATTGTTGGTTAGAGCAGTGGGTGGTTGGCCGAAGAGGCGCAATGAAAGCAAGAGTTGGATTTTTTATACTTAAATAAAGGAAAATGGAATACCAAATGAAAGTAAAAACAGGGCTATAAAATATGTATCAAAAAAAGTATTTCTAAGCATTTCTGCAGGCCTTTGAGGATTATAAATAATAGACAGTTTTTGACCGATTGTTATTTTTCTAAAATCATTATATTCTATTTTAACCTGTATCATTTCCCCTGTTTGTGATTTAAATTCAATTAAAGGAAAACACTTGAAATCTTCACCTGATTCTTCTATGAGAATATTAATAATTTCACCTTCAGTTGGTATTCCGGTTCTTTTTAATTTTATAACACTGTAAAGTTTTGTTAATGCGATAAGAATAAGAATATAGCCTATAATATTAATTAGAACAGAAGTATCTGAAAAGCTATGCATATAATATGAATGTACTATGATTGGCAAAGCCATCAATATTAATATTATGCCTATCATTAAAGTATAGTTAGTGTATTTCATTTTTTTAAATGTAACGAGTTTGTTTATTTTTGGCGCTAGGTGTAAAGATTTACCAACCAAGACGAAAAGTGTTATTTCTTAATAATTATTAGGTGAGAAGTGGTAAACGCCAACATGAGTAAAGACGCCAACAAGGGTAGAAAATGTTTAATACCAGTCCCCGCTATTGCTAAGACTGGCGCCGGGTGAAATTTCACCAGCAACCTAATAAATATTTATAATAGTCAAGATAGACTTCTCCACCTGCTAAACTAGCACATTGAAAAGCAACTTGATGCTTCTCTTTTTGACCGATTGAGTGATCTCTACTAAATACAGATTTTAAGAATAATTTTTTAGCAATAAATATTGCATCGAGAAAAGAATATCCATCATTAGCACAATCCATTATCTTTTCATTTGTTTCATGATCTAATATTTCAACTCTTTTGTTTAATTTATTTATGACAATTGAATCTGCTTCTTGTCTTCCAACAAATATGTACATACTATTATAAAGAGCTTCTTCTTTGAATTGAATTTGACCAATGCGCAGATTTGATATATCATATTTAGCAATCAAAGTAATTAATTCATCTTTATAGAGCATACTGTTACTCTCAAGCAATTCTGATATGTTATGTTGTATCAATATTTCGTTTTTAAAAATATCAGATGCTACTAAAGCATCGATTTGCTCTTTAGTAGGTCTTAATAACCTCATCTCATTAACAAACGTATCTGCTTTCATAATATCGAATATAATTTAAAAGATCTAATTAATACACCCTTTCTATTTCTTTGTATTAAGCTGCTAGGGTAGAGCAGTGGGCTGTCGGCCGTTGGCACAACAGGCCCTGTCCCGCTTTTGTGCGGGAGGGTTGAGTAGCCTTGAGAACTCCGACAAGAGCGGGGAGAGTGATGCAGATATGTATTGATTGTTTCTGGCGTCAAGTAGACGAATATTCTTTATAAATCATTTAGAAGTTTAGCGATTTTTATTTTCCGTATTTCATGGATTAAATTTTTATTTGAAAAGATAGAAGAATTTAAGTGTTGTATGTTGAAATGAATTGTTTCTGAATTTAAATTGAACTCAAAATTTACTCCAGTAACAATATCGCCAACTAGTAGTGTGTTATAAATTTTATCCGATTTAGGATCAATTGTAATTGTTTTGCTACTATCGTAATAAATTTTGTCACCATCTATTTTTGTAATTTTATCACATAGATTAGGAAGCTTAGAACAAAACGACTTTAAACTCGGTTCAAAATATTTTTTCATAATTTTTTTCTAATGCTCAAACTAATGCCAGGTTGACTGTCGAATGGGAATACGAATACTCGCTATCGCTAATGCTGTTCTGGCGATAGGCGAAAGTTATTTGGTAGTGTCTTGAATTTGAATTTTTTCAAAATAAGTATCTGAAAGGATACTTTCAACACTCAATTTATGAATATCTAAATAAGTTTGAATTTTCGTATCGGACAAATTAGCTAAATCAATATCTTTAAATTCAGTAAAGAAATTTTTGATATTTCTATTTAGTAGGCCTAATTTTTTCTCTCGCATTATTTCTACATCATTTCTATCTAATGCTGCACCTTTTCCAAGTTTTTTTCCTGGAATTATCATTATGTTTTTAACATTTACATTTCCATAATGAGTATCAAACCAAATTATTGAGTTATTCATTTGTTTGGTTTCATCTTTATTAATTTCAACACGTCTAGCATCGACTTCATTTTTACACTCAAAAAGAATGTATTGATTATCTCGAAGTAACCAAACATTATCTGGACCTTCTTTCCATTGTTTATCAGGCCTTTCAGAATAAAAGCCTAAAGCTTTTCCTATTTCATCTAGTGCTTGTTCAAATTTATCCGCTTTTATTCCAAATAATAGATTTCCTTGAATTTCATTAAGTTTTAATTTTAATTCCTCAAAATTTTCAAACTGAGTTATCCATCTTTTTATATTTTCAATTCTCTTTTGACCAATAGGATTTATTTTTTTGAAAACCATTCCTTCTAAAGGCTTCAATAAAAAATTATTTAGTTTGTGAGCAATAATTTGATTTGCATTAGATTCAGTTTTACTTTTTGGATATATATATCTTGCCTGTTCTTGGATATACCAGCCTCTCTCTAAATCATCTTTAATATAATCATCAATTAAAGTTTGAATAGTCTTAAATGCGCCATCGTAATCACCGTTTGAATATTTTCGTTCTGCAATTCTTTCAAGATATAAAAGACTGATTATTTTTTTATCATAATCTTCTTCAGGAATTCCATCCATCCGTTCCTTGTAAAATGCTTTCCATCCAGGGTCTCTGAGTAAAGATTTATTTAACAAATCAGTTAATACATTTATTGGATCATTAGACAACGTGTCTTCCTCTGCAAATTCAGCCACTTCTAAAGCTATTTGAATTTGAGTTCGTGTTTGAGCAGAAAAATACTTACTTGACTTTTTACTTTTGAGTGTTTTTATCAATTCAGGACCGGTGATAATTATTGCACAAAAATCTTTTTCTCCTCTCACTGCTCTGCCTAATCCCTGCTCTATTTTTTGTGCAATTTTTATTTCGGTTATCTCACTTTCAGCTCTGCAGCTTTCTTGATATTTGTCAAAAAGCCTTTGTGCATATGGCTTAGAATCCAAGATTAGTAATCTGCAGGAAGTGTCAGGCAAATCTATACCATCATATCGGTTAACAATAACTAACGTTTTTTCACAATCTTCATTTTTTAATTTTTCAACTTCATCAATTAAGTCATCATTAGTAGCGACTGTAGCACCTGAAGCTTGCCACATTTCAGCTTGTTTTCCACTTGAAGTGACCCCAACTACTCCATACTTTCTTCCTTTTTTCTCTTTTGAAAAATGATTGATAATTGTAAGTCTATCTAAGCTTTCATTTATCAATTCAGGAATTAAAATCATTTTTTCCCCTGACCACTTTTCTTCTTTAAAGGTTAATGGATTTTTAATAGATTTTTCACTTAGACCTAAGCTTTTTAATAAAAATGAATCATCATTTATTGTTGCAGACATGAAAACTTTATGCTTTGCTTTCATGTATGAACCAAATTTATCTATTGGATTGAAATATGGAAATATTTCAAGTTTGTCTCCTGCAATTATGCATTGACAATCTTTAATAATGTCTTTCAGAAGAGGCCATGCAAATTTTATGAAATCTTTGTCAGAATATTTAGAAAGGATTGTTGATACTTCAATATGTTTGTCATGCCAAGCCCAATAAGGAATTGGCAAAAATGAATCAAATTCTTTTCTTTTAATGTCAGCAAAAGTACCTACACCTTGATTCTCCAAGTCATTATTAAAAATTTGAATTATTTCATGATATGCATGATTATCATTTGTTATTTGAATAATAAATTGATCTTTAATAGCTTCAATACATGCATGTGCATCATCCATTATTATAGATCCGACTTCAACTGTTTTATTATTTAGTCCGAATTTTGAAATTCCATTGAATAATTTTTGAACTGTTGTAACTAAAATAGCCTTACTATCAATAAAAGCTGATGGTAAATCATTGTCTGTCGTGATGGTTTTAATTCCGAATTGTTTTGCTTGATCAACAGTTTGTTTTATTAAATATTTATTAGGGCATAAATAAAGAGCCGGACCTTGATCTTGATTTAGCTTAGATTGTAAGATTAATAAGCCGATTAAAGTTTTCCCTTGTCCAGTATGTAATTTTAAAATTACATCATTTTCTTTTTGAAATTTATCAAACCAATCAGTTAAGACAGTTTTTTGGACTGGTCTTAAATCACCAATAGCACTCTTTCTGTCTGATGAATTATATATATCAATGGGGTGAGTTTTTTTCTCTAATGAATTTTTGTCAATTCTTTTTCCAAAATCTACCATAGCTTTATTTAAAATATGTGAATTTATTTTTTTGATATAAAAGTCAATCTTAGATCAAATTACACTAAAATAATAATATAACTATTCCGCTATAAATACTTTTTCATTGTTTTCAACACTTAATACTCTCATTCCCAAATCCTCCGCCCAAACCCTAGGATTTCCCCCGAAAATTTTGTTACTTGTATACTATTACAAACACGCTTTAGGGGTGTCACGGTGAATACCATTTAATCGCGACTGAGATTATACCCTTTGAACCTGATCAGGTTGATACCTGCGAAAGGAAAAAGTACAGAACACCTAGTCCATAGTGTGTTCATCTCAATCGTCCTTCCCCGTCCCGTTTAAGGCTTGTTGCTTTACACATTAATCATTCATTGTAATGAACGTTATTGTCAACAACAAACCAGTCGAGCTGCCCGATGCTTCAGGTATTCCGGCGCTGCTGGAACAACTGAACATCGCTTCGCCACAGGGCATCGCCATTGCTATCAATGAGCAGGTGGTTCCCAAATCGGAGTGGAGCAGCTGTGTGTTAAAAGACAAAGACGCGGTATTACTTATCAGAGCAACCCAAGGAGGATAAAACATGACAACACAAAACACCAACATGGCGCCGGAGATCACGCGCGAACCATTGACAGGATCACAAAAGATCTACGTGCAGGGCACATTGCATCCATCTGTAAAAGTGGCAATGCGTGAAATCAAGTTAGAAGATACTGTCATTCATACAGGCCTTAAAGGTGCTGCTGAAAGACGTCAGAAAAACCCATCGGTTACGGTATACGATACCAGCGGTCCGTACACAGATCCAAACATTGAGATCGACATCCGCAAAGGTTTGCCGCGTCTGCGCCAGGACTGGATCGTAGACAGAGGTGATGTTGAAGAGCAAAAAGAATCCTTCTCAGAATATACGCAAAAACGAAACAACGATCCGTCGTTGGATCACTTGCGTTTCGACCACTTAAAGCAGCCGTTGCGTGCAAAGCCGGGACAAAATGTTTCGCAGATGCATTACGCGCGTAAAGGCATCATCACGCCGGAGATGGAATACATCGCGATCCGTGAAAACAACCGTATCCAGGAATTACAGGCTGCAGATGGTTCTATTAAATCATTGTGGGATCAGCACGAAGGACATAACTTCGGTGCGGCAATTCCAAAAGTAATTACGCCGGAATTTGTACGCGAAGAAGTAGCGCGCGGCCGTGCAATTATCCCATCAAACATCAATCACCCGGAAAGCGAGCCGATGATCATTGGTCGTAACTTCTTGGTGAAGATCAATACAAACATCGGTAACTCTGCGGTAACCTCTTCGATTGAAGAAGAAGTAGAGAAAGCTGTATGGAGCTGCCGTTGGGGTGGTGATACCCTGATGGATCTTTCTACAGGTAAAAACATTCACGAGACACGTGAGTGGATCATTCGTAACTGTCCGGTGCCGGTTGGTACGGTGCCGATCTACCAGGCGCTTGAAAAAGTAAACGGTAAAGCAGAAGATCTAACGTGGGAAATTTTCCGCGATACATTGATCGAGCAGGCAGAACAAGGTGTGGATTATTTCACGATCCACGCAGGTGTGTTGCTGCGTTACATTCCGATGACGGCAAAACGCGTTACAGGTATTGTGTCACGCGGCGGTTCGATCTTAGCAAAATGGTGTCTGGCACATCACAAAGAAAACTTCTTATATACACACTTCGAAGAGATCTGTGAGATCATGAAAGCATACGATGTAGCCTTCTCTCTTGGAGATGGATTACGTCCAGGTTGTTTAGCAGATGCCAACGACGAAGCACAATTCTCTGAGTTGAAAACCTTAGGTGAATTGACTGAGATCGCATGGAAACACGACGTACAGGTAATGATCGAAGGTCCGGGTCACGTGCCGATGCACATGATCAAAGAAAATATGGACAAGCAATTGAAGGAGTGCCACGAAGCACCGTTCTACACACTTGGTCCGTTGACGACAGATATCGCACCGGGTTACGATCACATTACGTCTGCCATTGGTGCAGCGATGATTGGTTGGTTCGGTACAGCGATGTTGTGTTATGTAACTCCGAAAGAACACTTAGGTTTACCGAATAAAAAAGACGTGAAGGATGGTGTAATGGCGTATAAGATCGCGGCACACGCTGCCGATCTTGCGAAAGGCCATCCGGGTGCGCAGAACAGAGACAATGCATTAAGTAAAGCACGTTTCGAATTCCGTTGGGCAGATCAATTCAACTTATCGTTGGATCCGGATACAGCACGTGAGTTCCACGATGAAACATTGCCTGCTGAAGGCGCGAAGATCGCTCACTTCTGCTCGATGTGCGGACCGCATTTCTGTTCAATGAAAATTACACAGGAAGTACGCGACTACGCCGAAGCAAACGGCTTGAACGACGGAGTTCTTGAAGAAGGAATGAAAGCGAAGTCGGAAGAGTTTAAAAAGGTGGGTGGAGATCTTTACGTTTAGCCTTCGGCAGAACATAAAGAAATTCCAAATAACAAAAAAAAAATTCCAAAGGCGCTAACCATTTCCAGTACTTTATAATTATAGTAATTGGAAAGAGATAATCTTTAACCGTCTCATAAATGGGGCGGCAATGAAAGCCGGGCAGTTGTTATTATTAAGTTCTGCCCAGCTTCATTGCCGTTGGCTTTAGCCAACGTTGTTAAAGAAAGACGATAGACAAATTTCTACTCCGTAGCAGTTTGGAATTTGTTTTTTGTTATTTGGAATTTAATACACGAATTTATAATAGATTAAAACAGTAGCTACTCATGTACCAACCGTTAAACAAACCATACGTTCTCTCCATCGCCGGGCTCGATCCCACGGCAGGTGCGGGTATTCTGGCAGATGTAAAAACATTTACTTCTACAGGAAGTTATGGTTTTGCGGTGGCAACCTGTTTAACGGCGCAGACAGAAGATACCTGCGAACACGTACAATGGCTTTCTGTAAAAGAAATTACAACACAGTTGAAGCCCTTGCTTGAACATTATCCGATCGGGGTAACGAAGCTTGGTGCGATGAAAGATACAGCGATGATCGATGCGCTGATCGATTATGTGCTGAGCATAAAACCTGATATGAAGTTTGTACTGGATCCGATCTTAAGTACTTCTTCGGGGAAAGAGTTTATGAAACTGAACGGCGATATTAAAACACTGCTTTCAAAAGTTCATCTGCTCACACCGAATTATCCGGAGATACAAATGCTGACAGAAAATCAGAATGCGCTGGAAGCAGCCATGGTTCTTTCGATGCATACGAATGTGTACCTGAAAGGCGGACATTCCAATGAAGAAGCCTTGGTCGATCGTTTGTTTGTACAAGGTGTCATGACAGAGTTCCCGAAAGAGCGCAATGCCGTTGCAAAGAAACACGGCAGCGGTTGTGTGTTATCGTCTTCGATCGCATCGTATCTGGCGCAGGGAAATACATTAGCAGAAGCGAGTGAAAAAGCATCCAAATACATGTGCGGCTTTTTCAGTTCTTCTGAAACAAAATTAGGAATACATTAAATTCAACACATGACAATTTCGAACCTACATTATATTACAGATTCCACACAGGGCTTAGAACCTTTATTGAAAGCAGGTTTGAACTGGGTGCAGTTGCGTGTGAAGAACCGCAACGAAAAAGAAATGTACAATCTGGCAGATTCGTTTGTTGCCTTGTGCGAAAAATACAAAGCGTATTCCATCATCAACGATTACCCGAAACTGGCACGACGTGTTGGTGCAGACGGTGTGCATCTTGGTAAAGAAGATATGTCGGTTGCAGAAGCACGTGAACTGCTTGGTAAAGATTTCATCATTGGAGGAACTGCAAATACCTACGAAGATGTTGAAGCGTTACACGAAGCAGGTGCTGATTACGTAGGACTTGGTCCGTTTCGTTTTACAGAAACAAAAAAGAATTTAAGTCCGGTATTGGGTCTTGAAGGCTATAACGAAATATTACAAAGCTGTTCGGTAAACGGCATCCGTGTTCCGATCATTGCAATTGGTGGCATTACGGTTGAAGATCTGGAAGCACTGCATGATGCAGGATTGCATGGAGTAGCGGTATCGGGTGGCATTAAGCGTGCCGGTAATCCTGTACAGGCTTTGAAGGCGTTTCTTGGGAAATAATTCAGTAAAACAAATTCCAAATAACAAAAAAAACAAATTCCAAAGGCTCTATCCATTTTCGGTGGTTTGTAATCATAGTAGTTTGCAAAGAGATAGTCTTAACCGTCCCATAAATGGAACGGCAATGAAAGCCGAGCAGTTGTTATTATTAAGTTCTGCCTAGCTTTCATTGCCGTTGGCTTTAGCCAACGGATTGTTGAAGTACAGTCTAAAGATGAATTTCTACTCCATAGCAGTTTGGAATTTGTTTTTTGTTATTTGGAATTTAGTAATGAATAGTTAATACGAGCTCATAAATTATAAATATGTCATGGGTGATCAATTAAAAATAGCCGACAAAACATTCTCCAGCAGACTCTTCACCGGTACCGGTAAATTTGCTACGGGAGAAGAAATGTTTCATGCGCTGCAGGCCTCCGGTTCAGAGCTGGTGACGGTTGCTTTGCGCAGAATAGATATAGAAGGACAGGAAGACGATATTTTGAAATGGCTTAAAAAAGGTAACTTCAATTTATTGCCGAATACGTCCGGTGCACGTAATGCGAAGGAAGCAGTATTTGCTGCAACCCTTGCACGTGAAGCGTTAGGGACAAACTGGTTGAAATTGGAAATTCATCCAGATCCAAAATACTTAATGCCCGATCCGATTGAAACGCTGAAGGCAGCAGAAGAACTGGTGAAAGCAGGTTTTGTGGTATTGCCCTACATTCACGCAGATCCGGTGTTGTGTAAACGTCTGGAAGAAGTAGGATGTGCAGCTGTAATGCCCTTGGGTTCGCCGATCGGCAGCAACAAAGGATTGCGTACGCGCGACTTTCTTGAGATTATAATTGAACAAAGCAATGTGCCTGTGATCGTGGATGCCGGTATCGGTGCTCCGTCGCAAGCGGCAGAAGCAATGGAACTTGGAGCGTCTGCGGTATTGGTAAACACCGCAATGGCCGTTGCAGGCGACACCAAAGCAATGGGTAAGGCATTCGGTATGGCTGTAGAAGCCGGACGGATGGCACACCTGGCAAAACTTGCACCTGTAAGCAACGCTGCACATGCAAGCAGTCCGCTGTTATCCTTTCTGAACGATATAAGTTAATTGATGTCACAGTTTAAAGAAATTTTCGATCAATATTCCTGGAATGAAGTGTACGCTTCCATCTATGCTAAAAAAGCATCGGATGTAGAGCGTGCATTGTCCAAAGAGAATCTGGATCTGGAAGATTTCAAAGCGTTGATCTCTCCGGCTGCGGCGCCTTATCTGCCTGCTATGGCAGAACGAAGCCATCAGCGCACCCTGCAACGTTTCGGTAAAACGATGCAGATGTATGTGCCGCTGTATTTGTCGAACGAGTGTCAGAATATTTGTACCTACTGCGGTTTCAGTATGGATAACAAATTGCGCCGCAAAACACTTAACGACGAAGAAATTATCCGTGAAGCAAAAGCCATTAAAGAAATGGGTTTTGATCACGTGCTGCTGGTAACAGGAGAGGCCAATCAATTGGTTGGAGTTCCGTATTTAAAACATGCTATAGAAATTCTGCGTCCATACTTTGCACAGATCTCGATTGAAGTGCAGCCGTTGGATGAAGACGAATATAAAACACTGATCGATGCAGGAGCATATGCCGTGTTGGTGTATCAGGAAACCTATCATCAGGAAGAATATAAAACACATCACCCGAAAGGGAAAAAATCAAATTTCTATTACCGTCTGGATACCCCGGACCGTGCGGCACGCGCAGGTGTAGATAAGTTGGGTTTAGGTGTATTGATCGGACTGGAAGACTGGCGCGTAGATAGTTTCTTTACTGCTCTTCATCTGAATTATTTAGAGAAGCAATACTGGCAGACCAAATATTCACTTTCGTTTCCACGCTTACGTCCGTATGTAGGCAATACCGAACCGAAAGTAATTATGAACGATCGCGAATTGGTACAATTGATTTGTGCGTACCGCTTGTTCGATCAGGAATTGGAGCTTTCTATTTCCACACGCGAAACAGAAGCGTTCCGGAATCACATTATAAAGTTAGGTATCACATCCATGAGCTCCGGTTCTAAAACAAATCCGGGCGGCTATGTGGTAGAGAAAGAATCCCTCGAACAATTCGAAATATCCGACGAACGTACACCAGAAGAGATAGCTGTAATGCTGAAAGGCGCGGGTTATGAACCGGTGTGGAAGGATTGGGCACAGGCGTATGATGTATAGGTGCTGTAAATTCCAAATAACAAAAAAACAAATTTCAAACTACTCTACAGTAAGCTGCCAATTGATAAGAGTAGCTAATTGTTTATTCTGTGCGTTTGGATTTTGTTATTTGTGTTTTGGAATTTCTACTCGACAGCAGTTTGGAATTTAATCAGAGCATTCAAAAATATGAGCCGCTATTCAAGACAAACCATCCTTCCCGAAGTTGGCATCGAAGGCCAGCAAAAACTAAGCAACGCTTCTGTACTTGTTGTAGGTGCCGGAGGATTGGGTTCTCCGGTGTTGTTGTATTTAGCAGCGGCGGGTGTGGGTCGGTTGGGGATCATTGATGCAGATAAAGTAGATGTAACGAATTTGCAGCGTCAGGTTATTTATGTAACGGAAGACGAAGGAAAGTCGAAAGCAGAAACAGCAGCGAAACACTTGAGTGCATTGAATCCGGAGATCAACATTGATGTATATCCGGCTTGGCTATCAAAGGATAATGCGCTGGATATTTTTTCGAAGTATGATATTGTTGTGGATGGGCTCCGATAATTTTGCTACGCGGTATTTAGTGAACGATGCCTGTGTTATTCTGAATAAACCATTGGTGTTCGGTTCTATTTTTAAATTCGAAGGACAGGTAAGTGTATTTAATTACAAAGGCGGTCCAACGTATAGATGTTTGTTTCCTGAACCACCTGCTGCAGGCGAAGTGCCGAACTGTTCGGAGATCGGTGTGATCGGTGTATTGCCGGGAATCATTGGTACGCTGCAGGCAAACGAAGTAATTAAAATTATTCTTGAAAAAGGAGATATACTGAGCGGTATATTGTATATGTATGATGCACTGAGCACCGATGTTCAGAAATTAAGAGTATTCAAAGATCCGGTTGCCAGCATTGTAACGGAGTTGGGTACTTACGAAGAAGTATGCGAGACGTCGCCTGATATAGATAAAGCTACACTTGATGCGTGGAAAGAAAAGAATGTTGTTTTTCAGCTGATCGACGTGCGGGAGCCGCATGAATTTGAACAGAAAAATATCGGCGGAGAATTGATTCCGATGAATACGGTGAAAGATAACCTGAGTCGTATCCGGGAAGACATTCCTGTGATCGTGCATTGCCAAATGGGTGGCCGCAGCAGAAAGGTCGTTGACTTTTTGTATGAGAAAGGATATAAGAACGTTTACAATCTTAAAGGTGGGTTGAGGGATTTTTAGATTTATGATTGAATAGTCAATTCAATCATTTGAAGTAAATGAAATGGCACGATCCGGTTACTTTTCTTTTATTATTTTTATTAATGGCATGTATATATCAAATATATTTTCATAGCGTTACTATTTTTGACACTAACAAATGAATGTTATTCCAGTGAAAAATGTAGACGCACCAAAGCGTATTTTAAGTTGAGTTTTATTCTGAAAGTTTCAGACTCAAATTCTAGAAGCGTAAAAAAAATGCAAGCGCGATTTGCTGAAAGAGAGTATATGGAAATAAAAACTGATTCAATAACCCATGTCTACGATGTTTACCCCAGTTATATAAAATGTATAATAGGAAAATATAGATATAGAATTACGGATCTGTTTAATAAAAATATTTCTATTGCAACAATAAGGATTAAAAAAAAGAGAGGATACGACTCTGATTTACACATTTTTTAAATCACATAAAATAATGATCAATAAGCTTCTGTTTTTGATATCGTTTACATGTAGCGGTATTTTATGTTATGCGCAAAAAGATAACAAGATTTATTTCGACAGTCTTGATAATAAAGTATTGAATCCGGCTGATGCTTATTATTATCAGGTAATAGATTCAAGCAAAGGGGAAATTAAGATGAAGTACTATTATCTTAATGGAAAACTTTATGCAGAAGGAAAAGCTGTATGGGTACATGCGCCTAATATTTATTTTTTACAGCGTTCCGGTAAATGGACCTATTATTATCCGAATGGAAATAAAAAACAGATTTTCCTCGATCTGCCTTATAATCCGAATTATTCGTATATGTGGTATGAGGATGGTACGAAGGCTTTTTCAAGCTCTATGATATATAGCCTGCGGTTCAGAAGACGATTGCTTAACGTTAAATCCTGGTACCCGAACGGACAGCTTGAATTTTCCGGACTTAAAAAGTTTGGTGTAATTGATACGTATGGATATCAACGATATTATAGAGAAGATGGAACGTGTTGGCTGAAGGAATATTATGTGGAAGGACGGTTACAAGGTGTGTCTGCCTATACGGATTTAACGGGAAATACGAAGTATTGTCTCGCACTGGATGGAATGTCTTTTTTGCATGAAACTTCTAATACAGAAATTATCTCGGATACAACACACAAACAAACATTTGCAGAGGTAAAGGAAGGATATAATAAAGTGATCTATGGTCAGGATACGTTTCGGTTTACGGTAAAAAACGGATTGATGGAAGGTCCGTATTACCATAGCTATGGGAATGAAAAAGAAACAGGAACATATCATCATAATTGTAAAGCAGGGCATTGGTTGTCTCACAGAGAATGGAATCGAGGTACTTTCAGCGATTATTATCTGCAATACGAAAAAGGAAAAGCACACGGTAAGACGATGTTGCTTTGGAAGGATACGATTGTACTGATCAAGGGACAATATAGACATGGAGACAGGTCAGGTAAATGGCTTATTGCAGATGGTGCCACATCGGATCCGCATGTTGTGGGAGAGCAGGATAGTTTGTATTTCAGAGAAGAGAAATACAGGCATGATACAGAATCCAGATATTATCAAAATGTATATGCAGCAAGAAGATCGGATTGCTCTATTAAATATTTATGGATCAAAAAGAGAAAACACTTTCTCTCAAAGAAAATATTTTACATCGAATATTATCCGAACCATCAGGTGAGACGACGAGGCATTCATGATGAGAAGAAACAATGTGCGGTAGAAAAACTATATGACGAGTCCGGAAAGTTTATAGAGAAAAAATCTATTTCTTATAAACCACAGATGCTGGAGTAAAATCGAACTTTGAGTACTATAGTATAGTTTGGATTTTGTTTTTTGTTATTTGGAATTTATAAAACTGCTTTAGCTATTTGATCAAAAACCTCTTTCGGTTCCTCGCTCTCCCACACAGCACCTAATACCGCCGCTCCGTCGAACCCGCACTCCTTAACCAAAACAATGTTTTCTTCGTTGATACCGCCCAATCCGATAACTGGAATTGTCGTTTGTTTTTTTAATTCAGCAGCAATTGAAATCAATTGTTCCCTGGCAGTGTTGCTTCCATAATTTTCTTTTGAAATACTTTTGAATAAGGGACTGTAAAAAATGTATTCAAATTCATATGATAGATTTTTTGCATCGTCAGTATTATGCAACGATGTTGAAATTACTTTTACATCATTCTGAATTACTTTTACAGATTTCCGGTCACGTTCTTTCAGATGAATTCCTTTGACAGAAAATTCTTTTGCCAGCTCATGATGTTCATGAAGTACTATGTGTGAAAGTATGTCGGTACAATCCGAAAGATATGATCGATACGCTTCTTCAGTAAAATCAGGCTTTCGGAGGTGTATCGTAACGTTCCTTGCACGCACAAGGGCATGAAGAATTTGTATTTCATGCCGATGGTTTGTTTCCGGTGTAAAAATTATAATGCTGAACATAATATTAAATGTACTATCAAAGATTGATTAATGAAAATAGTTTATTAATTTAAGTATAGAACAACCATATCAGCTAACTGAATTTAACCATAACAACAATGAAAAAATTACTATTTGTCATCGCATTTGCATTCATAAGCATCTTATCACAGGCACAGATAGATTCTGTCCGTTTAATCCACTCCATCGGATTTGGCTATCAATACACACAATTTGACGGCTTGTCGGATGATATGCGGACAGCTTTTGGGAACAACTATAATATTGATGCCGGAGCCTTTACAATGAATTTTTCCTGTTACACGATTTGTCACCGTTTGATGTTTGGCGGCGAGTTCGGCGGTTTGCAACGGAAAGCAAATGACGATGAATTTATGTCTTCTACAGTGTCGCAGGGATTCGGATATTTTAATTTCGGGTATCTGCTTGTTGATAAACCCGGATGCATGTTTTATCCATTTGTAGGTATTGGCGGAGTATACAGCGGACTTGTATTAAAAAATAAAACAGCCACAGATTGGGTTGATCAGGATTTTATGATCCGTTCAGGCCAGAAAGGAAATTTTTCTTCCATAGGCGGAAGCATCAATGCGGGTATTTCATTTAAAAAAATGTGTAACCACAGACACAATGGAAAACAATTGCAATTGGGTCTTGATCTTGGTGTGCACATTACACCTATGGACCGGGACTGGATCTATAATGGTTCAGATGAAAAAGTTGAATTATTCGGAGCCGCAAATAATATAGGATATTATGCACATTTTACAATCGGCGGACTTATGAGTAAAGTATTTGATAAAAGTGCGTATATGAAAAAATGATTTTACGTGCATACCAGATAAAATTACTTTATCTGGTATGCACGTAAAATTAATACTTTAGATCAATAACTTCTTTGATCCTTTTTGTGGCAGATGTATTGGGCCAGTAGCAAAACATTTTTTCTATATAAGCAATATCACAAATCACCAATACTTCTGCTTCATTAAATACAAGTGAATCCGTATGATCAGCAAAATATTCAGTTAAATAATCATTTAGTTGCTTGTCCGATAATTTTGAATGTGTGGTAAAATAGCTATACATTTTTTCTGAAAGAATAAAACTGCTTCTGCCCAATGCAGTCTTGTATCCTTGTTCTTGTGTATATTTGGACGTGTATTTTTTGTTTGCAGCGTCTGTTCCTATAAAATCAAAATCAATTTCTTTTATCGCGCTGTCGGATTTTAAGGCTATGTAATTTTTTGTAAATGCCAGGACGGTGTATGTCTTCGTATTAATGGTGATTTTGTTTCCAATGTCTGCTTTTGTAAGTGTTACTACATTAAAATCGGTAGGTGCCATAATGTCGAATTGTATCACACCTTTATATGTTTTTGCAGGAGTAACTGGTGGAAATTTTATATCAAATGTGCATGCAACAAACGTGCTGTTGCGATAATATTTTCCTGTGCCTGAGTGTACTCTATCTGTCCGCAGTTCTACTTTTTCTCCTTTTTCATTCAAAAGATCGTAGGAAATTAATTTTGATGTAAAAAGATTACATTCTTCCTGAGGAACCCCTTTAGGAAATAATGCATAACCGGATAAGCCTTCTGATGACTTACTCATTTCCATGCTACGTTCTAGTGTATCAAGTATTGAAGAACTGTTTTTGAATGTTTTGCTTTGCCAGGGAAGTAGGGTAGATGGATCAGTAGTTTTTGAGATCAATGAATCATGCGTATAAAATTTCTTATACATACTTTTACGCACTTGTTTAAGAAACGAAATATCTTTTTCTGATAACGTTTGAGCCTGAACGGGTGCAATGGCTAAAAAGATGTGTATGTTCAAAAATAATAAAAGTGCTTTTTTCATAATAATGTCTGTACAATTCAAGTAGTAAATTACACAATTAATGTAATTTTATTAATAGCATAAATTCGAAAAAATGTATTATGATTCAATAATAGTTTGATTATTATCCAATGAAGAAATGTTTTATTGATTCGCTGCAAAAAGACAGCGTTTTTTAAAAAATCCTGTTACTTTTTTTCAGTCGGTTTGTATCTATAATATACAGTACAATTTATTAAACCCTAAAACAGAATAATATGAAGCATGTAGTAAAAAAATGTCTGCAATTATATTTGTATCGGCAATTGTCTTTGTTGTTAAATAGTTTATCTGTTTAATATTTAATCTGTGCTGTATAATACTATGAAGGCCGGGGGGCCTTGTATGGTATTATACAAAGCCGATCCTTATAAAAAATCCTGTCATGATCCCGATCGTGACAGGATTTTTTTGTGTTAAACACAAAGGAAAAATATTTTTTATCAAGTCTGTTACTTTTTTTCGAACGGTTTGTCTCTAGGGTACAAAGCTCAATTTTATATCCCGTAAAAAATAAAGCACACATGAAACATATATTGCAAAGACTGTCTGTAATTATATTCACCTTTCTGGCAACAGCACATTTTTTAATTGCTCAGTCGCCTGTTGTGAAGGTAGATTTAAATATTAGCGGCAGAAGTGAATTAGAAGTGAATGACCCGAATTATGTTGCCTGGGTTCCTGACAATGTTGTTTCTATTTCTAAAACAATTAATGGAATAACGTTCACTTTTAAAGAAACAGGTAGCGGTACTGCCTTAAAATCTACCTGGTATAAGGCAGGTGTACAGGCACCTTCTTATGCACGTTTAGGTTGTGATGGCATGATGGTAGATGGAGGAAATGCCGGTGCGCAAATTGAATTGACAATAAGCGGACTTGCAACGGGGACACATTCGTTTATGGCTTTCCACAATGCCATAGATGATCCTGCTGCTTATACATTTGCACCGATAGACGTTCTTGTCAATGGTACAACATCAGTAAGTGGCTTGGTAATGTCTAAACGTGCGCTGACAACAGATGCATTACAAAGTTCTTATGTAACATTTAATGCAACAGCAGGAAAAAATGTTGTGATCCTGTATAAGGCACAAACGGGGGGATCTGCTTCGATTAAAAATGTATATATCAACGGGTTTGAACTGAATACACCGAATGTAAAAAATCAAAGTAAAAATCCCATACCAAACGACGGTGATCTGCATGTAAATGCGGATAATAAAACTGCCACATTAAAATGGACCGCAGGAGCCGGTGCTGTATCACACAGGGTTTATTTCAGCACAGATAAAAATTGTGTAACAACAGGAACAACTTCTTCAGCTTGTTATATGGGCCAGCAAACAGCAACATCATATAATGTTGGAAGTCTTTATAGTATGAGTACATACTATTGGAGAGTAGATGAAGTAACTTCCGGAGGTGTTGTAACGAAAGGGAACGTGTGGGTCTTCCGTCCGCGTCAATTGGCGTTTCCGGGAGCTGAAGGGTACGGACGTTTTGCAACTGGCGGCCGTGGAGGTAAAGTTGTACACGTAACCAATCTGAACGATAGCGGAGCAGGGAGTTTACGCGATGCAGTCGAAAATCAAACAGGTGCGCGCACCATTGTATTTGATGTAGGCGGTATAATAATATCGAAGTCGCGTTTGGTATTAAGTGATCCAAACGTAACGATTGCCGGACAAACTGCACCAGGTAATGGAATTTGTATTCGTACAGCTCCTATGGGCTTTACAGGGAATGATGTTATTGTACGTCACATGCGTTTACGTTTGGGTGCCGGACCTACCTTTGATGGTATGGGAATGACCGGAGCCAATCATACAATTATGGATCACTGTTCGATCAGCTGGACAATCGACGAATCCTTCAGTTCGCGCAGCGGTAAAAATATTACCCTGCAAAGAACACTTATTGCTGAAGCATTAAATGCTGCCGGACATCAGAATTATCCTGCAGGAACCGAACACGGATATGCTGCTACCATTGGCGGAGATGTCGGAAGTTTTCACCACAATTTACTTGCACACAATTACGGCCGTAACTGGAGTTTAGGTGGAGGTTTAGATGGTAATGCATATTATTCCGGCCGTCTGGATATTACCAATAACGTTGTTTACAACTGGGGCGGCCGTACAACAGACGGCGGTGCCATGGAAGTGAACTTTGTAAATAATTATTATAAACCCGGAGCTGGCTCAAAAATATTTGTTGCTTTATCAATGGATCATGAAAATACCGGGTTGGGTATGCAGCGTGCGTACTTCAGCGGCAATGTAATGCCCGGACGTTTTAATGAATCTTCTCAGGCCAATGGAAGAAGAGAAACATTTTCAAATGGTGATTCTAAAAAATACGAATGTTTTGTAAATGCTCCATTCTTCCCTTCTTATGTTACGACGCAATCTGCTTACGATGCCTATAAAAGTGTATTGTCGGATGTAGGTGCAAGTCAGCCTTTCTTTGATGTGCATGACAACCGCATGATCACGGAAACATTAAACGGTACGTATTCTGTAACAGGAAGTGTAACAGGAAAACCTGGTTTCCCGGATCATCAGAACGATGCAGGCGGGTATGAAAGTTATCCGACAACAACCCGTCCATCCACATGGGATTCAGACGGTGATGGTATGCCAAACTTTTGGGAAACAGCGCACGGAACCAATCCGAATTCAGGTACCGGAAATTTCACAGAATCCAACGAAGATCCCGATAAAGATGGTTATACAAGACTGGAAGATTATCTGAACTGGATGGCGGAGCCACATTACATGTTGGTTAATACATCTACTCAAACAATCAATCTTACAAACTTATTCAAAGGTTATAGCAAGACTTCTCCTGTGTATACCAGTTCTGCTGTTACAAACGGAACCGTAGTTATTTCAGGAAGTACTGCTACATTCACTAAATCAAACTGCGGCATGGCATCTTTTAGACTTACAGTGAAAGATGCAGATGGTGCTACAATGACCAGAACAATCGGTGTGTATGTTGATGGTAACTGCGGTAATCCTCCGGTAGTAACGTTAACGGCACCGGTTACAAACACTTCAGTATGCGCAGGCGCTACTGTAGCATTAACAGCAACAGCAACTACTGCAACCGGAACGATCACTAAAGTTGACTTTTACAATGGAACAGCATTACTTGGAACAGATAATACAGCTCCTTATAGCTTTAATTACACAACATCAACTGCCGCTACATTAAGTTTAAATGCCGTAGCTACAACCAGTTTAGGTATAACAGGAACGTCAGCTACAAATACGGTTACTGTAAAAGCATTGCCGGTAGCAGCCATTACCAGTTCTTCGGGAACGGTTGTGCCATATGGAGGCAATGTTGTTCTGAATGCAACTACCGGAACAGGTTATACCTATCAATGGAAAAACGGAACAGCAACTATTAGTGGTGCTACCGCTGCAACCTATGCAGCTACAAGTGCAGGTTCGTATTCGGTTGTAATTACTTCCAACGGATGTACAAATACTTCTGCAGCATTTGTATTAACTGCTGATATACCTCCGTTAAAATACATTTACATATATGATAATAGCGGAAACCTGTCGTGGAGCAATACAAACAGCTGGACTCCAAAGGCAGTACCAAGATCAATCGATACGGTAATAGTCAGAACCGGTGAAGTACAGATCAATGCACTTACCCATACAGCGCCGGTGTATATAGAAACGAATGGTGTACTGCGGTTGGTAACAGCAAATTCTTCTGTCAATGACATACGTTTGCAAGGAGGAACACTTCGTGTATATACAAGTTCTCCTGAACTGGCACTTACATCCAATATTAAAGTAGAATCTCCTTCAACCATCATTGCAGGTTCTGTAGCGGCAACAGTGTTTACAATAAATGGTACGATTACAGGAAGTGCTGATATAACGAAAACAGGAGTAGGTGTCCTGCGCTTAAGCAGCGATGCTTCTGCCTATAAAGGAAACTGGATCGTAACAGAAGGAAAGCTGCAGGTTCGTGCAGCCAATGCTTTAGGTCTATGTGGTGTTCAGGTTAAATCCGGGTCACGACTGGATGTAGAAGTTGCTGCCTCTGTTTATTCACTTAAAGTAGAAA
>CM051481.1:2500-5000 GCA_028015225.1 Carex myosuroides
GCTGGGACGACTCCACGCTTAGACGCCCCGCTCAAACACGGTTGGGCGGGGCGTCTCCACGCTTAGACACCCCGCTCAACCCTGTTTCTGCGGGACGTCCCACGCTTAGACGCCCCGCTCCACCGCGTTTTACCGCGTTTTGCGCGGGGCATCTCCACGCTTAGACGCCCCGCTAGCGTGTTTTGCTGGGGCATCTCCACGCTTAGACGCCCCGATCAAACACGGTTGTGCGGGGCGTCTCCACGCTTAGACGCCCCGCTCAACCCTGTTTCTGCGGGGCGTCCCACGCTTAGACGCCCCGCTCAACCCTGTTTTTCAGCCGCTTGGTCCGTGTTTTGGGTCTTTCGAGTCATGTTTTTAAGCCGCTTGGTCTGTTTTTTCCCCGCTGGGACCTTGTTTTTAGGCCGCTTTATCTGTGTATTTCCCCCGCTTGGTCCGTGTTTTTAGGTCGCTTGGTCTGTGTTTTGGGTCTGTTCGGGTCATTTTTAAGCCGCCTTGGTCCGTGTTTTTCCCCCGCTTGGTCCGTTTTTTTCCCACCGCCTGGTCTGTGTTTTTCCCCCGCTCAATCCTTGTTTTTCAGCCGCTGCGTCCCTGTTTTGGGTCTGTTCGGGTCGTGTTTTGGGTCTGTTCGGGTCATTTTTAAGCCGCCTTGGTCCGTGTTTTTCCCCCGCTTGGTCCTTGTTTTTCCCACCGCTTGTTCCGTGTTTTTCCCCCGCTCAATCCGTGTTTTTCAGCCGCTTGGTCCTTGTTTTGGGTCCGTTCGGGTCATTTTTAAGCCGCCTTGGTCCGTGTTTTTCCCCCGCTCAAACACGGTCCGTGTTTTTCCCACCGCTTGTTCCGTGATTTTCCCCCGCTCAATCCGTGTTTTTCAGCCGCTTGGTCCGTGTTTCGGGTCTGTTCGGGTCGTTTTTCAGCCGACTTGGTCCGTGTTTGGGGTCTGTTCGGGTCGTTTTTAAGCCGCCTTGGTCCGTGTTTTTCCCCCGCTTGGTCCGTGTTTTCCCCCCACTTTTCGGGCCATGTACACCGCTTGGCATGTACATCCGGGCCATGTACACCACCGGCGTGTACATGAGGGGGGCGCCCCTTCCAAAAATCTCCTACCCCTAATAGGGAATATGCATTTTTGGTCTCCAGCCACGCCCAGGGTTACCACCCCCAGGAAATCCCCCAGGTTCCCCCCCATTTTACGTGGATGCGCTGATGCTGACGGTCAGCAGCACCGACGCCGACGGCCAGCAGCACCGACGCGGACGGCCAGCAGCACCGACGGAAGGCACCGACGGGGGCATGTACACCCTTGGGCATGTACATGGGGGGCACCCCTGTATCAAAAAAAATTTCAAAGCACCGACGCTGAGCGTCAGCACCACCGACGGAAGGCACCGACGGGGCCAGCACCACCGACGGGGGCATGTACATGGGGGGCAACCGACGGAAGGCACCGACGAGGGCATGTACACCCTTGGGCATGTACATGGGGGGCACCCCTTTTTCAAAATTATTTTCAAAGCACTGACGCTGGGCGCCAGCAGCACCGACGGAAGGCACCGACGGGGCCAGCACCACCGACGGAAGCCACCGACGGGGGCATGAACATGGGGGGCAACCGACGGAAGGCACCGACGAGGGCATGTACACCTTTGGGCATGTACATGGGGGCACCCCTTTTTTAAAATTACTTTCAAAGCACCGACGCTGGGCGCCAGCAGCACCGACGGAAGGCACCGACGGGGCCAGCACCACCGACGGGGCCAGCACCACCGACGGAAGCCACCGACGGGGGCATGTACATGGGGGGCAACCGACGGATGGCACCGACGGGGAGCACCGACGCTGGGCACCGACGCTGGGCACCCGCAGCACCGACGCTGGGTGCCAGCAGCACCGACGCTGGGCGCCAGCTGCACCGACGGAAGCACCGACGGGGGCATGTACACCCTTGGGCATGTACATGGGAACACCGACGCTGGGCGCCAGCAGCACCGACGCAGAGCGCCAGCAGCACCGACGGACAGCACCGACGGGGGCATGTACACCACCGGCGTGTACAAGAGGGGGCACCCCTTTTGAAAATCTTGCCCCCCTAATAGGGAATATGCATTTTTTGGCTCTAGCCATGCCCAGGGTTACCACCCCCTGAAAATCCCCCTTGTCAAAAAATTGGTGTTCCACCGCTTTTTTACGTGATTTCACCCGTTTTGAACGCAAGTTGCCCCGATCCACCGATTTTACGTTCAAATTTTTTTCAAAATTCAAATTTTTTTCAAAATTCAAATTTTTTTCAAATTTCAAATTTTTTTCAAATTTCAAATTTTTTTCAAATTTCAAATTTTTTTCGAATCACCCGCAGCACCGACGCTGGGTGCCAGCAGCACCGACGCTGGGCGCCAGCAGCACCGACGCTGGGCGCCAGCAGCACCGACGCTGGGCGCCAGCAGCACCGACGCTGGGCGCCAGCAGCACCGACGCTAAGCGCCAGCATCACCGACAGAGGCCCCGA
>CM051481.1:15000-17500 GCA_028015225.1 Carex myosuroides
CCACCACTTGTTCCGTGTTTTTCCCCCGCTCAATCCGTGTTTTTCAGCCGCTTGGTCCTTGTTTTGGGTCCGTTCGGGTCATTTTTAAGCCGCCTGGGTACGTGTTTTTCCCCCGTTTGGTCCGTGTTTTTCCCACCGCTTGTTCCGAGTTTTTCCCCCGCTCAATCCGTATTTTTCAGCCGCTTGGTCCGTGTTTCGGGTCTGTTCGGGTCGTTTTTCAGCCGACTTGGTCCGTGTTTGGGGTCTGTTCGGGTCGTTTTTAAGCCGCCTTGGTCCGTGTTTTTCCCCCGCTTGGTCCGTGTTTTCCCCCCACTTTTCGGGCCATGTACACCGCTTGGCATGTACATCCGGGCCATGTACACCACCGGCGTGTACATGAGGGTGGCGCCCCTTCCAAAAATCTCCTACCCCTAATAGGGAATATGCATTTTTGGTCTCCAGCCACACCACCCCCTGGAAATCCCCCAGGTTCCCCCCCATTTTACGTGGATGCGCTGATGCTGACGGTCAGCAGCACCGACGGTGACAGCCAGCAGCACCGACGCGGACGGCCAGCAGCACCGACGGAAGGCACCGACGGGGGCATGTACACCCTTGGGCATGTACATGGGGGGCACCCCTGTATAAAAAAAATTTTCAAAGCACCGACGCTGAGCGTCAGCACCACCGACGGAAGGCACCGACGGGGCCAGCACCACCGACGGGGGCATGTACATGGGGGGCAACCGACGGAAGGCACCGACGAGGGCATGTACACCCTTGGGCATGTACATGGGGGGCACCCCTTTGTCAAAATTATTTTCAAAGCACTGACGCTGGGCGCCAGCAGCACCGACGGAAGGCACCGACGGGGCCAGCACCACCGACGGAAGCCACCGACGGGGGCATGTACATGGGGGGCAACCGACGGAAGGCACCGACGAGGGCATGTACACCCTTGGGCATGTACATGGGGGGCACCCCTTTTTTAAAATTATTTTCAAAGCACCGACGCTGGGCGCCAGCAGCACCGACGGAAGGCACCGACGGGGCCAGCACCACCGACGGAAGCCACCGACGGGGGCATGTACATGGGGGGCAACCGACGGAAGGCACCGACGGGGGCATGTACACCCTTGGGCATGTACATGGAGGCCACCTCCTTTTCAAGTTTTTTTTCAAGGCACCGACGCAGAGCACCGACGCTGGGCGCGAGCAGCACCGACGCTGGGCGCCAGCAGCACCGACGCTGGGCGCCAGCAGCACCGACGCTGGGCGCCAGCAGCACCGACGCTGCGCGCCAGCATCACCGACAGAGGCCCCGACGGGGGCATGTACACCCTTGGGCATGTACATGGGAACACCGACGCTGGGCGCCAGCAGCACCGACGCAGAGCGCCAGCAGCACCGACGGACAGCACCGACGGGGGCATGTACACCACCGGCGTGTACATGAGGGGGCACCCCTTTTGAAAATCTTGCCCCCCTAATAGGGAATATGCATTTTTTGGCTCTAGCCATGCCCAGGGTTACCACCCCCTGAAAATCCCCCATGTCAAAAAGTTGGTGTTCCACCGCTTTTTTATGTGATTTCACCCGTTTTCACCGCAAGTTGCCCGGATCCACCGATTTTAAATTCAATTTTTTTTGAAATTTCAAATTTTTTTCAAATTTGAATTTTTTTTGAAATTTCAAATTTTTTTCAAATTTGAATTTTTTTTCAAATTTCAAATCTTTTTCCAATTTCAAATTTTTTTCAAATTTCAAATTTTTTTCAAATTTCACATTTTTTCAAATTTCAAATTTTTTGTCAAATCGCCCGCAGCACCGACGGAAGCACCGACGCTGGGCGCCCGCAGCACCGACGGAAGCACCGACGCTGGGCGCCCGCAGCACCGACGGAAGCACCGACGCTGGGCGCCAGCTGCACCGACGGAAGCACCGACGGGGGCATGTACATGGGAACACCGACGCAGAGCCCCGACGCACAACGCCCGCTCACTGATTTTTTTCCAGTTTGTTCTTGTGTAACTCCAAATTTTTTTCAAATTTCAAACTTTTTTTCAAAGCACCAGCAGCACCGACACTGAGCGCCAGCAGCACCGACGCTGGGCGCCTGCAGCACCGACGGAAGCACCGACGGGGGCATGTACACCCTTGGGCATGTACATGGGAACACCGACGCTGAGCGCCAGCAGCACCGACGCACAGCGCCCGCTTCACTGATTTTTTCCCCGTTTTCTGTGTAACTCCAAATTTTTTTCAAAGCACCAGCAGCACCGACGGGATGTACACCCTTGGGCATGTACATCGGATCACCGACGCTGAGCGCCTGGAGCACCGACGCACAGCGCCGCTTCACTGATTTTTTCCCCGTTTTCAGTGTAACTTCTAATTTCTTCCAAATTTCATGTTTTTTCAATATTCCGAAATTTTTGAACCTGGAATTTTTTTTGAAATATCAATTTTCAATTTTTTCGCCGACTATGAGCCATATTTTGCGTGGGCGTACACTGCATGG
>CM051481.1:622500-889134 GCA_028015225.1 Carex myosuroides
CTAATTTGTATCATATATATATAATTAACTTACAAGTTGTATTCAAATCATACAAGAGTAGTTACAAAATTAAGGACCCCCTAGATATCACTGATAACAAAATCGATCATGAGGTTGCATTAAACATACACAGATTAATCATCATCACTGATAACAAAATCCAAAACGGGGTTACTTTTCCTAAACAGACACAGATTGATTAATCATCATCAGAAGGTGAATAATCCCTGCCCTCAGGTGCTGCAATGTTCGATTTAATCAGTAACATATATATGAGTAAAAGAGATGTTACTATTTAATTTATGTCATGCTCGTAAGGTTATACCATGCAAGTTGTAAAATCGGACCTCTCGTGCTTCCTCCTCTACAAAATATAAATATATAACATCTAATATACCAGAAAATATTCATATCAAACGTAATTACTAAAATGAAACTTTACAAGTAATATCTTAACTTGTGGCGAAGGGAAATTCACCAGTCGGCAGCTTAAGTGTTTTGTTGTAGCGTAGTTTAGTCTCTTCATCCTTCCCCCAACCTGCCTTTGTGCTTCATCAAACTCGTTCAGTACAGGAGTGACTAATAGGTTGATCAAATAGAAATACATCGCTGAGCCTCATCAGATGGTCATCTCTCAGAATGATCTCCTTCACTACTAGTAGCTGGAGCTTTACCTGAAATTGGAACAAAATACGAGTGCATACATTATTAAGTAACAATGAATTTTTTTCTAAAATTGAAACAAAATACGAGTGCATACATTATTAAGTAACAATGAATATTTTTCTAAAAAATGAATATTTTTCTAAAATTGAAACAAAATACAAATGATTGGCTTTACTACCTTTTGGAGACGCAGCCTTGTTTTTTTCCTCCAATATCACGTTGAAGTTCTCCATATCAGGCACTAACAAATCATTAATTAACAAACATTACCATACTATTATAATTTAGATGAACAAATGATTGGTTTTACTACCGTGAGAAGGAGATATACATTGAAGAAATGAAGTAATTCACATGTAAAGTCGAGATGTAGGTTATCAATTATATCACATCACTCGTCTTGATAGATGAGCTTCGAAGACAGTGGCTCATCTTGATAGATAAGCAATCTGACATAATTGATAAACCTAAATCAAAATTTCAATTGTTAACCGTGAATGATTGTCAAAGTTGATCATAAGCGATCTGTAAATCAACATGCACCGAACCACGCATCGGTCTTTCTCTTTTCCCAAGGTTATAAAGTGCAAACATTAACCTTTTCATTTGTTGAATTGATAGGCAAGAACGAAGAGGAGGAGAGTCATTTGCACACTTAGGTGTTGATATGGCCGAATGACATATCCTCCACTTCATCCACGCCGATCAATTCAAGAGTTGAAGCTGTAAATCAACATAAGAAATTGGCTCAGAAAACCCTAAGTCCTAAACATAATGCAAAACCCTAAGTTCTAAACCCATTTGATTCCTAAACCCCAGATAAACCCTAACAAAAGACATTGGCTCAGAAAATAACCTAACCTCTGAAAGAACCAAAAAAACCTAAACATAAACCTAAAGACCTAAGCTCAGTAAAAAACAAAACTTAAAACTAAAAATTAGAAAATATCAAAATATTCGTAAAACCACTATAAAACCACTAGAAAACACGACATATAACCAAGAAAATTTAAGTTAAAAAAAGAACAGTAAGATCTAGACCTAGGTATTTAATCTAGGTAAAAACCACTAGAAACCACTACATAAAACCCTAGATAAAACTTAGAGTAAATCACAAGAAGTAAACCATGGAAAAAAAACCTAAACGGAGAGTAATAGCGAAGAACCATGGAAGAAGAGAGAGAGAGCTCAGATGGCGGCCGGTTACTCCAAGTGAGAGAGAGGAAGTTGCGAAATTTGAAATTGGGGCCGGGGGAGATGGAACGACGACACACACCAGTGATCCAATATTTATAAAATAATCAACATGCTTTAGCACCGCCATCGGCTCGAGATTCGAACCAATTGTGTTAAGTAACGCCACTGGTTGGATCGATGGCAATGTTAAACGAAAAGTCGGGTAGAGTCTCAAAAGTCGCACCCTTCAATTTTTAATATGACGCATCCTACATTGTTGTAGAATGACGTTTACAACAATGGAATTGGGTTTTACCAATCGGGATTGGGGATTTGTTTACGCGTTATTTGATAAATATGATTATTTCGGTTGTTGTCTGAAGACCTTGGAGTTATACTAGCTATATTATATATGGATGTTTCAACATATTTTGTGTATGGATGTTTTGGATGTTTTGTAATATATATTGGGATTTATTTTGGATGTTAATTTGGTAATATTAATACCACTAGGTACATTCTTTGGATCTGTTTTAATTTAACTTTCTTATATAGTTCTGTTACTCTTGGTTATGAACTTATGATAATAGTGATTAGTGACGATCGAACTCAGTATTCTCTAGTAAGCTAGTGATATTTTACTCTTGGTTATGGATTTTTTCTGTTAAAAAATTGTAACACAAAAATTTCAGGAGCCAGTTAATCCTTATTAGTTAATTAGATATTATTCAGTTGGTATTATGTATGTTATTAAATAATGATCTCATTATAATTGCACAGTATAACTCCAAACTTAATTACACAATACATCACAATCAATTAATTGAATACATCATGAGAGTGTGGTTAATTTATATCAAAATCTAGGTTCCAAGTATTTACAGCATTGCCTCTGAGAGCATCGCCATCGGTTCAAAAAGGAATACAGTTGGTATTAATCAATCCAAAACTGACGGCCCAATTGACATCACGGATGGTAAAGATCATCACCTCTAATCATCTCGGTGCTGTAACCCATCCGATATCAGAGAGACACTCAAAACCAACGGTAGAATATTAAAAAAGAATGGCAAAGGAGGGGGGCCATCAACGCCATCGGTTGGTTAGACCGAACAGTCGGTAAAAAGTTCAAAGTATTTATAGCGCTGTCACTGGTTACATACACCATCCGTGCCGAAGGACACTCGATGGTAAAGAGGCGATTGTAAATGTGTTTTTTGTAGTAGTGTATAGTTGAAGACCTCAAGTAGCAAATCAAGAACATATTTTTCTATAGCTGGAATGAGAGCTCTCTGATTTCATAAT
Source organism: Carex myosuroides (assembly GCA_028015225.1). NCBI lineage: Eukaryota > Viridiplantae > Streptophyta > Magnoliopsida > Poales > Cyperaceae > Carex > Carex myosuroides. The sequence continues at coordinate 625,648 of CM051481.1, forward strand.
TAAATTACAACTGTTCTTGAAATTATGAAGCCATATTAAAAGATTAGCTTTTGTTTCTCTGTGCATTTGCCAGGCTTCGACCCAACAAAAAAAGGCGAAAAAAATAATAATAACCTTATAGAATTGGTTTGATTAAACTGAAAACTTTACATGCATGCCATAAAATGTAATAACTGAAGATATTACTAAAATAAAACAAAAGCCTTACATACCACAAACTGTCTTTTTATGGCTACAAGCACGAGTTATATAGTACAATTAACAGCATGCTAACTCAAACCCCTCAAACAACTCAGAAATCAATAGGCACAAGCTTCGGCACATGCACAGGAAACTTCTCTATATCATCACTCCATGCATTACTTTCCTGGGCACTATCAACCGATCTAAGCGCACGCCAGACCGCGCTGTTGCACTTGAACCCGGACCCGAAACCAATCATCCAAACCCGGTCCCCTTTCTTGATCCTCCCTTTGACCTCACAATATGTCAACTCGTACCACAGCGAGCTGCTAGACGTGTTGCCCCACCGGTACAGAGTCATCCTCGATGGCTCCATGTGCCATGGACTCAGCTTCAGACTCTTCTCCAACTCATCTAGTACGGCTCGACCGCCAGCATGAATGCAAAAGTGCTCAAATGCCAATTTAAAATCAGGGATATACGCCTTCACATTCATTTTAAAGATTTTTCGCATAATGATCGTGGCCAAGAACAATACTTGTTCTGACATGGGGAGAACCAAGGGACCTAGGGTAGTGATGTTGGTTTTCAGTGCTTCACCGGCAACTGTCATTAGGTCTTTCGAAAGGGACACACCGACTTTGCCCTCGTCATCTTCCTCCTGGGTCACACATGAGTAGCTCTGATCATCGGCCCCTTTGTGGATGCGCACTGTGTGGATCAGCTGGTACTTTGCACGCTTGCGCTCAGACCGACGGTTTGATAACAGAATGGCGGCCCCACCCATGCGAAAAAGCGTATTGGTTACCAGCATCGATCGGTTGTTGCCCATGTACCCGTTGAGCGTTATGTTTTCAGTGCTGACCACCAATGCGTAGGTGTTCGGGTGCACCTGATGAGATTTTATTAGATTAGATTTGGACCACTATATATATAACAGCAGGGTAATAAAAAGGAGATAAAATCTTTTCCGAAAATCTATTTTGTTTTATATGATCAATAAATCAAGCAATAGTATATGAGTTCAGTTTTGACAAAGTTGATTAAAAGGTGAGGTATCGCTACTAGTTTGATATGTAAGTTTAATAATAAATTTTGCTATCATAATTTTGTGTTTCGTTGTGTATTGCTTCCGGTACCCTGACGAAGAGGGTTCTTTAAATAATATTATAGTTCTATTTCGTAAACATTAAAAAGATTAAAGAAGTAAAATTGGCAAAAGGAAAAAGAGGAAAAAGAGGAAAAAGAAAATTAGAAAAAACTTTCACAAAATTTGGGATTTAATGGAGAACATTACTTGATTACTGAATGAGATTATTAAACAATGGACCGTCTCAATTGTGGCGGAGCAATAGAAATATGGATATTCAGCTCCTCTCCAGTTGTTCAGAGATCATGGATTGGGACCGTTCATTTTAAATCAAACAATTCATATTAAACTACCGAGTTAGCTGTGATCTATACCTACCTGGAATGTAATTTAAAACGAACAGTTCAAATTTGAGACCATTTAATTATTTGCGAGAAACGACAAAAACTATTCCATGTGATCTTGCATGCTAAAAACAGTAACGAACTGATCTCGCACTTGCGAAGCAGATTTGAAGGATCGATTTTGTGTCGGAAATTTAATGTAGGATTTTACCAAAGTGAATTTCAACTTTTTTACCAAATGTTTCATCTTTTGATTATTTTTTTCCCCAGTTTTTCCATCCAAACTTCATTTACAATGCACTCTGAAATCTCTGACGGGTTCAGCAGAAATCTTCTTACAGCAAGTAACATGCATGTAGCTTTTTATGAATCCCTAGCTAGCTGTTCATATTTACTTCCCTCCACCAACCTCCAATTACTCTTTCTATCCTTTAATTTTTTTCTTTTTTTATGTCTGAGTGTGTAGTTGTGTACGAACATATATGCATTGATCACAAGACTGTTATATATATATCGTACCAATTTAATTTCATACCTATATGTCTTTAATTACTGTTGCCATGACTTCCCATTTTTCTATGTAATTTAGAAATCTGATCCTAATTAAGAATTGCCATTTAATTATTTGTTCATATTTTGAGTTGTATATTGTTTTATGTTGGCAAATGTGTAAATGTTGGAAAAGAAATTTTGAAGGATCCTGGCAATTTTTGAATCAATATTAATTTATTTGTTCATCTTTTGATCAAGTAATTGCATGTATCTTCCAATTTAAAAATACTCTCCTAATAAAAATTAGTTAGTAATAATTACCGTGGGGCTCCGTTGTCAAGAATAAAGCCAACAATTTTTCACAACCCCAAGCGCCTGCCTAGCTGGTGCCATACTTCAATTTAATGAGAAAATAACTTCTCTGCACCCTACCTCTATACATTCTTAGACCTAAAGGTCGGGGGTGCAGTGAAGTTATTAATTTCTAGAGCATCTTATTGATGAGCATTGATTACTTCAAAAATAGTACTGTTTTATTAATCTTGCTTCTACCTGACCTGATATATACTAACCACAAGTCCACAATACCGTAGCACTATATATATATATATATATATATATATATATATATATATATATATATATATATACTTCCATTAATTCATTTGTCACAAGAACGCGCGTATTAGTACTATATATATAATTAAGATTGTTTAGTGTACATTAATTAATTAATCAAACCTCTTTAAATGGAAGATATGAAGGATATATATATATATATATAATTAATGCATACCTTAAGCAAGGTCTTGGCTAGGTCAACTGCAATAAGCCCGGCACTGCACCCCATACCGCCGAGATTGTAAGTGATGATATTTGTACGGAGCTTGTAGCGGTTGACGATCATTGAGGTATAAGATGGTGTTGGGCTGTACAGGCTTGAGTTCACCACGAGAATTCCTATGTCTTTGGCTTTTACACCGGTCTTTCGGAATATTTCACTGACCACGCCGAAAATCACAGCTTCAGCCTCGTCCCGGGCTGTTGCTAGGCAGATATTGACTGGATTTGTCATTAGTGACAAGGGAAAGTATGTTGCCTCCCCCAATCCTGCCCGCTCTAGCATTTTTCGTTGGAATGTTAGGCTTTCTTCACGGAAATCGCCACAGTCGGCAAACTGTTTGATGGTGGTGGCTCGTGTAGCCATGTGCTGGTTACCGGGCTTGAAAGCCGCTATGTCAACCAGGTAGATCTTGCGAGGTCGAGACATGATATAGAGAGTGGCCAAAAGGGTGAGTAGAGCAGATGAAACAATGACAATGGATGCATGGTCTTGAAAGAGATTGTGTATGTTGGAGAAGGTTAAAGACGGTACTTTCGGCGAGTAAAGGAGTACGAGTGTTATGAGGAGGAGGTGAGGGATATGCGAAACAAAACGGTGGTAGAGGAGTTTCTTGTAGTTGCTTTTGGCTTGTCTTAGTGTTTTGAATAGCTCAAAATCCATTTTTGAGCAGGTGATCTGAATGTCTGTACAATGCCAATAGTGACTCTTTAACTTGGGAACTTGAGTGTGGCTTCGCAAGAGAGAGAATGATCAGTATATATAGAAGCTAGCTTAGAGCTAGGGTGCCAACGGGTGTGATATGGGATGGGCAGTAACATTTATTTTCATGCTTGTACCCGTTAAGTTATAAGAGACAATATATGTGGGATCAATTGACCTCAAGGTCAATTTTTGTTTTCAATTGACCTGTTCAAGTAAAATGTTACAGGTACTACATATAAAATTGACTCCATTCGTATTCGTAGTTGCAAATTTTATATAATTGATCTCATTCCCGTTTGACTTTTATAGTTAAAAAGTCTAGCTCTGTTTTTTAAGTTAACGGAAAAAACTTTATCTATATCCGTATACCCGATAAGCTAAAAAAAAAAAAATTCTTCATATCTGTTTTATCGCATACAATATGGATCGAGTAAATGAATAAAGTGGTGTCATTATATAAAATTGACTCCATTCGTAGTTGAAAATTTTATATAATTAATCTCATTCACGTTTAACTTTTAAGTCAAAAGTCTAGCTCTGTTCCTTAAGTTGACGGAATCTATATCCGTATACCCGATAAGCCAACAAAAAAAAAAACTTCTCCATATCTGTTTTTACCAAAAAAAAAAAGTTGCTATTGGAGAAAAAGTAGCTTGGGTATCTATGATAAAATTGCACTTTCTTTACCAAAATTAATTATCCCTCGGGAGTAATGCCAACTATTTTACTACATGCTGCGGGGTTCTCATAAATACTTGTTCCCTCTTTAATAACTACTTAATTCCTCGAATATTTGCTGAGATATATAGGCAGCGAGCACCAGGTGCTTAAGAAGACGGTAAAAATCTAATGGAAGGGGGTAAAAATCTAATTCCTCGAATATTTATTAGGAAGTTGATTAGCGAGGTAGTTAGGAAGTTGATTACCGAGGTACGTTGTTAGGAAGTTGACTAGCGAGGTTGTTAGGAAGTTGATTAGCGAGGTACGTTGTTAGGAATTTGATTAGTGAGGTTGTTAGGAAGTTTTGCACCAACAGAAATTGAATAGTGTCAAATTCACATCTTTTGTTTTGTTGTACTATTACTGAAAAATAAATATATATTGTCAAATTCACATCTCCACCTGAAATAGTTTTTCAATTCACATCTCAAAAAGTTAGTTTTTCAAGGGATCAAATTGAATATCAATCCCAACCTGAAAAATATATTTATTTTTCAAGGGATCATATACTCTAACATACAACAAGTAAAATTTGACAATAAGTTCTATCTGAACTATTTATTGATAAGGTGTGTTACTCTACATATCCTCAATAGTAGCTAGATTTACCATCAGCCCCCTAAGATTATAAGAATTAAATTGTTTTCACCTAATTACAAAATGGACATAACAAAGGTCTGCTCCATCTCTGTTCCACCTCTGATGACCAATATGCGCGCACTATATGCATAGTACCCTATATAGCGTCACTCTTTGTTGTCCAACTACAACGTACTTTTAAAAAAAAATATATATATATATAGAATGCAATTCATCAATTCTCATTTCTTCCTAGGATTCTAAAACACACACAATATAAATACCAATTTGTTCAAACGTCAACCAGTACCGGACAGTACTGGTAGCTAAACCTAAAAATGAACTAACAGACTAGAGTCTTCAGATAATTACAAAATTGCATCAGAAGGAGCTCAACAAAAAAATCTGGAAAATACTAATGTAAATGTTGTCCCTAATGGAATTTAGAGGGAGTGAATATGAGACCTTTTAAATTTTTAATCCTAATTAGTTCGATAGTCTATTATTAAATTAAATATCGTGTGTGTTGTTCTTGGTGGAATCAAGTAATTAAACAATAAACAAGTGTACGTAAAAATAAATAGAAGAGTTAAGAGACACTTGACACGAGATATGTTTACGGAGTTCGGCGTCTTTCTTTAACCAACGAGAAAGGAGTACAAGGTGGAACCCATGAGCCTTTACAAAACTTCAGAAAGTCACACGACCCTAAAACAAGTGAGCACTAAAGGCTCTCGAAAACAAAGACTCTAGTATTTGAACAAGCAAGATATCTCAGAAATCACTTTAATTTTTATCAAGATTTGAGTTTGGTGGAGTAGGCTTGAGATTGTTGTAAAGATATTAAAGTTTGATGCACAATCAACAACGGAGAATTATATATCTGTTGGAAATTCGAGATTTTGAATTTTGAGGCGGCTAAAGATTGGATTGAAACATAGATTTCGTTTCTATTTATAGAGAAAGAAATAAAATTAGGTAAATGGTATCAACCATTATAACGGCTTAATAATCGTTGTAACGGTTGGTCCCAACTAACTAGTTTCAATGCATTTAATGTGCTCATTTATGACAACGTTTGTTAATCGTTATAACAGGTTACACAACGGAAGCTCTCTGGAAGTTTTTTAGAATTTGTATATCGCAAAATGAATTGTTCCATTGTGTAACGATTGACAAGCGTTGCAATAGAATAAATTGATTATCTCAATCTCAAGCTTACTTAACTAATTTTACACATTTCTAATTGCAACAATCTTGAATCAAGTCTTCTTAATCCATTTCTTGGTCAATCATGATTCATCCTTGATACATTTAGCAATTTATATTATTATGAACATGCACAATATCTCAAGACAAGAAACTGTAAAATTCAAAAAATATATATTTTGCAAATATAGTCAAATATACTAAGTAGATGATTGCTTACAACATCAGTAAATGCTAAATAGTAGACTGTAACATGGTTTTTCATCCAATATCATCCATTAAATAAGTATGCGTTACTTTCCAAGTTAGAAGACCTTGCATCCAGCTAAATTAACCGTACAAATGCTCTATTGCTATGGTATAAATGCTCTATTGTACTGTTTATCAATGTCCAACTATGTTGCATGGATACTGGTATGGGTATCGTATCGGATACGATACGGATACGGTGATATGGTAATTTTCAAAAATTCCGGATACGATACGTCTATTATATATATATATAGTATGGCTAATTTGCTGCTGGCAGCATTTCGGCCAGCTGCTGCCGGGGGCATATCTGCCATACTGATGTTCAAACAACAAATCCAAACCGTTAGATGTGATCTCTATATTAAAATCTACTTGGAGACCAAATTTTACATTTTTTGGAATTTTTTTACTATTTATTAAGCCACTTTGAAAATTGCAGATCATATGGTCCAGACTGTTTTTACTGTTCACCCGGATCAGCAATTTTCAAAGTGGCTTAATAAATAGTAAAAAAATTCAAAAAAATGTAAAATTTGGTCTCCAAGTAGATTTTAATATAGATTGAACATTATATAAAAAAATTTGTTGTTTGAACATCAGTATGGCAGATCTGCCCCCGGCAGCAGCTGGCCGAAATGCTGCCAGCAGCAAATTAGCCATACTCATATATATATATATATATATATAGATGAGCTATGGTGAGACGTGGAGTAAAACAAATTTGTACTCCACGCCATATTTTCATTTTGAAAATCCAAACAACCGATCCGAACCGTTCAACATGTTCTCTATATTGAAATGTGCTTGGAAACCAAATTTTACATTTTTTGGAATTTTTTTACTATTTATTAAACCACTTTGAAAATCACTGATCCACTGTGAACAGTAAAAAACAGTAAAATTTTCTGGACCACCGGATCAATGATTTTCAAAGTGGCTTAATAAATAGTAAACAAATTCAAAAAAATGTAAAATTTGGTCTCCAAGGACAGTTCAATATAGAGAACATGTTGAACGGTTCGGATCGGTTGTTTGAATTTTCAAAATGAAAATATAGTGCCATGGAGTACAACTTGTTTTACTCCACGTCTCACATAGCTCAATTCTATATATATATATATATATATATATTATTTTAATTATAATATTAATTCAATACTTATATTATATAAATTAATATAAAAAATTCTGAGTACAATAACCAAAGTATAGTTTAAATATGAAAATTATTCTCTTTCTAACAACAAATAAGAGATGGTGCATTGGTAGAGTACTATGTCGCTAGATCTGCTATCCCCGGTTCGACTTTGAGGAAAAATAGATTTTGGCTTACGGTCCATGGGCGGTGCACAAAGCGACTGTTATCTTTCAAAAATAGATTCCCCGGCAACGGCACCAAAAAACTTGATCACTCATAAGTGACTTTTAAAATTTATAAACTCGGAAATGCTATCGGTTCGGATCGCAAGCGCACAATCCTATCGAGTAGTATAATCGACGTCGATCCACAGGAAATATTGGTTCAGAGTCTTGAGCGATCAAATCACAATCTTTCGAAAGGCTAGACAAAATCTGAAAATTTGAGAGTTGAAGTTGTGATCAATGTAAATTTGGCAATTTAAAAGTAATTAAAATAAAGATAGAGATGAGAATTCGTAGTGTTTCGGCACACCATTGCTACTCAATCCTCTTTGATATTCTACTTCTGTCAGGTCTGATTTTCTATTGTTGTTTATGAAAGACACTACATAGGACACTGTGAGTTACTTACGTAAATGACGGGACTTCTATCGAGATACTACATAGGACACTGCGAGTTATCTTACGTAAATGACAGATCTCTAAAATACACAAGTTACTACATAAGACACTGTGAGTTTTCTTACGCAAATGACAGAACTTGGTTCGCATTTTGTTGTTCCGATTTATGGTTTCCCCTTTAAGGTTTTTTTCACATAAATCTAATGGCTCCCAACGAGACTGACTCGTCCATCATAGTTTCTCTTATCATTAAAGTATTGTCAATACCCTAACAGATTAAATTAAATCATCAATATCAGGTGAAGGGAGAATAAATTACAAACATATTTCAATCAAACAACAAGAAATCATAATCAACAGAAAATATATATATCAAAGCATCATGAGTAACAAGGTTTACTGCCTAGCTCCTAAGAAAAAAACTTAGCCTTGGAACGACATGGTTACAATCACTCCTCTCTTTCGCACTTAATCAAATTTAACCAAAATTACAAATATATCTTCTTCTTCTGTCCAGGGTGCTTATATAGGAGTGAGGGGACATCTGGAGATGAGTGGAGACCAAGAAACCTGATCTGGATACAGTTGGAGGCAGTTATTCCCCAAAGGGCGCCTTGGTTACGGACCGTACCAGCCAGTACGGTCCGTATTGAGACCATGTCGCTGAGAGGTTTAATGCGTATCGTGCTATCTCCTGGTCCGTATTCAGCTAGGCCCGTATCAGTTAATACGGGCCGTAACAGAGACTTAGTCAATGAGCGTCGCTTATTCGATTGACCTGATTCTTGCTCCATTTAGTGTGAAATAGTCCCAAAACATATTTCCTGTAATAAAACATAAATAAGGGTGACAGTAGCCTTTTTCTCTAATTAATTAAACATAAGTGCGAGATAATATGCAAAACCTAAGCCAAAACCCTACGTAATTCATCATCATTTTGACTCTGATTAATTTCTAACCATTTTGAGTTAGGAGATATATAATATATCAAAATTCATGATTATTGATGTCTCGTTATTTGACCTATAATTCTGACCAATTTCTGTACCAAAACCTGTGTCTAACACTGTCAAATCGTGTTTATTTCATTTAATATCTCTAGAATATGGTACTGCTGCGCATATGTTCTTACTTTGCAGAAAACAGGCAAAACCGAGGAAGAATCTAGAATTTGAAGGTTTATACACGGTCTGTGTACCTTCTTATGCAGACCGTACAACCCTCTGCCTGACCACAGACACGACCAGGACACCATCCATATGATGCTGAAATTTCAGCACCCGAACTTAAAATAGTCATAACTTTTGACTCGTAACTCCGTTTTGAGTGTCTGACCACTTTTCGGAAAGCTTGCGAGAAGATTTACAATTTGAGCCAAGGACATAGGTACACAGGCCGTACAAGATCTGACACGGCCCGTGTCAAGTATTTCCGGAAACAGATCCAGAAATCGGGAAACAAGGCTAATGAAGGAAGGTCGCGAATTGGCATTAAAGGGGGCCTCTCTGTCCAACAGAGGGCTCATTCTGGAACAGAGAGAGCATATTCTAGGGTTTGGTTTTGGCGGCTAAGCTTAGAGACGAAGTTGAGAAGCGAAAGAAGCAAGTTTTCGATTGATCTTCTTTGTGCTTTGGGTTTTGTCATGATTAACTCTATCTCTATTCGTATTTTCTATTTTAGAACTATGTTCGAGTAGAATTCTTAGTTTCTAGGGTTGTGATGTAATCGAATGTTTTGTTTTGCATGCTAGTTATTGTACTCTTTTGTTGAAATTTATGTTTGCTTGATTGTGCTTGATTTTAATTGCTTAGAAATAAATTGTTTGATATTTATTGGTTTACCACTAGATGAATGCGCACATCTAAAAGGTACTTTGGCCCTTAAAAGTCTCTCAACCAAACTAAGTACATGAGGTAGGATTAGTGACCCGAAAGGTGAAACCAAGTAGTAACCGAAAGGTGAAAATTACTCCCTATCGACAGATAGGAGTTACCTTTAGTATACCAAACAAGCAACTAGGTAATTCGGACTAACATACGACAGTTGAGGTCTAGAACCCGACGAGGGCAAATTTTGCAATTCCGTACCAAGTTAATGAACCAACAAACGACAGTTGAGGTTTAGAAACATTAGGTCTGGTCAGTAGAACCCTACACAAAGGAACAACACAAAGAAACAGTAACTGCTGCATTTACTTGAGGTTGACATGGACCGGACAACTTAATCCTGGAAACGCCTTTTATTATTGATTCAAAACCAAGTTTATTTACTTTCTTGCATTTAATTACTGTCATTGAATCTGTAGGAATTATAAACAACTAAAACCAACCTTTTCCAACTTCTAGTCTTTAATTAACTTAAGTGGAGTCCAGTTAAAACCTGAACCGTCCCTGTGATCGATACCTGATAATATACTATGTGCTAGGATTGTATACTTGTAGTCTGAACCAAAAGTGTATTTAAGGTTAAAAGGTACAGCTTGCTGTACTGAAACTTTGTACTATACCTTTTTGGTGTAACAATTATTTAAACAGAATTTAATCATGGATCTTGTTTCATAAATTTCATCTCCTAATTTTGTGGTATTGTATCAAATTAAAGTATGGTTAAACCTTTAATTGACCAATTTATGTAGCTAAGTGGCATCTTTGGCCAAATAACTAAACCCTGACTTTTTAGGGTCAAACAGTATATAAAATAAAATACGTTACTAATCAATTGTTTTATAACCTTTAAACTTAGGCAATTAGTTTAATAATTCGTACGTGCTACTTTATTTAAATATGCAATATAACACGTTGAGTAATTAATTATCCTATTTAATCAATTTTGTAACAATTCGCAATGATACGAAAAATATTAATATGTTGTTAATTAATTGTCCTTTATTAATTAACAACATATTTATATTTATTTATGTTTTGTAACAATTAAATACTTAACTATCATTTCTAACTAACTACGGTGCGATTAAATTAAATGTGATTCGGGATCATACGTTGCCCAATCGGATCTTTGTATCTGCTTAAATTATGTTATGAGGCGACTATTCAGGGCTATTCTAATCATCTCCCGATCTTTAGGTTTACGTAAACTTCTAACTTTTAGTTCGACTTAATTTTAAATAAAATCAATCGTCGCTTGTTTATGTCCCTAGATTTCAACCCTTTTTATTTATGCCTTGACTTCGGGTAGAGCCTAAAGAGCATAAAGATCTTTATTTATGCCTTGATTTCAACCCTTTTTACATATCTTGAAGGGATATGTATGGAACAGACATCGCCCTGAGGGACGTATTGTAGAGGGATATATCGCTAAAGAGGTTATTGGATATTACACGGAATACATGCCCGGTGTTGAACCAATTGGAGTTCCCCGACCTCAGCATGAGGGCCGACTAATCGGTGTAGGTACAATTGGATGTAAAGCAATCATGCCAGATATTATAATTCGTGAAAAAAACACATTTGGTTGTCCTACAACACGTTGCCACTGTGGCGCCTTACATAGACGAGCACATGGCATTCTTAAAACAACAAAATCCTACGAGGGGGGAAAAGTGGGTGACTGACAAACATAATCGTGAGTTTATAGGATGGATAAAAGACCGCGTCAACGGTTGTGACTCCGTAAATGAATTGTTCAATGCTTGGCACAAGGACCTGAATGGCTTGTGAGGTCGTACCAAAGATATGACATAAATGGGTACACCTTTTACACCAAAAACAAGATGACAAGAGTACCATGCAAAATAGTGGTGTGACGTTAGTAGCTTGGTCGAAAGAATTCTCGAGATCGAAAGATTCTCGGCCAATAGACTTGTCAAGTTCATATTATAGTTTTATTGGAGAAATTTGGGAAGTCGATTACATTAACATTAAAATTCCTTTATTTAAGTGTCAATGGGTCGATAACTGCCGTGGTGTAAAACTTGATAAATACGGATTTACTCTAGTGCATAAAGATCGTTTGAGATATGTTCATGACCCGTTCATACTTGCCAAACAAGCGCATCAAATATTTTACGTCCTTGACCCGGCCGACAATGCAGTGCCCTCAGCAGAATGACGATAAGAAATGTGGATTCTATGTGATGAAGTTAATGTTGTCCCCAGTTACTATATTTTTCGATGGTTTTTCAATACAAATATAATTCTATTTCATAACATAGTTATTACACTTTTTATATCTTTGGTTGTCACTTTTCGATCCTTTACATATTTGTGAGTTCAATTGAACTTGTTTGTCACTGATTGACAAAAGGAACTCCTTTAAAATATAATTGAGTCTGTCCCAAGTTCAGTTTCTATTGTTAATTAAAATTATGCATGTGTGAATATTCTGAGATATGAAAATAAGGTACTAGTTAAATTTAATTTGATGCAGTTCTTTAAGTTCAACATCTAAATTAACAGTTCAGTATAATTTCATGCAGTGCTTAAGTTCGTCGCCGTATTCGATGGAAGATCTTAAACAATTTCAGACAATGTGGGCTAATTTCTTTGTGGAAAAATGCTTGTAATTGACTACGAAATTTAAGATAATGTGAGAGATGATATTATCTTAGCCTGTTTTTGTTGAAACTATCAAATTTAGTTAAGATGATACTTTTAAATTATGTGTTGTTTCATTTGTATAATGTTTTGTTCATTCTATATTTTGTGCATGTGAATATTTAATTTATGGCTAGCAAATTCGGAGCCTAACCTAATATAAACCGAATTCCAAACAATAAAAAAAAAATTATTGCAAACCGATTGATATATAACACCGGTTATTTAACCAAACCGGTGGTAAATGTAACAAATCAGCACCATTTGAAGCAAAAAAAACCAGTGTTGAATGTAACTTCTACCACCGGTTTTTATGAAACAACCGGTGTTGTATACTACTTTTAGCACCGATTTTTATGAAACAATCGGTGTTGTATATTACATTCAGCATCGGCCCGATCAGCACCGGTAGGAAAACTGGTTTTGAATGTAAAAAAAACCGGTGTTGATTTGAAATTATGTAGTAGTATTTGTTCCACCTCTGATTATTTGTCAAAATTTTGCCATGAAGAACAAATCATACAAGAACTTTCAGTTTCCTAATTGATTTAAATAAAAATAGTACCTCAGAAATTCAAGAAATTATATAAAGAATGCACTCAATAAGTGTCTTTTGCTCAGATTGTATAAAACTGAAATATACTATTGGTCCTCAAATAGTTTCCTCCATCTACTGATTTCTCCTCATGAAACATTTTACTTCAGGTTCATAGTATCATATTGTATTTCATTTTAAACTTATATCTTACATCCTTGCTTTTCTATCTATATATAATTCACAGAGAGCTAAGAATAGAAGAAGCTACAGCCTATACAATATTTGGTAATAATCTTGAAAGAAAGAAACAAGGACCAGAAAAAGAAATAAATAGGAGAATCAAATTATTAGTCGATATATGCCTGGTAGAGCCATCAGAGTTAATAGTGCCAGCTATGAGATCTTTTCTGCTCAATTCTTCCAAATGTCTAGTGCCTTGGATCTTCTGTGTCGCAATACATATAGTCTGATTAAAGAAAAAATTCAACCATATATGTTTCCTGTTATTCATTTATGCAAAAGAACTCTCTGGTTTTTCTTTGGAGTAAAATGTTATTACTTAACCAGAGCACCTTCTCTCAGCAAGATCATGGGTCATCTGAAAGGAAAGGAATATGAGAACCTTCTCTCGGCAAAGCAAACCAAACCAATGCACACCCTAATAAATGCTACACCATCGATGTTCACAAATAGCTGCTATTTGGATAGGGATAGGGGGGGGGTCTGGAACACTGGTCCAGGCTAATTGAAATGTTGTAATTTAAATTGTAATTAGAGTTAGGAAGGAGGCAACCACTTTAAAAAAACTCTGTATATATTTTTATATCAATATATTTGATAGTAGAATATTTCCACTAATCATAAAAAAAAAATATTACTTAATTAGGTGCGGTTTCCAGTCCAGTCAGCTGTAAAAAATGTTGGTAATGCATGAAACCATAAACAATGTAACTTATTTAATTATTCATGAAAGTAAAGCAAAAGATATAGCCTTAATTAATTTTCAAATGGAATTGAGTTGGTTGGGATTTCAGAGCCAACTTCAACTGGAATAATATAATGCAGACGTAATTACTCTCTCTTGCTTGAATATAATATATGCTGTATGTTTGTGCGTGCCTGTGCACTTGTGTCAAAACTCAAAATCAATTGATCATGTATATATTCGATCATATATTTAGAAAATGCTCAGTTTTACTGCACCCGCTCTAGCTTTGTCAGCTTCTATGTATCTGTCTGAGCGATCTGTCCACCAGGAACAAAATTGATCTAGCCCTTTAGATCTATGTACGTAATGCCAACAAAAACTTAATGCGATATTAACAACCAAATATTTTTTTCTTTTAGGAGAAATAGAGTCCAGCTCATATTTGATTGATAACAACCAAATATTTCAGATCCATGTTCGTGTTCTGACGAGGAAATCTCAAGCTGTTCAGTGTAAACCCCTTGCATCAAGTCTTCTTGCTCATATGAAAAAAGAAAAATATACCTTTTATTTTTTGGTTCATTGTCTTTTATTGTTGCCAACAAGATATCCCAATGTCCCACATGCATAACTGTTTGTCATCATGATTTAATTTCTTGATTGTCCTCATTCAGTGTACCATGTACAGTAAGAAACCCAAGATAATTAGATCATCAGCAAATTAATATTGCACTTCTTAGGTAGCTCGGATTAATTGTTGTTTTAATTTTAATAATATAATTAGACTTGGCAACCGCTGATAATTAAGAGAGAGATAGAGAGCCCGCTAGTTGGTAATATTAATGGCTATATTCTACTAAAAAAATATGGGATTAGAATGTGTTTTCACTTCGGACATTTAATGTCTTGGTTTTGGATTTTGGAAAATGTGGGATTGATTCTAAGAACTAAACCCCATCAAGAATGGGCAGTAGCATGGTTAGAAAAAAATATTCTATAATTGTTGGATATTAAAGATCAAGAGTTTGAACTCATCTTACCACTTGGTATAGTCTATGTGAAGATTAAAAAAAAAGGGAAGAAAGATGAAATTAAACACCATGATTGATACTGTGAGTGAACATGGTGCTATACGTATTAAGACTTGGAGCAAGTATATTGATAGAGTCATAGGATAAAGATATTGATAGAGTTATTTTAAAAATGAAACATATACGCATTTTCTGGACATATTGATAGAGTCATTGAATTTTCTGAACATATCGATAGAGTTATTGGATTTTCTGGACATATTGATAGAGTCATTGGATTTTCTGGACATATCGATAGAGTTATTGGATTTTCTGGACATATTGATAGAGTTATTATAAAGATATTGATAGAGTCATTGGATTTTCTGGACATATTGATAGAGTCATCGGATTTTTTGGACATATCAATAGAGTCATTGGATTTTCTGGACATATTGATAGAGTCATTGAATTTTCTGGACATATCAATAGAGTCATTGAATTTTCTGGACATATTGATAGATCTGTTATTATAAAAATATTAATAGAGTTATTGAGTTTTTTGGACATATACGCATATGTAGTCCATGTAGTTGCATTTTAAAACATTGAGCACTAATAATATGTTTAAAGATGAGAGAGATTAGTCACAAATGGAGCCTCTTCACGGGGGAACTACATTTGGTAAATATGTGAGGTTTGTTCTGCATATTTGTTTTTCTTATCAACATAGCCGCATTGACCAGGCCAACTATAACTTATCCACTGCATGTGATCTCTGTAAATCGGTCACGCGCACACACACATGCACAGATACGTGTATATGTATAATTTAATTCAAAAAACAGAATTTCATTAAAGAACTGAAACACCTCTGCTGAGTACTGACAACAAAGTCGTAGCGCCCCGACTGCAACAGGAAATTTAATTTAAATCCGACACCTACGAGGGTTAGTTGGTTGTTGAATAGTTAGAATAAATACTGGATGGGCTAGCTAATTAAGATTTATTAAGAGTCAACCCTACAAAGTTAATTATCAGTATCAGTATTAGGGGTGTCAATAGCAACTTTTTATACGTTACCTGATATAGGTCCCATCATAGTCTCTGTCCCATCATAAAATATCAAATGTTTACTTGTAATCTAGTGATTAGAGTTCTATTTAGTGATTGTCGTGACTTGAGTTCAAATCTCATCTACTATATTGTACATTTTAGTTTCAGTCTCCCTATCAATATTTTATAGTTCCACATTTGTACGTTACCCTAACAAGATAATTATGAAAATTAAAATTAAAAATATATATAATTTGAGGAGGGTTCAAATGCACCATGATTTTATGCTCCAATATACTCCACATTCTTTATCTCTGTTTTCAAAGTCCGAACAGTCGATCCGAACTGCTCAACATGATCTTCATATTAAAATATTCATGGAGACCAAATTATATATTTTTTAGAATTTTTTTTTACTTTATTTTACATAGGTACAATATCACTTTTCGGATGGTCTAGAATCTTCTTAAAACAGTGATTTTGTGCCTATCTAAAAAAATAGTAAAAAAATTCTAAAAAATATATAATTTGGTCTCCAAGCATATATTACCATGAAGATCATGTTGAGCAGTTCGGATCGACTGTTCGGATTTTGAATACGAAAATAAATAATGTGGAGTATATTGGAGCACAAATCATGGTGCATTTGAACCCTCCTAATTTTTTGCCAAGTTCTCTTGACCTTTATTTGAATGTGTCTTAATGATTTACTTAATAAATGAAAAAAATAAATATTATTATTTGTTATTTATCGGTTATCATTTTGTTATCTGATAATCTTAACATATAAAGATAAAGTATGGATAATATCAATTTCGAACAGGTAAGATTAATTCGTAAAGGGTACGGGTTATTGATTGTTAGAAACTCCTAGTGAATTTCCACAAGTAACGGTTATTGATTGTTGCTCACTACTATATATGTGGAGCATTGTCTGGAAGATTTCTTCAAGTTATATGATGGCTATTTAACCGTTATTACGTACGGCCTACATTTGTAGAAGGATTAATTAACAAATATTTCTGATAGACCAACAACTAGAAATTGGTTTGTTATTTTTATTTCCAAGACAACCTCAGTTGTTATAGGACATAAATATGTTGTTATTCCTTGGAAATAATATGAACTGTTATTATTCTGGTTCTAAGTGTTTAACTTTTCTATGCGCGAATCTAACGAAGTTTTTTAAACAGGAATCTCAATAAAAATTTATAGTTGGGATCAGAATAACAGGTTCCTCGTTATTCTTGAGGAATAACAACAGATTTATTTCCGTTGTTATAATGGTTGAGTTAAACGCTATGTGCGTTAATTACTTTGTGTGTTATTGGCTCTTTCAACAGTTATAACGATTAAGAACCGTTACAATAGTTGCTAGCTCTAATGTAAATTTTTGTCTTTCGTGTTGCCTACAAATGTCAAAAAATATTTCTATTATATAAACACTTATTCAACTGATCAAACTACGTTCTTTCGAGCCGATTTTTTTTTTTCCATCTTTACAAAAAAAATGAATCATTTAACCACCTTTACTGGTTCCGCAACAAAACCAATTATTTTATTTTTGAATAATTATATGAATTTCCACATTACTGTCCCCCTTTATCCTCGCAGCTACATTAAAGGAATGGTGTATCATGATCCCCACTAATTATATGGTCCTCCATTTTTCAGTCCCCACACTTGTCATGCGTCAACTTTCATAAGTATAAATATTGCTTGAAAGATAATAAACTAATACTTGCGAACTAAGATATTAATACTTGCATGCGTAACTTGATATGACTATATAGGGGGACCACTCAAACTACACAGGAATAATCATACACGTTTTTAGATGTGATTTTTTTTTTTTTTCAATCTCGTCCACATTTATGACGATCTATGAAGAATTTTGTGAATCTAAAACCACGAACGTCTTCTACGCAATTTTATCTTTCAAATGAGATCCATGATGACATACTTTCGGGCTCGTCGTCACACAAGTATTTATACCTCGTCATGCAAACATTTATACCTATACTTGCAAGTATTTTTCCCCAATCGTGGACCCCGCATCTTCGCATCAACCTTCCCCAATCATCAATGCGTCAACCTTTCTCTAACAAAAATAATTGACCATATATGTATAAATACTTCAGTGCATAGGTATAAATATTTGTAATACTTGATATTAATATTTTCATATGTCAGCCAGCGTCATATGTGAAAAATACTTGCAAATATAGGTATAAATACTTGCATGACGAGGTATAAATAATTGTGTGACGACGAGCCCGAAAGTATGTCATCATGGATCTCATTTGAAAGATAAAATTGCGTAGAAACCGTTCGTAGTTTTAGATTCGCAAAATTTCTCATAGATCATCAGAAATGTGGACGACATTGAAAAAAAGAAAAAAAAAACCCACCTCTAAAAATGTGTTTGAGTGGTCCCTCATATAGTTGGAGAAACAATTATTTATGTAAAAATTGTTCACCTTATAGGTATAATATTTTCGTTCATAGGGATAAATACTTTCGTACATAAGTATTAATATTTTAAAAAACAAAATCAGTGCTGGAATTTTTGTAGTCCTCCATAGTAGTTATGGAAGTTAAGTGGAGAGATAATGAGGGATGGAAGTGCAGAGACAATCATCACGATCCTTTATTTTTTTTTAACATAGGTCATTCTTGGAAGTGCGAAAACCAAACTGGGTGGCCCCACTCAGGTTATTGCGAGGGATGTGGTTAAAAAAAATAGTAATTATTTCAAAATTACAAAACTAGTAGTCTAATTTTGCAGTTTTAAACTACGAAACTAGTAGCCTAATTTTGCAGTTTGAAACTGCGGACAAGTATATTTCGAAATTTTAGAATAAGTAATTATTGGGTTTATTTTTTTGAAAAAAATGGTAAATAATTTTTTTTCGGTCTATCGAGTCGATCTTCCTATTTGAAAATACCTTTTTGAGTTTTCTATTACTATATCTTATCGTTTAGCCTCAATCCATCATATATACAAGCAGTTGAGATTAGCTGTGCATCAAGTATTACGTACATAAGAGATCTGAAGCTTGTTTAAGTATTAATTTGTCAGATTAATTTTGCTCTTTCTCATGGTTGGTTGTTGCTCGATCTAGTAAGACTGTAAGGAACAATCGATTTAAAGTTGTAAGATTTTCTTTCTTCTTGAATTTGTAAAGGGTATACTAATTCAAGATATTAATCTATGAAGACGTAGAGACATAAATCAACTATTCAAAATAGTTTTATTCAATTGTTATATTCGGATATAAGTCTGCAATTGTTATACTAATTTAAGATATTAATCTATGAAGACGTAGAGACATAAATCAACTATTCAAAATAGTTCTATTCGGATATAACTCTTATTCAATTGTATTAATTATAATTCGGATACAAGTCTTATTCAATTGTTATATAATATTCTGAAAGGTACCTGTCTAAATAAGACTTGTCTAGATAGACAGGTACCTTTCAGAATATTATATAACACTTGTAATTTACCTTTCACGCAAGAATTTTCGCGTCTACTTTAATTTACGTGTACACGAATTTTAAAGCAGATCGGACGGTCTTCGAGCCCATCGAACTCACTTTGGATCCGATGGGCATCGGACTCAAGCTGCTCCCGTACGGGTCATACTGTCCACCAGCGGAATTACAAAATTTAAATTAAAAAACTAAACATAAAATAAAATATATAATATGTGGTTATTAAATTTGAATTTAAATTTTCACAATTACAAAGTGAATTTTCACAACTAAATTATAAGTCAGTGTTGTAAATAACGGTATGTGTTCACCAACGAACTTGGTACCACCAAGTGATTAATCGACCATAATTGAAAATAATCAGCCGATTAATCAGAAAAATCCGTAATCGCCGCTAACGACTAATCGGCCTAAACGACCGTTTTTTACAACATTGTTATAAGCACACACTTAATATTTATGAGGGAAACCGACATATTTAAATTAAAAAAAAAATTAATTAAATTTCAATATAATTAATTTTTTTTAAATATATCATGAGAGTGCTAAGCACTCCTTGACTATAAATCCGTCTCTGGTGTTGACATTGTAAAATCAAAATATGTAATATATCCAGAAGCCAAATTAGAATGCAAATATAAATTAAAATCATGAGGGTACATATTTATATTTTATTTTTGACAAATTAGAATTTAAAGTTGAGGAGGTTTAAGTTGGTTATTTTCATTTAGGCCGGTCTAAATTATTTATGTTTGATTGAGTACTAAAGTTATGTCAAGTTTTAAATTATTTCTTGTTTAGTTAGATTTTAATGGCTTAAATTATGGTTTTTATTTTTTATTTTTAGCGTCCACTACTGGAATAAGCTTAATGGAAAAATCGTATCTGTCTTGCAACTTTTTTTTAGCTTACCTAGTTACCTTGTCCATTAACTTTTTTTGGTTTTTTGTTGTTGTTGTTTACTTACCTTACTTAACCTGATTGTACTGTAGCCTATGGGTTTCCAATAAAAAAAAAACTTAATTGTACTACAAAAACAAAACAAAGAAAATTGAAATAATTTCAAGTTAAAACATAGTAGTACAAAATTACAAGTTACATAATTTTTACAAGGAATGAGAAATAATGGAAACTTACTAATGAGAAATAACACAAAAAAATACAAATATTGTATAATTACTTAAAAAAAATTATAGAATTGTATAATTTCAAATATAACAATAAAAATTAATAGAAAAAATGTGAAATAATATCATTACATAAGTTCAAACAAGATTCAAATGCAATTACATAATAGCAATATCTTACAAGAGTTCATGCTAGATCTATTTTTTTTTATTTGTCTATACTAAATGTAATCAAGTTGGTTTATTGATCGTGTTTTTTTAATTTGTCTATGTAAACAAAAATTCATAATGGTCCATTTTTAATTTGTCTATGCTACATTCAAATGTATATATTTTTTATTATTTAATTTGTCTATTGCTAAATGTAAAAATTAAGTATTTTTTCTTTAAGAAAAGCTAATTTTCTCGAGTAATTAAGTTGGTTCATTGATAATTATTTTCATCAATCAAAGCCAAATGGAAACAAGTGAGAAGAGAAAAAAAATACCACAACTTAGATCAATCAACAGACTCCAAGCATACACAAATGCAAGATCGTGCGAATAAAAGAAAAAAAAATAAGTTAGGCCACAAGAGGGACTAAACGTTAAACCACCTTGATAGGTGGCTTAACTTTTTGTACTTTAGGCTGGCCTAAAGTTCGGCTTATTCCATCTTAGTCAGATTCAATTAAATCATGTTTGATGGCTTAACTGATATCTAAACTCTTTATTCTAGGGAAAATTAGTTATATGCCACCCCAAAACAAGGAAATTGTGAATTTGCCACCCAACCTCAAAAATGAATGATTAGTACCCCCAAATTTGTCCCCAGAATAAACTAGATGTGTAAACAATGTGCATATTTAAAAATTTTGAGCAAAAACAATTATAAATGGTATGATCAAACCTGAAATGCTGACCTGGAATATTTGAAAATAAAAAGTCACAACAAAAATTACGTACAGGCTGGTTTATGAGCGAAAGGTGGGAGCAATCCATTCAAGAGTGGTATACGAAGTCTCGGACCTCTAATCTAGAATACTTAGATCTCTCAGATACAACCATAACTAACAAACACCTAGCCAACAACATTTCTGTCATATATGACAGATTAAACCTGTTAAGCCGAGTAAGCTTAAAGAATTTTAAGCAAACCCAAGAACAAATCCACTTCCTGGACCAGAAAATCCAAAAACTTGAACAAAACCTGAAAAACCTCACAATCCTATTAACAGAAAATCGTCCTTTAACAACATCAGAAGTCAAAACTTTGGTGACAGAGGTCACAAAGCAACCCAAACTTATTGAAACAGAAGCCCTAAAAATTTCTGAAGAACTCAACCAGAAACTCGAAAGAGTAGAAACTGTCCTCAAAAGAGTGGAAACCTGGGTTAGTTCATGAGTAATTACACACTCACTCAAAACACCCAATTCTACAAACAAGCAGTTCAAGCAACAGACTCAATTGAGTCACTCGCGGTAGGCTTTGTAAAACCTTCTGACCACCGTGGTAGTACCTCAGGCACAACCGCAGTAATTAAGCAAAACAACACCCAAATCCAGCTGCTGGTGCAAGCACTAGAAGAAATCCGAAACCTTGTAGCAGAAGTTAAAATCCTTAAAGATCAAATTTAGAAACAAAAGGGTGTGAACCTGCCAAGCGAAATAACTGACGAACTTTCAGCCAGACTAGCCAAACTATCAATCGAACCCTCCAAGCAAAAAGAAAAGAAAGGGGTTTTAAGAGTCTTCAAAGACCCCTTTGTTATCCTCCAAGAAGAAAAACAAAAACTTAAATGATGGAAACATCAGGAAGACCCAGTGTAACCCAAACCCAAACAATAAACCCTGATGAGCCATTATTTGAAGATCAGGTTCGCGAATACCGAAGAGGGCAAAGAAGGAGATATAATGCTCAAAGAAACCTGAGAAATCTTGCCCGAACTATAACGGGTAGGAACCCCTACCAGATGACCCTGGAAGAGCAGGTGGATCCAGATACCCAGCTCAGAAGATCCCTGAGAGATAGAGCTGCTATAGTACCTGCTGAAGTACTATACAATTCCAGAAGGGACGACAACAACCACCGTGTCTATAACCATCTCTCTGAAGAGGCAATTCTCTGCACCGACAACCAACAAATCGACATGCCATTTATACAACTCGAAAGCTATGCGGCCCTTCGACAAAGTGGTATGCAATTTATCCACATAGGGGTCGCTCAAGTAAGAATACAAATCTTGCACAGGCAAGATGAAGGTACCTCGGCGTTGGTTGTTTTTAGAGACAACAGGTGGCAAGGAGATCAGTCCATCTTCGATACAGTAGAGATTGATCTAACAAGAGGAAGCCAGCTGGTATATGTTATACCAGATACTATGCAAACAATCGGGGATTTCTATAGAAATTTCCAGATATCAATCTTAACAAGAGGATACCAAAACTGGCAAAATGGTGAAGCTAACCTTCTAATCACTAGAGGTTTAGTAGGAAGACTTTCCAATACATCGAATGTTGGATTCGCTTACCAAATAAGCAATGTTTCTGAGTACTTGGTAAGCAGGGGAATACGAGCCCTCCCGGGTAGGCGATACTCAGCACAAGAGAATCAAGGGCGAAACTGGGTAGTAAGGCCGTCGCGAGTTGATATTCCTATGATGCCTACATAATTGCAGACCAGTAACCTCCTCGACGGCAGAATCTCTATATCATTCCAGAATTATGTCCCAGCCCCTGATCACGTGAGCGGTATACCTGATGATGATGAAGATGAAGTTAGGAGTGAAACAATTCTTATTCTAACCAAAGAAGAGAGTGATACCGAGGAAACTGATAATAATGATGAGGACGACTGGCAGTACATACAGTACCTTGCTGACCAGTCAGCACAACCACCTGATAATCCCCAACAAGAAGATTCTGGTCCTATTTGGGATACAGATCATGAAGGAGGTACTGGCAATGCTGACAAGGATTGGATCAATCCTTTTTCGACGCATGGTGAGGTGGATACCATTTTTATGATGAACGGTACTAACACAGAAGAAAATTTTGATTACCCGCAATTCAAAAACCTATCCGAAGCACTAAACGAGCATGCGTTTATGTCAAGTTCTTCTGCGGTATCTCATTACCAACCACCACAGGACCAGTCAATGAACATGCCCAGCTACCCTCCTGCAAGGAATACAAATGAAGCAAGACCAATTCCCACTTTTGAAGAACGAGTGCCCAGAGCGGGACGATTTCGCGGGGGCTACAACAATGAGATGTGGACACTACCATCAGCGCAGCAACAGCAAGGCACCATGTTTGTAATCCCGGATCAACTGGGATTGTTCCATGATGCGTTCTCAAGATGAGAGTCTATTACTCGAAACCATGTGGCTGAGAAGGGGTTTACAGACCCCAGGGACAAAATAGAATATATGGAAAATCTCTTAGGAGAAGTAGAGAAATTAACATGGGTTCAATGGAGAATGCAATTTCTTACTGAGTATGAAGCGTTGATAGTAGTGGCGGATGGCCGGGAAGGTACACAAAACATACTTTCCCAGATGAGGAGAGTATTTTCACTAGAAGACCCTGCCCAAGGATCAACAGTTCTCCAAGATCAAGCCTACAAAGATCTGGAGCGCCTCACCTGCGACAACGTTAAATATCTCATTCAGTATATGAACGAGTATTTAAGATTAGCGGCAAAATCTGGGCGAATGTACATTAGCCCAGAGCTCTCAGAAAAATTCTGGTTAAAAATGTCTGGTGACCTTGGGACCAGAATAAAAACGATGTTTGAGGAGAAATACCCTGGTCTCACGGTGGGGGTAATTCCGAGGGTGCTGTTTGCCTATAAATATCTGGAGGGAGAGTGCAAGGATGCTGCTTTCAACCAGAAAAGAGATATGGCCTGAGAAGGTCAAGAACCTATAAAGGCAAGCCCCATGAATCTCACGCTAGAATCGAAAAGAGAAAGCACCTTGTTAGAAACAAAAGGTGTAAATGCTACCTATGTGGGCAAGAAGGTCACTTTGCGCGAGAATGCCCCAATGATAGAAGAAATATTAAGCGGGCAGCAATCTTTGAAGGTCTCGATATACCAGAAGATTGTGACATAATATCAGTACAAGAAGGGGAAGGCCAGAGCGATGCTATATTTAGCATTTCTGAAAGAGAAGATGGGGAGATGGAGCTGCAACAAGGAGTACAAACCCTACAACTAAACTCTCTCTTTATGCTCGGAGAGGAAAATTCAGGCTACAGGCCTAGAATAAAATTACCTGAGAAACAGATGGGCTGCCAACACCAATGGCTTCATAATCAAGTCATCGAGCAACCATTTAAAACAACCTGTTCCTGTTGCGTCAGAGAAACTATAATCCGTGCTAGAATACATTGTTCAAATTGCGGAGTAACAGCATGCAACCTGTGCGGCCCGTTCTACTTCAAAGAAGAAGTACCAGTTACCCCAGCAACTGCACCAGCACAAATCAACCTTAGAACACTAGTCCAAGAGCAAAGAGACTACATTGTATGGTGTGAGGCTGAGATGGAAAGGCTGCAAAAGGAGGTTGACCATTACAAGAAGGGGTACGAAGACCTCCTTGAAGAACACCTAAAGGAAGAATTCGAAAACCTAGATCCAGATAAAAAGCAAAAGGGCGTTAAGATCAATGAAAATGTGAACGTCCTCAATGGAGAAATAGTCTATAACTCTAGCAGTAATCCATCCACTGGAAGAATTATCAAAAATAGACTGTATAACCTAGAAGTGGAGCTTGATATTCCTGGAGTTCAAAAACTCAAAATAAGAGCAATCCTAGACACTGGTGCCACAACCTGCTGCATAGATCAAGGGTCAGTACCAAAGGAAGCTCTTGAAGAAAATACCTTTGTAGTACAATTTACAGGGGTAAACTCCACTCAAACTGCCAACATGAAGTTAAAATATGGTAGAATGATTATTGGCGAAAACCAGTTCCGCATACCATATACCTATGCATTCCCAATGAAGTTGGGGGGGGGAAAATACAAATGATCATAGGGTGCAATTTTATACGCTCTATGCATGGGGGTCTGCGGATAGATGGCGATACAATTACCTTCTACAAAAACCTGACAGTCATCAACACACAACCACAAGCAAAGGTCCTGACCATAGAGGAAATAGACCTTCAAGACCTGGAGTACATACAACTCCAAGAAATGGTCCATTACAATTTTGGGCAAACATCATCAAACTTTATTACAAAGTTTGATCAATTACTAAGAAGGCTAAAGGAGGCCGGGTTCATTGGCGAAAATTCTTTGCAACATTGGAGTAAAAATAAGATCGTCTGCATGCTGGATATCAAAAATCCAGACTTCATCATTGAAGATAAACCCCTAAAGCAGGTCACGCCACTGATGAAACAAACTTTCAGCAAACATGTAGAGGCCCTGCTGAAACTCGGAGTAATACGACCCAGTAAGAGCAGGCACCGGACGACGGCGATTATTGTTAATTCCGGTACATCAATAGATCTGAAAACCAGGAAGGAGGTAAAAGGCAAAGAACGTATGGTGTTTAATTACAGGAGGCTTAATGATATAACTGAAAAAGATCAATATAGCCTTCCTGGTATTAATACCATCATGAGGAAAGTAGCTAATAGTAAAATCTACTCTAAATTCGATTTGAAGAGTGGATTTCACCAAGTAGCTATGCACCCAAATTCAATCGAATGGACGGCATTCTGGGTGCCCGATGGGTTATATGAATGGCTAGTAATGCCGTTTGGGTTAAAAAATGCTCCAGCAGTGTTCCAAAGAAAGATGGATCATTGCTTCAAAGGCACTGAGAATTTTATTGCAGTTTATATTGATGATATTCTGGTATTTTCTCAGTCAGAAAGAGAGCATGCAGAGCATTTAAAAATAATGCTCTCAAAATGTGAAGAACATGGCCTTGTCCTAAGCCCAACAAAAATGAAGATAGCCGTTCCTCAAATAGAATTCTTAGGGGCAGTAATAGGCAAGGGTACTATTCGATTACAACCGAATATTATCACAAAAATTGAAGAATTCAAAGAGAATGATCTCACTCAGAAGTCTGGTATGAGATCTTGGCTAGGGATCCTCAATTATGCCAGAAGCTATATCCCTAACCTCGGGAAACTTTTAAGCCCTTTATATGCAAAAACCAGTCCAACCGGCGATAAACGATTGAATAAACAAGATTGGGAGCTAATTCGAGCAATAAAACATCAGGTCTGAAACCTACCTGATCTCTGCATACCCCCAGAAGAATGCTTCATTATAATCGAAACAGACGGATGCATGGATGGGTGGGGAGGTGTATGCAAGTGGAAACCAAAGAGGTATGATCCAAAGAGCACAGAGAAGCCGTGCGCCTATGCAAGTGGCAAATTCAACCCGCCTAAATCCACAATAGACGCAGAGATCTTCGCGGTCATGAACAGCCTGGAGGCATTAAAGATCTACTACCTCGACAGAAAGGAATTAGTGATACGCACTGATTGTCAGGCTATCATTAGTTTCTTTAATAAATCTAACATTAATAAACCGTCAAGAGTGCGCTGGATCTCGTTTACAGACTTTGTAACGGGATTGGGGATTAATGTTCAGTTTGAGCACATAGATGGGAAGGACAACATTTTGGCTGACTCCCTATCACGGTTAATTAATGTTTTAATTGATGCAGGATGGCCCAATCAGGAAGCATTGAATGTTCTGGACAACCTAGCCGGGGCTCTTCACGAGAACGAGGAGCATCCCAACCAGAAGGTTCAGGAGAAAATGTCTCAAATAATCCTGCAAATCAGCCACTCGTTTGCCAGTACAGGGATCTACTACGGCAATCTGACGAAACCCATACCTTGGAAAGACGAAATGAGCTTAGGCTCCAACTTCGAGCAATAGAAAACAAAGTAATTTCAAAAGCACTTGAAGTGATTAATGATTTAATAAAAATACAGCAGATGAAGGAATCCCAAAGTTCTAAACTAGCAACAAGGGACAATTACTGGGGAGATTGGTTGCCCCAAATCCAGCAAACTCTTACTAGGCTTCAAAAAGCTTACCGAGAGTTTAAACAGCTAATCCGTGAAGTAAAAGTGTTCCGTATCTAAGTGTGTTCTGGACCCTACCACTATAGGGTATGTATCATAAGGTGTGTTTTGTTTTTAGGCCTGCTTGTATTGGCCTCTGCTTTTTCTTTAGTGTGGGCCACTAATTTGGCCAGAATATTTACTTTCGGTGCATTATAGGCATCTTTATTTTAGTGGGAGACAAAAGTTTGTGGAAATCCTTTAATCACATGCGATGGGGCCCAATGAGTACCCGATGTGATAATTGAGATTCCATCCTAAGTCTCTATATAAGTTTGAGTTTTCAGAGTTGAAAAACAAGTTGAGAACCAGCAAGTTTTACTTCTCTCTCTTTCCTTGTAAACATTCCACTTAATAAGATTTCCGCTTGTGTGCCTTCTTTCTTCCCGTGTTCACAGTAGCCCGTTGAAGTTTGAAGGCTCTGACCGATCCTCACCCTGGTATCAGAGCAAGGTCTGTTTTTATTCATGCCTTTTTAAGTTTCTTTGTATTCTAGGAAGGTAGCTAGGGAGAGATCATACCAAAATCATGAAAAGTGTTCAAAATCTAAGTATAATTATACAATTTAAAGGCTTTTTCTTCAAGTACTAATCTATCAATATTAACCCAAGGATATTAGCTTATAGGGCTTGATTTTCGAAAAATATAGCCAAACCAAAAGAATCATCCTGTCGTACAGTACCCTAAGAAGTGGGGAAGATTACGGATTAACACGATGAGGTGAGGTATAGCTAAATTTGGTAGAAAATATCGCCCCAAAGTTAGAGCAAAGGTTGATAAAAATATATATATATATATATATATATATATATATATATAATAATAATCATTTGGGTGCAAAGATTGGGGATATTGTATCATTAATCTTAAGGAATATTCTCTCATAGTGGCAAAAATCCAATTTTGGAGTTTTTAAGTGGCATAAAACGAAGTGCCCCTTTATTCTATGGTTTATAGAACAACCAAACATGACCTAATTGCGTATCCGTTAATTCATGCAATATATTCATGATCAGCACTTATCAAATTTTATGGTTATATATGACAAATTTTAAATAGACATAATGAATAAACTTTGCGTGAATATAATATTTTAGAATTAGACAACCATATAAATTTAAAAATCTGTACTATTGGTCAGAGTCATTTATGCATGAGTATTGCTAAGAATTAAATTTGTATTTTTAGGCATTTTAGTATAGTATAGATTAGCATGACCTCAGGACCAAATAAAATCTAACTAACGGGCTCACTAAATTACAAATTAAATGCGTAATGTGTTTCAGACGTTACAACGGCAAGCTGTCAGAAATGGGACCCAGATAGCAAGGCCCCTTTTAGCTGGAAAATTTTGAGAATCTGTGAGATATGCAAAGCTAAATGCGGTTTTCTTGTGATAATAATGCGGAGGAAGTTAACTAAAAGATTTAAAACCGATACTTGTCAATTGTCACATTTAATATACATGCATGAACAATGTACTTGTCCACCTATTTACACGTGTTCAGCATGACATAAACAGTATGACTGTTTTTTTTACTGCGAGTGTGCGCTAGACATTTATGAATGTGTCCGACTATAAAATTATAAAGAGAAATTAAAAGATTCCAAATGTCTCCTTATTTTCGTATCTTAGTCATGCTATATATTTTTATTTTTATTTTTAAAATCTAAACAATTAATTCCAACTGGTTAACATATTTTTCATATTAAAATATATCTTGCATGCTAAATATTATATTTTTTTAACTTTTTACGATTTTTTCAAATAGATATATTTTTCAGAAGATTTCGAATCATTTAAAAATAATAATTTTCTATCTATTTAAAAAAATTAGTAATTTTTTGTTTAAAAAATATAAAATTTGATCTTGTCATGCCACGTCAGGCTAACTGATTTGATTACGTCACGTGGCACGTTACGTGACTAATTTTTCCAGCATTATTTCTTAATTATAATTTTTTTTGTAATTTTTTCTTTTAGTATATTTTGTTATTTGTATTTATGAACTAACTTAAAATTTAAAAACAATAATTAAACGTGATGAGTCACGTTATGTTTGATCACGTCAGATATGATCACGACGTGACCTCACACAATGTTACCATTCGCGTGATGTGACTGTGTTTCATTTTAGTCACGTCATATTTTCAGTGAATGTTATTTCAGCATTTACCTATTTAGATTTACTGTAGCTATCATTTTATAGCAGTTCATGCAGCGGGTGACAACAAATAAGATTAAGGAGGAAGTAAAAAGAAAACAAAAACAACAATACGATAATATAAGAGATAGATAACGGTTTGTTCGGCAAACTATTTAAATAGAGAAAAAGTGAAATTTGAAATAGATTTTAATTCTTCACTGTTTTGGTCGTGTTCGGTTGATGGTGGAACAGTGAAAGAGTATTGGCAAACGAGAGAAATATAGGAGGGACCAAAATGTAAAAAGCAGAAAATTTGACTGCAACAATTTAAAATTTTCAAGCGCTTCTTTTCTTGTTTGATGGAAATAAAACTTTTTTTTCACTCTCTTCCTCTATTTCACTCTTGTCTTGCCAATCGGGTTCTAAAAAAAAAATTTGGAAAAACGGACTAAATTTTATGAGCGGGTTCAGATTTATGGGTCCATTTTCATGTTTGGTTTTGTGTTGCATTAGACAAGGAGTTGTATGCAGTACTGAGTACTGACTAGTGAACGTGAAAACAAATGTGTAGGATGCCCTGGTCCCATACTGAATAAGTTTGAAGCAGAGCATCTCGATGATTTGACAAATCTGTAGGATGCCCTGGTCCCCAGAATTCGTATCCTCTGCATTAACTCAAAAAAATTCTTTTGAGTTAATGAATTTTGATCATTCGATCTGTCTTAAGATTCGTGCGGACTAGATCGGCATGAATATTGAAAATCTCCCTAAGTTATAGTTAAAAGTTAGAGAAGTCAGATTGGCTCCGTTTAAAATCAGACGGTTTAGATTCATTAACTCAAAAGTTTCCTTTTTTGAGTTAATGCAGAGGATACGCGTTCCTGGTCCCCATACTGAATTTGTATCCTCTGTTTAGTAAAAAAAAAAAATTGTATTTAAGTCAAATTTTGAGTTGAAGATATGGACCGTTCAATTTAAATCTGCACTACCCGGTGTGTTATGAACAGGTCGGATTGGTCTATTGCACGGTTTAAAAATCAACTCAAACGATACATTATTAATGCAGAGAGTGCGAATTCCCCTATACTTATACCGACTTGAGCCATTTAGCATATGATATTCGACTATTTGAGTTAAAATTTAAGAGGAATTTCACGTGTATTTTTAGGAAATTAATTTTATCTTTTCGAAATTTAAAAACTCACAAATTTACTTATTTTTTATTTTTTTATTAAAACTCATTTTATATTTATATAATTAGAATTTTATTTTTTATTAAACAATAAAAATATGTAATATGTGTAAGAAAATTGTGCAATATTTTAATTGGTCAGTTTGTGAGGATAAATGATGTATTTTTCAACATTTGATTCATACACAGTAACATTTAGACATATACATGTGTGCATCATAAGTAGGAAAATAAACAGTTTGCTATAACAAAATGGTAATTAGACGAGTGAATATTTCTTTTACACATGCTACGTAATTTTTTTTTAATACAAGGTAAATTATTAACTTTATAAATTTAAAATGAGTTTTAATAGAATAATATAAATTGAGTAAATTTGTAAGTTTTTGTATCTTTGAAGGGTAAATATTATATTATTAATTTTAGAAAAAATTTGTAATTTTTAGATTTTTGAAAGATATTTATAAAATTCCTCCTAAAATTTAAGGTTTTATTTGAATTGTAAGAAAATAAAAGCAAAAATATGGTATTCAGGATATTGGGCGGGAACAGTATGGAGTAGATATTAAGAGCATCTACATCTCAGTAACTCAAATGAGTTTCTAAAATAATTGTTAACTATTTTTTAGAAATTAGGTTCTCTAAAGTTTCTAATTCTCACATCTCTGAAATTAATTTTAAAATTTCTATTAAGCCACATCAGCAATAAATTAAAAAGGAGAAATAATTTGAGCCAATCATTTGGCTAGAGTGGAGTTTATAAACAGTTTCTTACACTACTACAGAAATGGTCATTGTACACTGCACATTGTATACGGATTTGACAATTTTATATAAAAACCGTGTGATATTGTAATTTTTTGGAAGCCCGAACTATCTGTGGGATATATTACACGGATATTTATTAAAGAATCAGTGTAGAAAGCCTTGAGAGAGCTACACGGACGTTTATCAGGAATTGTAAACGGATTATTGTTTAACTAACAGTGTAGATAGCCATGATTGAGCTACACGGGTATTTATGGTAGAACCGTGTAGAAATATGCGAAATGCACACGGATGTTTGTTTAAATAACAGTGTAGAAACCTTTGACGGAGCTACACGGCTGTTTACATAATAATCCGTGGAGAAAGGTTATTGTAGGGTTTTGATTATCGATACACGGTTTTGCCAATTGTATACACTGCACATTGTACACGGTTTTGTTAAGTATAAATCCGTGTAGAAAAGTGTAGGGTTTTGGTATAAAAGGCCTTCTCCTTCCCGCGCCGTATAAAATGCCTTCTCCTTCCAGCGCCGTTTTGATCAAGTAATTCAACAAACGGAAAGGTTAGAGTTTTTTCAATTCATAGGTAAATTGTAGGTTCTCCTGTATAACCTTAGGAAGAGAGAAAGACCGGTCACTTTACATATCGCTTATGATCAACTTTGATATATAATCATTTCACGGTTAATAATTGGAATTTTGATTTAGGTTTATCAATTATGTCAGATCGCTTATCTATCAAGATAAGTCGCTATCTTTGGAGCTCATCTATCAAGACGAGCGATGTGATATAATTGATAACCTACATCTCGACTTCACTTCTGGCATGAATATCTCCTTGATCTCTGGCATGTATTTTCCGTTTCTTCCTCTAATTTTCTGTTACTTATTGTTGCTTACTTACTCATCATTTTTTTTATTTACAGATTGTGATGAACTTTCCGATGGACAGCATGTGATGAATTTCATTTTCTTTTTATTTTCACTATATTTTATTTGACACTTGACAAGAACATGTTTTTTCTTGGTTAGGTTCCAAAGAAATGGGTAAAACTAACTTTTAATAATAAAACATGTTCTTTAAATTAAATCATGTTTTTATCCCAAGTTTTTGGCAGTGTAGAAATGACATGTGGCAGTGCATTGTTGTTTAATTTCTTACACAAACTCCCTTTGAATAAGATGTGGTTTGCGAAAGAATTTAAACAACAACGTAATAACACTGCCACATGTCCATTTGTGCATCGCCAAAAACTTAGGACTAAAACATAATTTAATTTTCAGAAAATGTTTTATTAGTTGAAAGTTAGTCTGCCCCATTTCTTTGGAACCTAACCAAGATAAAGCATGCTCTTGTAAGGTGTTAAATAAAATATGAATTTATGTATATTAGTAATGTTTTATTAGTGAATTTAGTAATGTTCTTGTAATGTTTTATTAGTGAATTTAGTAATTTTTGTGAATTCTAGTAATGTTCTTGTAAGCATTTTCTTGTAATGTTTTATTAGTGAATTTAGTAATTTTTGTGCTGTAATAGTAAATAAGGAGTTGAATTTATGAATTTTGTAATGCTAAATATGAATTTATGAATTTTGTAATGCTAAGTATAATTTTTGTGCTGTAATTGGAAAACTAGATGACAAAATTATCTGAAAAACTGTAGGGTAATCTCAATACTGAATTTTGTAGCAAAACTGGCTAGCAAAACTGGAGGCTAGCCCAGAAAAAAAATATCTAAAAAAATATATAGGGCAATCATACACGGATATTTACCTAAAAACCGTGTACAAACGGTAATTGTAGAAATATGTGAAATGCACACGGATGTTTGTTTAAGCAGTAGTGTAGAAATCTTTGACAAGATTGTGTCGGACTCTTCATTCGACTCTTCATCCGGCTCTGAAGGTTGATCACTCAAAAGAGAGCAATGTTTCTTTTAATATTTATAAACTCGAAAATGCTATCGGTTCGGACTACAAGCGCACAATCCTATCGAGTAGTATATTCGAGGTCGATCCACAGGGAATATTGGTTCAATGTTTTGAGCGATCGAATCACAATCTTTCGAAAGGCTAGACGAAATCTGAAAATTGAGAGATGTTGTTTTGATCAATGTAAATTAGGAAGCAATTAAAAGTAATTAAAATAAAGATAGAGATGAGAATTCTTAGGGTTTCGGCACACCATTGCCACTCAATCCGCTTTGACAATATATTCCTGTTGCGTCTGATTTCCTGTTGTTGTTTAATGAAAGACACTACATAGGTCACTGCGATTTATGTTACGCGAGAATGACAGATCTTTCACCGAGATTCTACATAGGACACTGCGATTTACCTTACGCAAATGTCTGATCTCTCAAATAGCCCAAATTACTACATAGATCACTGCGATTTACTTTACGCAAATGATGGAATTTAGTACGTGTTTTGTTGGTCTGGTTTATGGTTTCCCCGCTAAGGTTTTCTTCACATAAACCTAATAGATCTCAACGAGGCTAACTCATACAAATAGTTTCTCTTACCATTAAAGTACTGCCACTACCCTAACGGACTCAAACTAGATCATTAAAATTAGATGAAGAGATAGTAAATCACAAAAGCATTTTGTTTCAACAACAAGAAATCATAATCAACAGAAATATATATATATATCAAAACATCAAGAGTAACAAGGTTTACTGCCTAGCCCTAAGAAAAGGAACTTAGCCGCGGAACGGCATGGTTACAAGCACTCCTCTCTTCTCACTTTAATCAAATCTAACCCTAATTACAAAGATAACTAATCATTCTGCCCAGGGGTCTTATATAGGAGTGTAGGGACGTGTAGAGGTTGAGTAGGGGCTAAGGAACTAATCTGGAAACAGCTGTCGGCAGTTATTCCCCAAGAGACGCCTTCGGATACAGGCCGTATCAGTTGATACGGTCCGTATTAGGACCTTGGCAGTTAGGGTTTAAGTTCTTCCAGCACTATCTTCTGGTCTGTGCTAGGCCTGGTCCGTATTGGTCAATACTGGCCGTAACAGGGACTTAGTCGATGAGCGTCGCTGATCCGATTGACCCGATTCTAGCTCCATTTGGTGTAAAATAGTCCCAAAACCTGTTTTCTACAATAAAACATAAAGAAGGGTGACAGTAGCCTTTTTCTCTAATAAATTAAACATAAGTGTGAGAAAATATGTAAAACCTAAGCCAAAATCCTACGTAAATCATCATTATTTTGACTCTGATCACGCCTCCCAACTTGAATTGTTGCTTGTCCTCAAGCAATGACATCCCAGCTGGTCAAAGATTAGGTCTAGGTTAAACCAAACAATCTCAAGGTCTTGTTTAAAAATCAAATTAGAGCTTAGGTTAGGTACAATTGGCATGACAATAAAAATTTAGAACTTAAAAATATTCATGATCTCTCCCTTGAACAATTTATTCACCCCATGATT
Source organism: Carex myosuroides (assembly GCA_028015225.1). Taxonomy (NCBI): domain Eukaryota; kingdom Viridiplantae; phylum Streptophyta; class Magnoliopsida; order Poales; family Cyperaceae; genus Carex; species Carex myosuroides. The sequence continues at coordinate 661,169 of CM051481.1, forward strand.
GACCTCATTATGCTTGCCCTAGAAAAATTATCACTGAACAATTTATTTTACAAATATCCTTAAAATTAAGAGTATTAATTTCCCCTTCGATTATAAATGGATCCCTTCCAATCAATAGGAATTCTAATGATATAAATTTTAATTTTCCTTCCCAATTGATTGGAGCAAAGTATGACAACTAAGTGTGTTGGTACTTGTGACTATTTTTGAAAAATGAAATATATACAAGAATTTAAATTTGGGAGGTTTTCTCGAGCCTATTGGTACCAGTCTTGCGTAGGCACCCGTACTCTTTTTATCCTCCATCTTTTATTCTATTTTTTTTTTTTCTGATTTTCCTATTTTTTTGGATTTTTCTCATTTCTGATTTTTTTTGTATTTTTCTATTTTTCTGAAAAATAAAATATTTTTGTGTCACAAGCACCATGATTACACACAATTCCAAGTATTCATTCATACAAGAAATTATTGCATAGTTTTGCTAGGGGTCTATCTATAATAAATGAGTATTCTAAAATACTATCAAGTTTAAATAGACTTTGTAAAAATAAACTACTCAACAATAAAAATTCTAAGGTTTGCGATTTTTGATCAACACTCATGGTTAGCAATTAATTGTTCACTTTGAGATCACTAATTATTTTTAAAATTCTGAATTTTTGGTATCATGGCCAATTGTCTAAACCTTAGTCTAATTCAAATTTAAAACAATTCCTATTTGATTAACCTACTCCTAAGGGAAAATAAAAATGCAAGCTAGCTAAAAAGCTCAATCTAATCATTCTAGGGTTTTCGGTAAAGCCTCTAACCCTAGTCAAAAATTGAGTAAACTACTAGCACTTAAGAATTTAAAATGCAAAAAATTTAAAGATACATGGTCAGTTTACCTCCTACCCCCCGAATAAAATTGAGCATTGTCCCCAATGCTCGAGAGATAAAAATAAATGAAGTAGTAAAGTGAAAAGACCGGGGAAAGAAAACAACTCATTGCACCTCAATCCTGAGTGGTGGAGGTGGTGGTGGTCGCTGGATCTCCTCGTAGAATGACGGGTCGAAGAGTCCGAATGGTGGCGGCTGGTACTGCAAACCTGTGGTGAGGGCATGCTGGTAGTACTGCTGTGACATGTAACGGGCCTGCTGTGCCTCCCGCCTGTTGTTGGCAGCATACCCTCGAAGCTCGTCCATGCCCTGACGAACCTGATATGTGTAGTCACGTGTCTCATCATACTGCTGGTCAAGCCGGGCATAAGTGGTCTTGGTGTCGATGGAGAGCCTCTCCATGTTTGTGTTGACTCTTTGGACGGCTTGGAGAACTCGGTTATATCCACTCTGAGGGGCATCAGATGTTCCCGCCCCTTGTCGCGCTGCTTCTGCTGCGAGCGCTTCTTGCTGAGCCCTTTGCTCATTTGCCGCCATTTCTTGCATGTACGCGGCGGCCGCTGCGGTTTCGGCCCTGTCCTCTTCTTCAGCCTCGGCCTCTAGGGCCGCGAAGTCGACCTCATCGTCGTTTTCTTGGCAGCCTGTCTGCCGGTAGGGGCCACTTGATTCCATTTCTGCTGGTTTTTGAGAGGTAGCGGCTTGCAAGGCATTTGAACCCTCCTGCTTTCGATGTGGTATAGATATGGCTCGGGAGGTCTGCCGCTAATCATCCTCATCGCGGTGAGGCACTCGATATCTAAGAGTCTCATGCCAGTGCCTTCTTTCAAGAAATCCACCTCGAGTCTGAGTTGCCGAGCGAGGATTGTTGCGATGGCGCCAATGGAGATGTTTCCTCTGCCCCTTTTGTTTTGGCCAATCGAGTGTAGTGGTTGCAGAGGAAATGGCCGATGTGTGGGGGCTCTTCCGGTGTGATGAGCATACATTTGAGAATGTAAAGCTCGGGAAAGGTGACCTTCGCACAAGTCTCACCTCGAGCGAAAAGGGAGTTGCTGAGAGCCGCTTGCATGTAACGGAGTACTGGATGGACAATGTGGCTGGCGACTCTCGGATCACTGATGCGGTCATTGGTGATCATCTTCCAAAAATTCCGGTCATCATTGTATGCATGTACGCCCTCATCTTTAAAGCCAAAGATGTCGCAAAAATCATGCATTGACATCTCCTGCCCTACATTCATCAGTTGAAACTTGATTATGTCATTTTCGGAGGAGAAGGTGGCAATGAACTCGCGGGTGAGGTCGTCATAGGTTGGGACATCCACCAGCTTGTTGAGAAAGTCCCAGATGTGAACCCTTTTTGCTAGGGTTTTGAATTGGGCGAGGAGGCCGAGCTCTTGAAGGGTTTCGATGTGGATGGCCTTGTGGTTGATGATTTTGTTGTCTTCCAGTTTCTCGAAGACTCTGGCATGTGCTCTGGAGGTGAATTTGATATCTAGAGGGTTATACTGTTGCCCCTCCATCGGTTGTGGTTCTTCTTGAGGAGGAGATTCCGGCAACTCTTCTCGTTCGGGGCTCCGTTCGGGTGATTCAGGCGGCGGTGGATTTTGAGAAGAGGACTCTCACCTCTTCTTCTTGCCTAGACCTGTCAAAGCTTTGAGAAGACCATGTGTTTTTGGGGCCATTTGTGGTAATTACTAGCCTCTGTTACGGACCGTATTAATCTAATACGGACTGGATACGGACCTAGGAGCAGAAAATGGCCAAGTACATGACTCAATACGGACCGTATTGACAGATACGGACCGTATCAGACTGATACTGGTTCTGGTAAAAACTGGAAAACCTAATTTTTTTGTGTTTTTCGTGAATTTTGGTTTTTAACTGGATCTAAGATAGAAAACTAACTCTAAAAGCTAAATTACAAAAGAATATAGAAGACTCGTTCAAGAAACTAAAATTAAAATCAAAAATTAAAAAAAAGGAAATGGGGGAAGAAACCCGAAAATGGTGAAGATCGGCTAAATTACCCAACTTCGCACCTCTTCGTTAACGGGTTTTAATTTCACAGATCGGTTTTGATTACGGACTGTATTGGCTGATACGGTCCGTATCCAACCCAAAATTTCTGAACCCGATAATTGTTTCTAACTCTTCTTCTGGATACGGTCCGTATTGGCTGATACGGGCCGTATTTTCTGCTGTCTTCCTTTTTCATCCAACTCCTTGCTCCATATTCATTGTCGTAATCCATATTGGCTGATACGGTCGGTAACAGAGAATATTTTCTTGACTTTTCCAATGTTTTTGACCGAGCCCTTCCTCTAGCATGTTCACCTGGTCATGAAAAATAAATGGATGTGACTCGTTCCCCAGTTAAAGTCTTAATCTATCTAAAAATAAAAATTTCTACAAAAATATAAAAGTGGCCTTGGGTTGCCTCCCAAGAAGCGCTTGTTTTAAGTCGTTAGCTTGACTTTGTGTTGCATCAGTTTCTTCCGGATATCCTCCCGTCAATGCAAGGGGGTTGCTTGTCGGGTGGTTCGCCTTCAGCGTCTCCTGTAGTTTCATCATCATTGTCCTCCTTGAAGAAGTCGGTTGGTGTTTGAGGTCCGGGGTCAAATGCTAGATTCACACCAAGTACTACTTCGACCTCGTCCAGTCTTTGAGAAATTGCATCGAGTTCTTCGCGAAGGTTTTTGATTAATGCAAGGGCTAAGAGAGAATAATTCCTGTTGTTTACGATATTGGGGCTCTTGTTCAGATCATCGGTTTGTGTTGTCACGGAGGTTGGATGGATCTGACCGTCATCTTGTACAATGAACAATCTCTCCATTTCTGCTTCATGCATCATTTCTTCGATGTCTTCGAATTCATCCATTCGCAATTCATCATTGCCATACTCATCCGTTTTTTCCAAATTGTAGACAAGATTTATGTCAGGTGGGACTTTGGTTTCATTCATATTGAAGATCATTTCGTTTTCCCCAACGTTGAGTGAAATCTTCCCATTTCTAACATCGATCATTGCCCCACATGTGGCGAGGAATGGCCTTCCAAGGATGATCGGAATCTGCTCATCTTCTTCCATATCCACTACCACAAAATCTGCTGGTATCTAGAATTTACCAACTTTGATTGGGATATCAAGCAACATTCCTTCAGGATATCGAATTGATCGGTCAGCTAGTTGCAATGAGATCCGTGTTGGTGATAGGTCTCCACATTCCAATTTATCAAATACTACTTTAGGCATCAGACTCACACTTGCCCCTAGATCACATAAAGCTCTCTTAAAATCGGTTGTGCCAATAGTGCATGGTATCGAGAAGCTTCCCGGATCTTTCAACTTTGTCGGTAATTTTCTTTGCACGAGCGCACTACATTCCAGATTGAGCGGAATTGTTGAGAGTTCTTGGAGTCTACTGCGGTTCGAAAGAATCTCCTTCAGAAATTTAGCATACGAGGGTATGCTTGCAATTGCCTCAGTGAAGGGGATTGTGACATGTAATTGCTTCAGTGTCTCCATGAATCTCGCGAATTGCTGCTCTACCTTGTGCTTGGCAGGCCTTGGAGGGAATGGCAGAGGTGGCTTGTAGGGTGGTGGTGAAATGTATTCAGGTTCGGGTTGTCGCTCGTCTCCACCTACGGTGTCATTCTGCTCCTTGATAGGGTCTGTTTGCAGTTCGAATACGGGTGGCTCCGGTGGTTGCGGCTCGTATTCTTCGGAATGAGATGGCTCTGCATGCAACTCATCGGAAGTTTGATCAGGCATGGGAGGTCCCTTGTAAGCTGTACCACTCCTTAATGTTATGCATTTGCAAGTCTCTCTCGGATTTTCTTCCGGTTGGCCCGGAAATTTGCCTTTTCCGCGTGTAATACTCGAGAGTTCTTTTGCCATCTTAGAGACATTGTCTTCTAAGTCTTTGTTGCTGTTTGTTAAGGATTCGATTTTCTGTGCGATTTCGGCGTTGGCCTTGTCTTGCTTCTCTAGGAATCTCTCCATTAAAGATGTGATATCAGGTTGCGGTGGTTGATTGTATTGCCTTGGTTGATAATTCTGTTGAGGATTGTTGTATCTTGGTTGATAATTGGGCTGTGGTTGATAGTTCTGTTGGGGTGCAGCAGGCCTTTGATTGTTTGCGTATGAGAGATTTGGATGGTTTCGGTTGTTCGGATCGTATGTGTTGTAAGCGGGCTGAGGTCGAAAGCTGTTGTCGATTGCGTTTGCTTGCTCTATTTCTTCCTCATTCTCCGTCACGTTCATACATTCGGTCATCTCATGTGCTCCTCCACAATAGCCACATGCTGTTGCGGCGTTAACTGCTGCTACCGATCGCTGCTTGGTTTGCTTGTTGAGTGCCATTTGCAAAGCATCAATCTTTGCGCTTAGCATGGATATATCATCTACTCGGTGCATGCCAGGTGTTGGACTTGGCTTTTTTCGCTCAGGGATCCAGTAGTGTTGGTTGATTGCAATCTCTTCAATTAGGTTGTAAGCCTCGTCAGGTTCCTTGTTCATGATTGCTCCTCCTGCAGAAGCATCAATAGACAACCTATCGGTAGCGTTTAGACCATTATAAAAAGTTTGGACAATCAGCCATCTTTCTAGACCATGATGTGGACAACACCTTAACATATCCTTATATGTATCCCATGCCTCACACAATGTTTCACCATCCCTTTGTTCAAAATTAGTAATTGCATTTCTAAACCTTGAAGTTTTGGATGGTGGAAAATATTTTGCAATAAACACATTAAACAATTAGTCCCAAGTTTCAATGGAATTGGCCGGTAAGGAAAACAACCATGCTCTTGCTTTATCTTTTAATGAGAATTGAAATAGCTTTAGCCTGATTGCTTCATCGGTAACTCCGTTGATCTTTATCGTCTCGCATATCCCTAGGAAGATTGACAAATGAAGATGTGGATCTTCATGTGGGAATCCTCCAAATTGCTGTTGCGAAACCATATTTATGAGAGCAGGTTTGATCTCAAAATTACGGTTTGTAACAGTTGGCGGGTTTATACTAGAATTAGGATCATTTGCGCGCGGTACGCAGTAGTCTCGTAGAAGTTTGGGTCTTGCTGCATCGTGAACTCCTTGATCACAATTGTTAATCGGTTCGTTCGGTGGGATATTCATGTTGATCGAATCTGAGTCTTCTTCGCTTTCAGAATTACTTGATGAAGAACTATGATTGGTTCTTATCGGTGATATGGAAGCAAATTGTCCTCTCCTACTAGCAATCCTCTCGGATCTTCGTACGGATGATTCGGCCAGCGTGCAGTTTCCTACAAAGAAAAGAAAATCTGAAAATTTAAACTAAAAGTTGAAAATGAAAAGAAAAGAAAATAAAAACGAAATTGAAAAATAAAAGAAAAATAAAAATGAAGAAAATAAAAAGAAATCTAGGCGTTTCTAATTAATTGGATTCAATGGTCAAAGCAAGGACGTCTTGCGAGGCCTTGCACAATGAACCGTTATTCCCCGGCAACGGCTCCAAAAAGCTTGATCACTCAAAAGAGAGCAATGTTTCTTTTAATATTTATAAACTCGGAAATGCTATCGGTTCGGACTGCAAGCGCACAATCCTATCGAGTAATATATTCGAGGTCGATCCACAGGGAATATTGGTTCAATGCCTTGAGCGATTGAATCACAATCTTTCGAAAGGCTAGACGAAATCTGAAAATTGAGAGATGTTGTTTTGATCAATGTAAATTAGGAAGCAATTAAAAGTAATTAAAATAAAGATAGAGATGAGAATTCCTAGGGTTTCGGCACACCATTGCCACTCAATCCGCTTTGACAATATATTCCTGTTGCGTCTGATTTCCTGTTGTTGTTTAATGAAAGACACTACATAGGTCACTGCGATTTATGTTACGCGAGAATGACAGATCTTTCATCGAGATTCTACATAGGACACTGCGATTTACCTTACGCAAATGTCTGATCTCTCAAATAGCCCAAATTACTACATAGATCACTGCAATTTACTTTACGCAAATGATGGAATTTGGTACGCGTTTTGTTGGTCTGGTTTATGGTTTCCCCGCTAAGGTTTTCTTCACATAAACCTAATAGATCTCAACGAGGCTAACTCATACAAATAGTTTCTCTTACCATTAAAGTACTGTCACTACCCTAACGGACTCAAACTAGATCATTGAAATTAGATGAAGAGATAGTAAATCACAAAAGCATTTTGTTTCAACAACAAGAAATCATAATCAATAGAAATATATATATCAAAACATCAAGAGTAACAAGGTTTACTGCCTAGCCCTAAGAAAATGAACTTAGCCGCGGAACGGTATGGTTACAAGCACTCCTCTCTTCTCACTTTAATCAAATCTAACCCTAATTACAAAGATAACTAATCATTCTGCCCAGGGGCCTTATATAGGAGTGTAGGGACGTGTAGAGGTTGAGTAGGGGCTAAGGAACTGATCTGGAAACAGCTGTCGGCAGTTATTTCCCAAGAGACGCCTTCGGATACAGGCCGTATCAGGTGATACGGTCTGTATTAGGACCTTGGCAGTTAGGGTTTAAGTGCTTCCAGCGCTATCTTCTGGTCTGTGCTAGGCCTGGTCCGTATTGGTCAATACTGGCCGTAACAGGGACTTAGTCGATGAGCGTCGCTGATCCGATTGACCCGATTCTAGCTCCATTTGGTGTAAAATAGTCCCAAAACCTGTTTTCTACAATAAAACATAAAGAAGGGTGACAGTATCCTTTTTCTCTAATAAATTAAACATAAGTGTGAGAAAATATGTAAAACCGAAGCCAAAACTCTACGTAAATCATCATTATTTTGACTCTGATCAAAGGTCCTTCATCCACCTCTTCCCTTTTTTTCGAAGGTCCTTCATCCAACTTTTTACTCGACTCTTTCTTTATTAAAATGTATCTTCATATTATCCTCTGTAAACCCCAGCTACTGGCACCAAATGTAAACCTTAAGTTTATATTTGAAATCATTATGGGATCGAGGCTCAGGAAGAAGGATATGTCTACCCAGTATGGATTTGTATAATATATGCTCAATATGGATTTGTAATGCTCAATATGGATTTGTATAATGTTTCAATTTAAATTTTGTAATACTCATTATGGATTTGTATAATTTTGTATAATTTAGTGTACATGAATTTTTAGTTTACCCTTATTAATTGATCGGTTTGTATGCCATGCACCGATTTTGTGTTCCAAATATAAAGCATGTTCTTGTAATTAAATAAAATATAGTGAATTTATTACATTTTCTGTGCTGTAATTGTAAATAAGGAGATGAATTTATGAATTTTGTAATTGCTGAACATGGATTTGTAATGCTAAATATGAATTTTGTAATGCTAAGTATAATTTGTGTGCTGTAATTGGAAAACTGGATGTCAAATTATCTGAAAATCTGGTGGTAAACTCAATATTGAATTTTGTAGCAAATTGGCTAGCAAAAATGGAGGCTAGCCCAGAAAAAAATTGTTAATAAAAAAATATACAGGATAACATACACGGATATTTAACTTAAAACCATGTCCAAATAGTAACTGTACACGGATATTTGTTGAATATTCGTGTACGAAATAGCTACACTGGTATTTGTACTAGCATTATACACGGTTCTAAGTAAAAATAGCCGTGTATGATTTGTTAGAGAGCTACACGGATTTCTTAACAAAATATCCGTGTAGAAAGTAAATGTATACGGTTGTTTGTTGAAAATCAGTGTAGAACCGCGTTCTCCTATCTTAAGTGATACGGATTTTTTTATAAATTCCTAGAAAATGCTAGCATTATACACACGGTTCTTAAATACAATTAACCGCGTATGATTTGTGAGAGAGCTACACGGATTCTTGACTTAAGATCCGTGGAGAAAAGTCTTTGTAGGGTTTTGGTATAAAAGGCCTTCTCCTTCCAGCGCTGTTTTTTTTATCGAGTAATTAATACTGTCTCTCTCTCTCTCTGTATTGAATGCGCTGATCCGATTTCTGCAAAGGCCAGCAGCTGGTATTATCTGAGATCTTTGAAGTTTGTATTTTCTCCTCTCTATCTTTCTAAGGTTAGTGTATATATATATATATATTTTCCTTTTCTTCCTCTATTTTTATGTTACTTATTTGTACTTATTTAGATCATGTGTAATTAGTGTATTGTTGTCCAATAACCGACCTACTGATGCTTTTAGGTCCTTTGCCCGTCCAAAATTAATCCAATAGGGATTAATTTTGGATAGTCCCCGTTTTGGGACTGCTCTTTGAATATTGGGTCTCATTTAGGATGTGAACACATATTAGCGGGATTTAATTAGTAATTGAGGAAAGTTCGACGGTATTTTTCCTTAATGCTCCTACGAGTATGTGGTTTTTACGCATACTTGGGGAGTTAAGGGGAAATGCTGCCGAATTTTTCTCAAATACTAATTAAATCTCGTTAATATGTGTTCACATATGAGACCTAATCCTCAAAGAGTGGGTTAGGATTGTAAACCGGCCATTTGTAAGCCTAGAATTTGATACCAATTTACATGTTGACCATGATTAATTGAAATCATTTTTTTAATTTAATTTACAGATGGATCGAAGTTGGATGTATGAATTGCGACGTGATAGTGAAGAATATTTGGGTCGCGTTGATGAGTTCATAAAATTCGCTGAGAGGTATAGAGTTAAGATGAAGGAAGCCGACATTTTGTGTCCTTGTAGAGATTGTAAATTTTTTTAAGATTTGGGGACTCTGAAGAAATTAGAGCTCATCTGATTTGTCGTGGATTTAAGAAAAGATATACATGTTGGTTCATGCATGGTGAGAAATTTGGGAAAAGTAGTTGTACCAATAAGAATTCTAACCGTTGTAAAGAGAGCGATGAGAATGTAGAAATTTTGGATAATTTTGAACTTGATCGCAACGACGATGATGAGCTGGAGACGGATATCGCTGAAAATGTAGTACACGAGTATATTGATAATCTGGAGGACATGTTACATGATGTGGAAGATGAAATTAGTGATAAAAATTATGATAAATTTCAGTATTTGTCTAATGAATCTAAAAAACCGTTGTATCCCGGGTGTACCAAATTTACGAAACTGTCAGCTGTGCTGAAATTATTTAACTTGAAAGCAGAAAATGGTTGGAGCGATAAGAGTTTCACGTCCTTATTAAAGCTTTTAGGAGAAATGCTCCCAGATAACAATGAGTTACCCGGTACAATATATCAGGCGAAGAATTTTATATGTCCGGTGGGGTTGAAGATCGAAAGAATACATGCATGTCCGAATGACTGTGTATTGTATCGTAATGAGTACGAGGCCATGGATGTTTGTCCTAAGTGCGGTACTTCTCGGTATAAACGTAAGGACCAGGGCACTACTGATTGTGACGACGGCAAAAAGGGCCGGCCTCCGGCTAAGGTGTTGTGGTATTTGCCGATAATACCGAGATTCAAACGGTTATTTGCAAATCCCAAAGATGCAAAGTTATTGCGTTGGCATGAAGAAGGGCGCAAAAAGGACGGTAAACTAAGACACCCGGCTGATTCTCCTCAGTGGAGAAATTTTGATAGACATTTCAAAAAATTTAGTTCGGAGATAAGAAACCTCAAGATTGTGGTGAGCACAGATGGAATGAGTCTGTTTGGAAGCATGAGCAGTCGGCATAGTACTTGGCCAGTTCTGTTAGCCATCTACAATCTTCCTCCTTGGTTGTGCATGAAACGCAGGTATATAATGATGTCATTACTAATCCAAGGACCCAGACAACCCGGAAATGACATAGATGTATATCTCGCACCATTAATTGAGGACCTTCAAAAATTGTGGCGTGATGGCGTCCCGGTGTGGGATGCGTACATGAAAGAGACCTTTAACTTGCGGGCTATGGTGTTTTGCACCGTAAATGATTTCCCCGCGTACGGGAATTTATCGGGTTACACTTGTAAAGGAGCAAAAGCGTGCCCTATTTGTGAAGATGATACGCAGGTGCTGAGGTTGAAGAATTTTCAAAATAATGTATTTATGGGGCACCGTAGGTTTCTTCCAATTAATCACCCATATCGTAAGAAGAAGAAGGCATTCAACGGGAAAGTTGAGCTTGGAGTGGCCCGTCGTCCATTAGATGGGAAGGGTGTCTTCGAGCGTGTTAAAAACCTTGATGTTGTGTTTGGAAAGTGTGCCACAGAAATGCCGAAGAATATTTGGAAAAAGAGGTCCATATTTTGGAACCTACCTTACTGGGAATATTTAGAAGTGAGACATTGCATAGATGTCATGCATGTTGAAAAAAACATCTGCGACAGTTTGACTGGTTTATTATTGAACATTCTAGGGAAGACTAAAGATGGTATCAAAGTTCGAAAAGACATGGTAGAAATGGGAATACGACCTGAGCTTGCACCGCAGGAGAAAGGGAAGCGCACGTACCTACCCCCCGCAATGTGCACAATATCGAAGAAAGAGAAAACAAGCTTTTGTGAATGCCTCCGTAGTATTAAGGTCCCATCAGGGTATTCTTCAAATATTAAGAAGCTGGTGTCAATGAAGGACCTGAAACTGGTCGGTCTGAAATCTCACGACTGTCATGTTTTATTGACACATATGATTCCTGTTGCAATTAGGGGGGTTTTACCAAAGCCCGTTCGTCAAACCATTACGAAGCTTTGTTTTTTCTTCAATACAATAAATTCCAAAGTCATAGACCCTCTAATACTGGACTCTTTAGAGGTGGAAGTCGTCGCTACTCTTTGCCAACTTGAGATGTATTTTTCGCCATCTTTTTTCGATGTTATGGTTCACCTTGTTGTTCATCTAGTGAGAGAAATCAAGATCTGTGGTCCTGCGGTATATGTATCCATTCGAGAGATACATGGGAATTTTGAAAAAATACGTAAGGAACCGACATCGACCCGAAGGTAGCATTGTAGAAGGATATTCCACAGAAGAGGTGATTGATTTTTGCACCAACTACATGACCGGTGTCTGTCCTATTGGCGTTCCAAAGTCTCGATATGAGGAAAGGCTCCAAGGAGTCGGGACAATTGGGTTGAAAGCCGTAGTTGCTGATAGAGATGAACTACAGAAGGCACATTTTTTGGTACTACAGCACATGACAGATGTTGCTCCCTATATAGATGAGCACATGACAATCCTTCAACAAGAGTACTACACGAGAAGTCAGAAGTGGCTTACCAACGAGCATAATCGTTCATTTGTAGGATGGCTGAGAGAAAGGGTGCAGTCACACCCCGATAGGGGGCCGTAAATGAAATTGTTCGACTGCTGGGCAAAGGACCCCGAATTGTTGTTAGAACATTCCAAAGATACGAAATTAACGGATATACATTTTACACTAAATCCCAAAGTGATAAGAGCACGATGCAAAATAGTGGGGTGACGTTGGTGGCGACGTCTCAAGAATTCAGTAGATCCGGAGATTCCCGGCCCGTAATAGCATCAAAGTCGTATTATGACATTATTGAGGAAATTTGGGAGCTCATTTACAGTCCTGACCTTAGCATTCCCTTGTTTCGGTGTCAATGGGTCGAAGACTGGGGTGTTAAAGTTGATAACGACGGGTTCACACTCGTTGATTTTAATAAAGTTGGGTATGTTGATGATCCGTTTATACTCGCCAAGCAAGCAACCCAAGTCTTTTATGTCACTGACCCGAGTGATAATAGGTGGAGCATCGTCCTATCTGGGAAAAGAAGAATTGTTGGGGTACAAAACGTCGTCGACGAAGAAGAGTATGACCAGTTCGACGAAATACCTCCATTTTGTACCGACGTGCAAACTGAGGTAGCCTCAATTGAAGAACAAGACGAAGCAAACTATTTGCGATCCGACCACAATGAAGGAATATGGGCCGAATGTAATGTGAAATCAGTGAAAAAAAGAGAAAAAGAAAAAAAAAGGCAGATGTATAATATTTATTTTGTTTGGAAACAACTTTTAAATAATATTCTAGTTAAAATATTTCTATTTCAAAACAATATTTGCAGTTAAAATATTAGTAAAATAATATTTGCAGTTAAAATATTAGTAAAATAATATTTGCAGTTAATACATTTCTATTAGGATTTGAAAATTAGTTGAAATATTAAATTTCAGTAAAAAAATATCGGCTTTTCAAACATTTCGAGTCCAAATAATACGTATACTTATTTATTATCACTTTTAAATAATATAAAAAATAACAAGTTAAACCACGCAATGTTGTCAATTACTTCACACACGGCCTTCTATTAACTAAAATCCACACAATAATGAGGAGAGCTACACGGATTTTTAATAAAGGTCCGTGTAAAAAGGTAATCAAACACGGATGTTAGAGTAAACGTCCGTGGGTAAAGAGTTTAGGGTTTAATGGGGAAGGGGAGCTACACGGATTGTTAAAGGTAAAATCCGTGTAGAAAAATGGAAAAATTTGGTATAAAAGACAATCTCCTCCCGGGCCCCGGCGCCGTTTTGATCAAGTAATTCTGATCAAAAGAAATTAAGAATTACTTGGAAAATAATTTTGTGCTATTCAGATATGGAAAATCCTAATCCTGCGGGAAATCACAATCCTCCAAAAAATCCGTGTATAATCCGACCATGTGGACGAGGTGCTAAATGTCCTAATTTCTGCCGGAAGAATGGTCTCAAGACTAACATAATTCATTGGGAGGATGTACCCCCGCCACCTGTGATTGAAGTCTCTTCTCATTCAGAATCCGAATCGGATCCTGAGTCTTATGAAGGTGATTCGGATTCCGGTCCTGATGATCCTTACGATCCACACGGTCAGCTTGATGATCCCAAAGTTTGGTTAAGGTTGAGAAGAAGCAAGAGAGTATGGGAAAATGTAAACAAGAAAGCAGGCAAGCGAGCAAGATACTTCCCTGAAAAGAGAAAAAGGGGAGGCAATTAGTGAGAAAGAATAGTTTTTTAATTAGGGATAGAGACTTATATTGTTATATATTTTATGTTTTTGTTTTGGTACTAAGTGATGTATCCAGTAACTATTCCTATGTTATTAATATATGAAGTATTTTTATTTTTTATTCTCTTGAACTCTATTTTATTTAACCTTTTTTGTGCTATTCACATTTTTGAACATTTACACTTTCCAAATTTGAATTTATGATGCATGCAAATAAGTTAAACAAATATATGTCTTAAAAATTTATCAAACTTGGAAAAGTCCATTTGAGGACAGACAAGTATTAGTATTTGGTTTTAAATATTAGTTCAAATATTAAATATTAATAAAAAATATTTATATTTCAAACATTTCTAGGTCAAATATCAAATATTAGTTCAAAATAATACAAATAATAAATCACTATCACTTCAAATAATACAAAAAATAAGAAGTAAATTCACTTAATATTTTTAATTAATTTCTGCACGGACTTTTTGTTAATAATACGTGTAGATAGGGTCTTTCTACACGGACGTTCAACGTAAATTCCGTGTAGCTCTCCTTCATTCTACACGGTTGTTAAGTTAATATCCGAGTAGAAAGAGGGTTACAATATAATAAATGACTTGGCTCACGCCGCTTCGAGTCCTTTGCCAATTTCACCTATCTATTTCTCAAAGGCCGAGTACCCTCGTTGCGATTTCTCCAAATGCTCGACCTTCCTCTCCAACTCATATTGAAGAACTTCTCCCGGGAGGCTGCATCTGCCTGTTCTGCCTTCAGAGGAGGGATAAATCTGAGTTGGGAGAGGAAGGTCGAGCATTTTGATGAAGTCGCTTACTGTGGAGTTGTATTTCTAAAAAGAAAATGATCGCTATGAAGGTTTGGTACAGGAACTCAATGCTCAACTGCAGGTTTTCAAATATCTCGGATTCATTGTTTTGCAAAGGCAGAGAGGGAACAAAGTTGAAGGGGAAAAAATGTTGAGGCAAAGCTGAAGGGAAAAAGGTACAAGGTCACACACGGATATTAAACTAAAAGTTTGTGTCCAAAGGGTTTAGGGTTTAGATCTCTAGAAGGGTGAGCTTGATCACTCAAAAGAGAGCAATGTTTCTTTTAATATTTATAAACTCGGAAATGCTATCGGTTCGGACTGCAAGCGCACAATCCTATCGAGTAGTATATTTGAGGTCGATCCACAGGGAATATTGGTTCAATGCTTTGAGCGATCGAATCACAATCTTTCGAAAGGCTAGACGAAATCTGAAAATTGAGAGATGTTGTTTTGATCAATGTAAATTAGGAAGCAATTAAAAGTAATTAAAATAAAGATAGAGATGAGAATTCCTAGGGTTTCGGCACACCATTGCCACTCAATCCGCTTTAACAATATATTCCTGTTGCGTCTAATTTCCTGTTGTTGTTTAATGAAAGACACTACATAGGTCACTGCGATTTATGTTACGCGAGAATGACAGATCTTTCACCGAGATTCTACATAGGATACTGCGATTTACCTTACGCAAATGTCTGATCTCTCAAATAGCCCAAATTACTACATAGATCACTGCGATTTACTTTACGCAAATGATGGAATTTGGTACGCGTTTTGTTGGTCTGGTTTATGGTTTCCCCGCTAAGGTTTTCTTCACATAAACCTAATAGATCTCAACGAGGCTAACTCATACAAATAGTTTCTCTTACCATTAAAGTACTGTCACTACCCTAACAGACTCAAACTAGATCATTGAAATTAGATGAAGAGATAGTAAATCACAAAAGCATTTTGTTTCAACAACAAGAAATCATAATCAACAGAAATATACATATCAAAACATCAAGAGTAGCAAGGTTTACTGCCTAGCCCTAAGAAAAGGAACTTAGCCGCGGAACGGCATGGTTACAAGCACTCCTCTCTTCTCACTTTAATCAAATCTAACCCTAATTACAAAGATAACTAATCATTCTGCCCAGGGGCCTTATATAGGAGTGTAGGGACGTGTAGAGGTTGAGTAGGGGCTAAGGAACTGATCTAGAAACAGCTGTCGGCAGTTATTCCCCAAGAGACGCCTTCGGATACGGGCCGTATCAGGTGATACGGTCTGTATTAGGACCTTGGCAGTTAGTGTTTAAGTGCTTCTAGCGCTATCTTCTGGTCTGTGCTAGGCCTAGTCCGTATTGGTCAATACTAGCCGTAACAGGGACTTAGTCGATGAGCGTCGCTGATCCGATTGACCCGATTCTAGCTCCATTTGGTGTAAAATAGTCCCAAAACCTGTTTTCTATAATAAAACAGAAAGAAGGGTGACAGTAGCCTTTTTATCTAATAAATTAAACATAAGTGTGAGAAAATATGTAAAACCTAAGCCAAAACCCTACGTAAATCGTCATTATTTTGACTCTGATCACGCCTCCCAACTTGAATTGTTGCTTGTCCTCAAGCAATGACATCCCAGCTGGTCAAAGATTAGGTCTAGGTTAAACCATACAATCTCAAGGTCTTGTTTAAAAATCAAATTAGGGCTTAGGTTCGGTACAATTGGCATGACAATAAAAATTTAGAACTTAAAAATATTCATGATCTCTCCCTTGAACAATTTATTCACCCCATGATTGACCTCATTATGCTTGCCCTAGAAAAATTATCACTGAACAATTTATTTTACAAATATCCTTAAAATTGAGAGTATTAATTTCCCCTTCAATTATAAATGGATCCCTTCCAATCAATAGGAATTCTAATGATATAAATTTTAAATTTCCTTCCCAATTGATTGGAGCAAAGTATGACAACTAAGTGTGTTGGTACTTGTGACTATTTTTGAAAAATGAAATATATACAAGAATTTAAATTTGGGAGGTTTTCTCGAGCCTATTGGTACCAGTCTTGCGTAGGCACCCGTACTCTTTTTATCCTCCATCTTTTATTCTATTTTTTTTTTTTTCTGATTTTCCTATTTTTTTGGATTTTTCTCATTTCTGATTTTTTTTGTATTTTTCTATTTTTCTGAAAAATAAAATATTTTTGTGTCACAAGCACCATGATTACACACAATTCCAAGTATTCATTCATACAAGAAATTATTGCATAGTTTTGCTAGGGGTCTATCTATAATAAATGAGTATTCTAAAATACTATCAAGTTTAAATAGACTTTGTAAAAATAAACTACTCAACAATAAAAATTCTAAGGTTTGCGATTTTTGATCAACACTCATGGTTAGCAATTAATTGTTCACTTTGAGATCACTAATTATTTTTAAAATTCTGAATTTTTGGTATCATGGCCAATTGTCTAAACCTTAGTCTAATTCAAATTTAAAACAATTCCTATTTGATTAACCTACTCCTAAGGGAAAATAAAAATGCAAGCTAGCTAAAAAGCTCAATCTAATCATTCTAGGGTTTTCGGTAAAGCCTCTAACCCTAGTCAAAAATTGAGTAAACTACTAGCACTTAAGAATTTAAAATGCAAAAAATTTAAAGATACATGGTCAGTTTACCTCCTACCCCCCGAATAAAATTGAGCATTGTCCCCAATGCTCGAGAGATAAAAATAAATGAAGTAGTAAAGTGAAAAGACCGGGGAAAGAAAACAACTCATTGCACCTCAATCCTGAGTGGTGGAGGTGGTGGTGGTCGCTGGATCTCCTCGTAGAATGACGGGTCGAAGAGTCCGAATGGTGGCGGCTGGTACTGCAAACCTGTGGTGAGGGCATGCTGGTAGTACTGCTGTGACATGTAACGGGCCTGCTGTGCCTCCCGCCTGTTGTTGGCAGCATACCCTCGAAGCTCGTCCATGCCCTGACGAACCTGATATGTGTAGTCACGTGTCTCATCATACTGCTGGTCAAGCCGGGCATAAGTGGTCTTGGTGTCGATGGAGAGCCTCTCCATGTTTGTGTTGACTCTTTGGACGGCTTGGAGAACTCGGTTATATCCACTCTGAGGGGCATCAGATGTTCCCGCCCCTTGTCGCGCTGCTTCTGCTGCGAGCGCTTCTTGCTGAGCCCTTTGCTCATTTGCCGCCATTTCTTGCATGTACGCGGCGGCCGCTGCGGTTTCGGCCCTGTCCTCTTCTTCAGCCTCGGCCTCTAGGGCCGCGAAGTCGACCTCATCGTCGTTTTCTTGGCAGCCTGTCTGCCGGTAGGGGCCACTTGATTCCATTTCTGCTGGTTTTTGAGAGGTAGCGACTTGCAAGGCATTTGAACCCTCCTGCTTTCGATGTGGTATAGATATGGCTCGGGAGGTCTGCCGCTAATCATCCTCATCGCGGTGAGGCACTCGATATCTAAGAGTCTCATGCCAGTGCCTTCTTTCAAGAAATCCACCTCGAGTCTGAGTTGCCGAGCGAGGATTGTTGCGATGGCGCCAATGGAGATGTTTCCTCTGCCCCTTTTGTTTTGGCCAATCGAGTGTAGTGGTTGCAGAGGAAATGGCCGATGTGTGGGGGCTCTTCCGGTGTGATGAGCATACATTTGAGAATGTAAAGCTCGGGAAAGGTGACCTTCGCACAGGTCTCACCTCGAGCAAAAAGGGAGTTGCTAAGAGCCGCTTGCATGTAACGGAGTACTGGATGGACAATGTGGCTGGCGACTCTCGGATCACTGATGCGGTCATTGGTGATCATCTTCCAAAAATTCCGGTCATCATTGTATGCCTGTACGCCCTCATCTTTAAAGCCAAAGATGTCGCAAAAATCATGCATTGACATCTCCTGCCCTACATTCATCAGTTGAAACTTGATTATGTCATTTTCGGAGGAGAATGTGGCAATGAACTTGCGGGTGAGGTCGTCTGTAACACCACGTAACTTGGGAGAATAGACATGAGAAACGACTCAATTTAAATTTCAGTTTTAATTAACTTAATTAGTAAGCCATGATATAAATGAAATTGATTTACATATCAACAGAGTCCGATTCAGCCCAATTAGATTCAGAAACCCATATCTCACTCCCTATCAAAATAACCAACGCAAAATTAACTAACCCTCACATCCCCTGCTTCTAAATCCTTGTTTCCCGCTCACACTATTTTTTATTAAAAATCCAGATTCCTTCCCCTCTGTTTGGAATTCGCATCCCCTGGTGCAAAATCACCCCTATAAATTAAACCACCCATCCCTCTTGATTTTGTCCCTGACCGCTACTCCATATTTTAATTGAATTTCTCTCAATTACTTGCCGCACCATCTCTCTCTGTTCCTTAACAACCGAGCCAAGGAGAAACCCAATTTTTGCTTGAAGGTACTCTAAAATCATGATCTATTATTTATAATTGTTGCATAAGTTTTACCAATTACAATACGATAAGTAGATGTTGATTAGAATAATGTATTGTTTATAGATTGTAGGAATTTATGATTGTGTTCCTTTCAAGTATAATCTGAAAATTTATTTCTTTTATATTATAATATGAAAACTTAGATTATTGGTAAGAATTTCTTTAGTCATATTACAATCTGAAATTTAATGTTATTAGTAAGCATTCTTTAATTATACTATAATCTGAAATTTATTTATTATTAAGAATTTTTGTAATTATATTTAAAATCTGAAAACTTTACTTTATCGAGTTTGGTATTTATTTGAGATCATATAATTAGATATATATTAATTATAAATAATTATATTAATTCTGGAATTTTATTCAGTATATATTGAAATGGAAAATTTCACCGAAGACCCCAAAGTTATTTTTATTATAAAGAAGCCTAGTTGTAATCTTAATAGATATAATCTTGTTCAATGATAAATGTGTATAAATATTAATTAGAAATCATGTTTCGTGGTCTAGATTTGGGTATCGAAGTAGGGAGAGACGTAGAGACAACAGTGAACTGTCCCACGACTACAGGTGCGGGTTTCCTGGACTTTGTAAAATTATTACTTATCTTTTTGTGTGCATTTATTTTTCATATAGTTGAATTATGCATGTTGAATTCGAACAACCATTTGACTTTGTTAGAAAACATTAAGATAGGATTATTCATTTGATCAAAGGACTATGACGTGCATGCTGTGCTAAATGAATGAACGTGACATGAACAGATGATTAAAGTGAACAGGGGCCGATATGCTTGCGTATCGGGATGTATACATTGGGTCCGGTGTTCGACTAGACCCCTCGTTAACGTGACTGTAGGCGAAAGCGGTCCTGTCACGGATGTGATTGTAGGCTGATGCGGTCCTATCATGAACGTGATTGTAGGCTGATGCGGTCCTATCATGGACGTGATTGTAGGCGAAAGCGGTCCTTTCACGGACGTGATTGTAGGCAGAAGCAGTCCTGTCACGAACGTGATTGTAGGCAGAAGCGGTCCTATCACAGTCAAGATCTAGCGGAATATGAATTCGCCGTCTAGTGAGACAAATGAAATGGATTAACTAAAACTTGAAAGTGAATAACGGTTTAAATATGTATGATTGCATTACATTAGAGATACTTGTGCATTTATTTTATCATATTTTATCTTATATCATATTTGTGAGAATTAAGTAGATTTTACAAACTCTGGGCTGGAACTGAATCCCGCACTGAGAGAGTGTTCGAATCTCTCACCCGTTCCATATTTCTATGGGTTCCAGGTAATGATGAAAAGGCGCCAGAGGAATGTCGTGAATAATAGCAAGCGGAAAGATCCATGTTAGATTAAATGCCATTTATGTTTGCTTTTATGTCGTGTGTTTATTTTCCAGAAAAATTGGTACATTTGAACAAGCATGGTTGTCATCGTATTCTAACCATGTCTGCCGTGACCACTGTTAGACTACTTTTGTTATTATTGCAAGACTTGATTTGTGAAATTAAATGTGGCATTTATGGATGTTATTGATAATGTATGTGATGTGTGTACGCCTTACGTAGCAATACGTGGCGGGTTGTCTCGGGGTGTGACATCGTCATAGGTTGGGACATCCACCAGCTTATTGAGAAAGTCCCAGATGTGAACCCTTTTTGCTAGGGTTTTGAATTGGGCGAGGAGGCCGAGCTCTTGAAGGGTTTCGATGTGGATGGCCTTGTGGTTGATGATTTTGTTGTCTTCCAGTTTCTCGAAGACTCTGGCATGTGCTCTGGAGGTGAATTTGATATCCAGAGGGTTATACTGTTGCCCCTCCATCGGTTGTGGTTCTTCTTGAGGAGGAGATTCCGGTAACTCTTCTCGTTCGGGGCTCCGTTCGGGTGATTCAGGCGGCGGTGGATTTTGAGAAGAGGACTCTCCCCTCTTCTTCTTTCCTAGACCTGTCAAAGCTTTGAGAAGACCACGTGTTTTTGGGGCCATTTGTGGTAATTACTAGCCTCTGTTACGGACCGTATTAATCTAATACGGACTGGATACGGACCTAGGCGCAGAAAATGGCCAAGTACAGGACTCAATACGGACCGTATTGACAGATACGTACCGTATCAGACTGATACTGGTTCTGGTAAAAACTGGAAAACCTAATTTTTTTGTGTTTTTCGTGATTTTTGGTTTTTAACTGGATCTAAGATAGAAAACTAACTCTAAAAGCTAAATTACAAAAGAATATAGAAGACTCGTTCAAGAAACTAAAATTAAAATCAAAAATTAAAAAAAAGGAAATGGGGGAAGAAACCCGAAAATGGTGAAGATCGGTATTCTCGGTGGATACGGGTCGGATACGGCCCGTAGTGGTGGTTGGTGATGGTGCGAGAGGTGATTGACGCGATCTCACTTGGTTACCGGCGGTGTTTTACGAGGTTGGCTCGGATTTTTGCAAGAGGGAGAGAAGGAGGAGAAGAAGGAGGAAGAGAGTAGGAGGAAGAGAAGAGGAGAAGAGAAACGGGAGAGGGAGAGGCTCAAAAATAGAGAAGTTTCTATTTTGAACGGTTACCCAACTTCGCGCCTCTTCGTTAACGGGTTTTAATTTCACAGATCGGTTTTGATTACGAACCGTATTGGCTGATACGGTCCGTATCCAATCCAAAATTTCTGAACCCGATAACTGTTTCTAACTCTTCTTCTGGATACGGTCCGTATTGGCTGATACGGGTCGTATTTTCTGCTGTCTTCCTTTTTCATCCAACTCCTTGCTCCATATTCACTGTCGTAATCCATATTGGCTGATACGGTCGGTAACAGAGAATATTTTCTTGACTTTTCCAATGTTTTTGACCGAGCCCTTCCTCTAGCATGTTCACCTGGTCATGAAAAATGAATGGATGTGACTCGTTCCCCAGTTAAAGTCTTAATCTATCTAAAAATAAAAATTTCTACGAAAATATAAAAGTGGCCTTGGGTTACCTCCCAAGAAGCGCTTGTTTTAAGTCGTTAGCTTGACTTTGTGTTGCATTAGTTGCTTCCGGATATCCTCCCGTCAATGCAAGGGGGTTGCTTGTCGGGTGGTTCGCCTTCAGCGTCTCCTGTAGTTTCATCATCATTGTCCTCCTTGAAGAAGTCGGTTGGTGTTTGAGGTCCGGGGTCAAATGCTAGATTCACACCAAGTACTACTTCGACCTCGTCCAGTCTTTGAGAAATTGCATCGAGTTCTTCGCGAAGGTTTTTGATTAATGCAAGGGCTAAGAGAGAATAATTCCTGTTGTTTGCGATATTAGGGCTCTTGTTTAGATCATCGGTTTGTGTTGTCACGGAGGTTGGATGGATCTGACCATCATCTTGTACAATGAACAATCTCTCCATTTCTGCTTCGTGCATCATTTCTTCGATGTCTTCGAATTCATCCATTCGCAATTCATCATTGCCATACTCGTCCGTTGTTTCCAAATTGTAGACAAGATTTATGTCAGGTGGGACTTTGGTTTCATTCATGTTGAAGATCATTTTGTTTTCGCCAACGTTGAGTGAATTCTTCCCATTTCTAACATCGATCATTGCCCCACATGTGGCGAGGAATGGCCTTCCAAGGATGATCGGAATCTGCTCATCTTCTTCCATATCCACTACCACAAAATCTGCTGGTATCCAGAATTTACCAACTTTGATTGGGATATCAAGCAACATTCCTTCAGGATATCGAATTGATCGGTCAGCTAGTTGCAATGAGATCCGTGTTGGTGATAGGTCTCCACATTCCAATTTATCAAATACTACCTTAGGCATCAGACTCACACTTGCCCCTAGATCACATAAAGCTCTCTTAAAATCGGTTGTGCCAATAGTGCATGGTATCGAGAAGCTTCCCGGATCTTTCAATTTTGTCGGTAATTTTCTTTGCACGAGCGCACTACATTCCAGATTGAACGGAATTGTTGAGAGTTCTTGGAGCCTACTGCGGTTCGAAAGAATCTCCTTCAGAAATTTAGCATACGAGGGTATGCTTGCAATTGCCTCAGTGAAGGGGATTGTGACATGTAATTGCTTCAGTGTCTCCATGAATCTCGCGAATTGCTGCTCTACCTTGTGCTTGGCAGGCCTTGGAGGGAATGGCAGAGGTGGCTTGTAGGGCGGTGGTGAAATGTATTCAGGTTCGGGTTGTCGCTCGTCTCCACCTACAGTGTCATTCTGCTCCTTGATAGGGTCTGTTTGCAGTTCGAATACGGGCGGCTCCGGTGGTTGCGGCTCGTATTCTTCGGAATGAGATGGCTCTGCATGCATCTTATCGGAAGTTTGATCGGGCATGGGAGGTCCCTTGTAAGCTGTACCGCTCCTTAATGTTATGCATTTGCAAGTCTCTCTCGGGTTTTCTTCCGGTTGGCCCGGAAATTTGCCTTTTCCGCGTGTAATACTCGAGATTCTTTTTCCATCTTAGAGACATTGTCTTCTAAGTCTTTGTTGCGGTTTGTTAAGGATTCAATTTTTTGTGCGATTTCGGCGTTGGCCTTGTCTTGCTTCTCTAGGAATCTCTCCATTAAAGATGTGATATCAGGTTGCGGTGGTTGATTGTATTGCCTTGGTTGATAATTCTGTTGAGGATTGTTGTATCTTGGTTGATAATTGGGCTGTGGTTGATAGTTCTGTTGGGGTGCAGCAGGCATTTGATTGTTTGCGTATGAGAGATTTGGATGGTTTCGGTTGTTCAGATCGTATGTGTTGTAAGCGGGCTGAGGTCGAAAGTTGTTGTCGATTGCGTTTGCTTGCTCTATTTCTTCCTCATTCTCCGTCACGTTCATACATTCGGTCATCTCATGCGCTCCTCCACAATAGCCACATGCTGTTGCGGCGTTAACTGCTGCTACCGATCGCTGCTTGGTTTGCTTGTTGAGTGGCATTTGCAAAGCATCAATCTTTGCGCTCAGCATGGATATATCATCTACTCGGTGCATGCCAGGTGTTGGACTTGGCTTTTTTCGCTCAGGGATCCAGTAGTGTTGGTTGATTGCAATCTCTTCAATTTGGTTGTAAGCCTCGTCAGGTTCCTTGTTCATGATTGCTCCTCCTGCAGAAGCATCAATAGACAACCTATCGGTAGCGTTTAGACCATTATAAAAAGTTTGGACAATCAGCCATCTTTCTAGACCATGATGTGGACAACACCTTAACATATCCTTATATCTATCCCATGCCTCACACAATGTTTCACCATCCCTTTGTTCAAAATTAGTAATTGCATTTCTAAACCTTGAAGTTTTGGATGGTGGAAAATATTTAGCAATAAACACATTAAACAATTGGTCCCAAGTTTCAATGGAATTGGCCGGTAAGGAAAACAACCATGCTCTTGCTTTATCTTTTAATGAGAATTGAAATAGCCCTAGCCTGATTGCTTCATCGGTAACTCCGTTGATCTTTATCGTCTCGCATATCCGAAGATTGACAAATGAAGATGTGGATCTTCATGTGGGAATCCTCCAAATTGCTATTGCGAAACCATACTTATGAGAGCAGGTTTGATCTCAAAATTACGGTTTGTAATAGTTGGCGGGTTTATACTAGAATTAGGATCATTTGCGCGCGGTACGCAGTAGTCTCGTAGAAGTTTGGGTCTTGCTGCATCGTGAACTCCTTGATCACCATTGTTAATCGGTTCGTTCGGTGGGATATTCATGTTGATCGAATCTGAGTCTTCTTCGCTTTCGGAATTACTTGATGAAGAACTATGATTGGTTCTTATCGGTGATATGGAAGCGAATTGTCCTCTCCTACTAGCAATCCTCTCGGATCTTCGTACGGATGATTCGGCCGGCGTGCAGTTTCCTACAAAGAAAAGAAAATCTGAAAATTTAAACTAAAAGTTGAAAATGAAAAGAAAATAAAATAAAAACGAAATTGAAAAATAAAAGAAAAATAAAAATGAAGAAAATAAAAAGAAATCTAGGCGTTTCTAATTAATTGGATTCAATGGTCAAAGCAAGGACGTCTGGCGAGGCCTTGCACAATGAACTGTTATTCCCCGGCAACGGCGCCAAAAAGCTTGATCACTCAAAAGAGAGCAATGTTTCTTTTAATATTTATAAACTCGGAAATGCTATCGGTTCGGACTGCAAGCGCACAATCCTATCGAGTAGTATATTCGAGGTCGATCCACAGGGAATATTTGTTCAATGCTTTGAGCGATCGAATCACAATCTTTTGAAAGGCTAGACGAAATCTAAAAATTGAGAGATGTTGTTTTGATCAATGTAAATTAGGAAGCAATTAAAAGTAATTAAAATAAAGATAGAGATGAGAATTCCTAGGGTTTCGGCACACCATTGCCACTCAATCCGCTTTGACAATATATTCCTGTTGCGTCTGATTTCCTGTTGTTGTTTAATGAAAGACACTACATAGGTCACCGCGATTTATGTTACGCGATAATGACAGATCTTTCACCGAGATTCTACATAGGACACTGCGATTTACCTTACGCAAATGTCTCATCTCTCAAATAGCCCAAATTACTACATAGATCACTGCGATTTTCTTTACGCAAATGATGGACTTTGGTACGCGTTTTGTTGGTCTGGTTTATGGTTTCCCTGCTAAGGTTTTCTTCACACAAACCTAATAGATCTCAACGAGGCTAACTCATACAAATAGTTTCTCTTACCATTAAAGTACTGTCACTACCCTAACGGACTCAAACTAGATCATTGAAATTAGATGAAGAGATAGTAAATCACAAAAGCATTTTGTTTCAACAACAAGAAATCATAATCAACAGAGATATATATATATATATATATCAAAACATCAAGAGTAACAAGGTTTACGGCCTAGCCCTAAGAAAAGGAACTTAGCCGCGGAACGGCATGGTTACAAGCACTCCTCTCTTCTCACTTTAATCAAATCTAACCCTAATTACAAAGATAACTAATCATTCTGCCCAGGGGTCTTATATAGGAGTGTAAAATAAATTGTTCAGTGATAATTTTTCTAGGGCAAGCATAATGAGGTCAATCATGGGGTGAATAAATTGTTCAAGGGAGAGATCATGAATATTTTTAAGTTCTAAATTTTTATTGTCATGCCAATTGTACCAAACCTAAGCTCTAATTTGATTTGTAAACAAGACCTTGAGATTGTATGGTTTAACCTAGACCTAATCTTTGACCAGCTGGGATGTCATTGCTTGAGGACAAGCAACAATTCAAGTTGGGAGGCGTGATCAGAGTCAAAATAATGATGATTTACGTAGGGTTTTGGCTTAGGTTTTACATATTTTCTCACACTTATGTTTAATTTATTAGAGAAAAAGGCTACTGTCACCCTTCTTTATGTTTTATTGTAGAAAACAGGTTTTGGGACTATTTTACACCAAATGGAGCTAGAATCGGGTCAATCGGATCAGCGACGCTCATCGACTAAGTCCCTGTTACGGCCAGTATTGACCAATACGGACCAGGCCTAGCACAGACCAGAAGATAGCGCTGGAAGCACTTAAACCCTAACTGCTAAGGTCCTAATACGGACCGTATCACCTGATACAGCCCGTATCCGAAGTCGTCTCTTGGGGAATAACTGCCGACAGCTGTTTCCAGATCAGTTCCTTAGCCCCTACTCAACCTCTACACGTCCCTACAATCCTATATATGGCCCCTGGGCAGAATGATTAGTTATCTTTGTAATTAGGGTTAGATTTGATTAAAGTGAGAAGAGAGGAGTGCTTGTAACCATGCCGTTCCGCGGCTAAGTTCCTTTTCTTAGGGCTAGGCAGTAAACCTTGTTACTCTTGATGTTTTGATATATATATTTCTGTTGATTATGATTTCTTGTTGTTGAAACAAAATGCTTTTGTGATTTACTATCTCTTCATCTAATTTCAATGATCTAGTTTGAGTCCGTTAGGGTAGTGACAGTACTTTAATGGTAAGAGAAACTACTTGTATGAGTTAGCCTCGTTGAGATCTATTAGGTTTATGTGAAGAAAACCTTAGCGGGGAAACCATAAACCAGACCAACAAAACGCGTACCAAATTCCATCATTTGCGTAAAGTAAATCGCAGTGATCTATGTAGTAATTTGGGTTATTTGAGAGATCAGACATTTGCGTAAGGTAAATCGCAGTGTCCTATGTAGAATCTCGGTGAAAGATCTGTCATTCTCGCGTAACATAAATCGCAGTGACCTATGTGGTATCTTTCATTAAACAACAACAGGAAATCAGACGCAACAGGAATATATTGTCAAAGCGGATTGAGTGGCAATGGTGTGCCGAAACCCTAGGAATTCTCATCTCTATCTTTATTTTAATTACTTTTAATTGCTTCCTAATTTACATTGATCAAAACAACATCTCTCAATTTTTAGATTTCGTCTAGCCTTTCAAAAGATTGTGATTCGATCGCTCAAAGCATTGAACAAATATTCCCTGTGGATCGACCTCGAATATACTACTCGATAGGATTGTGCGCTTGCAGTCCGAACCGATAGCATTTCCGAGTTTATAAATATTAAAAGAAACATTGCTCTCTTTTGAGTGATCAAGCTTTTTGGCGCCGTTGCCGGGGAATAATGGTTCAATGTGCAAGGCCTCGCGAGACGTCCTTGCTTTGACCATTGAATCCAATTAATTAGAAACGCCTAGATTTCTTTTTATTTTCTTCATTTTTATTTTTCTTTTATTTTTCAATTTCGTTTTTTATTTTATTTTCTTTTTATTTTCAGTTTTTAGTTTAATTTTCAGATTTTATTTTCTTTGTAGGAAACTACACGCTGGCCGAATCATCCGTACGAAGATCCGAGAGGATTGCTAGTAGGAGACGACAATTCGCTTCCACATCACCGATAAGAACCAATCATAGTTCTTCATCAAGTGATTCTAAAAGCGAAGAAGACTCAGATTCGATCAACATGGATATCCCACCTAACCAACCAATCAACAATGGAAGACAAAACAATGGTGATCAAGGAGTTCACGATGCAGCAAGACCCAAACTTCTACGAGACTATTGCGTACCGCGCGCGAATGATCCTAATTCTAGTATAAACCCGCCAACTGTTACAAACCGTAATTTTGAGATCAAACCTGCTCTCATAAATATGGTTTCGCAACAGCAATTTGGAGGATTCTCACATGAAGATCCACATCTTCATTTGTCAATCTTCCTAGGGATATGCGAGACGATAAAGATCAACGGAGTTACCGATGAAGCAATCAGGCTAAGGCTATTTCAATTCTCATTAAAAGATAAAGGAAGAGCATGGTTGTTTTCCTTACCGGCCAATTCCATTCAAACTTGGGACCAATTGTTTAATGTGTTTATTGCAAAATATTTTCCACCATCTAAAACTTCAAGACTTAGAAAAGCAATTACTAATTTTGAACAAAGGGATGGTGAATCATTGTGTGAAGCATGGGATAGATACAAAGATATGTTAAGGTGTTGTCCACACCATGGTCTAGAAAGATGGTTGATTGTTGAAACTTTTTATAGTGGTCTAAACCAAACCGATAGGTTGTTTATTGATGCTTCTGCAGGAGGAGCAATCATGAACAAGGAACCTGACAAGTCTTACAACCTAATTGAAGAGATTGCAATCAACCAACACTACTGGATCCCTGAGCGCAAGAAGCCAACTCCAGCACATGACATACACAAAGTAGATGAAATATCCATGCTAAGCGCAAAGATCGATGCTTTGCAACTAGCACTCAACAAGCAGACCAAGCAGCGAACGGTAGCAGCAGTCAATGCCACAACAGCATGTGGCTATTGTGGAGGAGCGCATGAGATGACCGAATGTACAAATGTGACGGAAACTGAGGAAGAAACAGAGCAAGTAAACGCCATCGACAACAGCTTTCAACCTCAACCCGCCTATAATTCGTACCATCCAACCAACCGAAACCATCAAAATCTCTCATACGCAAACAATCAAAGACCTGCTGCACCTCAACAGAACTACCAACCACAACCCAATTATCAACCAAGGTACAACCAACCACAGCAACCTGACATCACATCACTTTTGACCCTAAAAAGTTGCTATTTAAACTCAATATGACAAATGGCAATTTATGGGGGAATTAAAATGCTGAAGTTGTACTCATGCCTTTCAAGCAAATTGAGTACAGCACATTAAAATTCTCGCTAAAATTCTATATACAAAACCATAAAATTTGATGTACAGCATGATCAAAATCAGGAAGGATTTGATTTCCTACAAATGAAACAATGGCCGCATGGTATGCTGTGTACAAATCCTTGGGATTACTTAGCGAAATTCCTGTTTAAACAGTCATCGGGTGCAAATTGGGATCACTAAACAAATCTCAGCAAACCGGGGCCCATATACCAGAGGTACAAACCTCTTTCGCTAAACCCCTTGACATGTTTAAACCCGGAGCACAGAGAAGCAACTGCGTGGACCGGGCCAACAGCCGCATGGTCCACCATATGCCGTGTTCATCCATCAGCGACCTAATGTCGCCGAAAATTTAAAACCGGATATGTTGACCCCTTCAACCAAGATGGACTCGGCGCCCGTGCACCATGGTTAATTCCCAATGCGGTTCACCAAAGACCGAGTCTAAGAGGAGTGAGTTTGAAAATTTAAAACCTGATTGGTCTCACCTAAGAGAGACTGACAGTGGGCCCATCCCTGTCAGTTCTCTCTTCTCCCTTTCTCTCCACGATTTCAGTTGAGAATGAGTTTAGAAACCCGAGTTTAAACCTTATTGCATTACCCAAGTACTCACCCGAGATTAATGAGGCAGCCCTCCTTTTACTCTCCTCTGTTCACTGTCGAGCTTGAATAACCTTCCCTTCTTTTAAATCTGACCCGAGATACTACAATTATAGTATGGTGGTTCGGCCAAGATAGCTGCAATTGAAGGTTAGGGACTTAACAGAACCCCTTTAGATGTAACACGATGCTACTGGAGGTCTCAATTTAAAGAAGAATGCATTAAATCGGGCCTGCACCCGAAAATGACATGGTGTAGTTCGGCACAGGGGAAAATGACAAAATTGGCTCTTGGCAAGAATTAATATACCCTGGAACACATTAAGGGGTGTATTGCGATGCTAGATGTCACATTCTCAATAACCAAAGGACAAACGATAAGAAAAGACCATGTTAAGATATGATAAACCGCCGGTACAATACCCAATTGGCCCATACAGCTATTCATTAGCTAGCTGGTCCCAGGGACACGTGCCACCCATCCCCAGCAACATGACAAAGATGGAAATTCCTCCCCCAGGGTGCTGGAACACGTGAATTAAATGATACCATATCTGGCCGGTTAATCAAAGGCTCAAAAGCCATGCATTACATCTAAGGCCGATCTAAGGGCTCAGGATGATACAACCAAGAATTGTTGAGTTGTCCAAACATGAATGGATGATGGCATGCCATGTATGCACCTCTAAGTGAAGCAAATAACAAAGACCACTGATCGAGCAGCTGGTGGGCGTGATGAAAGACACATCAGCTGAACCCTAAACCCTAGACCCTTGCTGCCTATAAGAAGGCACCTAGAGCTCAGGAACCGGAGAGTGACATGACTACTACATAAATAGAAGATTGAGAGATAGCAAGAAATAGGGAGAAAAAGAAAGAAATTAGTGTTCTTCCTTCTTTGTAATAGCAAGAAAATCGAAATTAGGTAATCAAAGACCTAAAAAGATGTAATCCCCTGATGTTTGGAGTTCATATGAATAAAGTCTTTTGATGAAATAAAATCTCTTTTATTTGAATTTTTAGTATTTTTGGTTCTCTGTTGGAGCTTCTTTCACCTTATATTTTCTTCTTTTGTTCATTTATTTTTATTTCTTTCTTGAGTCTTTGAAAATATAAGATGAGAGAGTTTCATAATGTTCAAGCTTATTTATAAGCAAAATATGAAGCTTAATGATCATAAAAAATAATGTATGCATAAACAAATAAAAAGAAAAAAATATGTTTTCTTTCTTTCTTTTTCTCTATTTCTTTGTTTGTTTGCTGCCTTCATAAACAAAAAATATGTATATATTTTGCTATTTTAATCATTTAGTATTCTATTTCCTCTTTGACACTTTATCTTTCTATAAGAATAAAAAGAATATAACAAAACATGCAAATCTGATTTTTCTTGAACTTTCTTTGATCTTTCATGCTTTTAATCTTTGTATAAAATAATTAAATAATGAGGATGCATGTGTTGAGCTGTATAGTTCCTATTGCATCTAATTTATTTGATTATTTTATTAGAAAAGATTGAAAGTAAACAAAAAAATGAGTTATAATGGTTGAGCTGTATAGTTCCTATTATAATCTCCTTGATATGAGACCTATGTTGCACAAATGATTCTAATTAGTTTCTTCATGCTTAA
Organism: Carex myosuroides; assembly: GCA_028015225.1. Classification (NCBI taxonomy): domain Eukaryota; kingdom Viridiplantae; phylum Streptophyta; class Magnoliopsida; order Poales; family Cyperaceae; genus Carex; species Carex myosuroides. The sequence goes on from CM051481.1 coordinate 692,621, forward strand.
AGGCATGCTATGTGCATAAAAAGCACAATGAAAAGAAATTAAATAGATACTTGTGCAAATAGTGAAAGAAAGAGGTTCAAGTTGTAAAAAGGCATTCATGAAATTGAAGATTGACCATTTACACATTTGAAACAATGATTTCTTAATGATATGTCTCCTTGTCAAGTGAGATTATGCAAAAAATGTGATTTCAAACAAAATCAGGGGCTTCCCTGCATAAAACCAAGTTTCAACAGATTTTGATGTTCAAAAATAGTAGTATAATGAATTCTTAGAACTTTGGATATTTCCCTTTTTCCCCTTTCTCTTTGTTTGCACCAAATTGTAGCCTAAAAGCTACTCAAATTTGTTAAACCTCAAAACCAATCATGATAAAGGTTTCTCACAACCTCTGGTACCAACCAATGAACAGTACCAGCACCAAAAATCAAAGCATGTACCATTGGTACAAGAAAAACACTCAAAAGTGCCAAAATGACCTCTGCTGGTAAATGGCACAATCTGGACTGATACAGGGACCAAACTGAAAAATGGACATCACCATCAAATAGAGGGCTTCAAAACCCATAAAATTGACATAAACTTTGTATTTTTCTGATCTTATTTCGAATTGATATGAATTTTCAAAGTTCATGTTTAAAAAACAGAAAAATCAGCAATAAGCTGCTGCTGGTAAAATGAATATTACAAACTGGTTAAAAATCCAAATCAGAAAATCAATATCATGGTTAGATAGAACACTTCAAAATACATAAAATAGGCATTAACTTTATATTTTTCTGACCTTGTTTCAATTTATTATGAGTTTTCAAAAATCAGCTTGTTAAAAAAATGGAAATTCAGCAATTAATTTGGTAAAATTACCCTCACTGCCCCTCAGTCAAAATAAATGCCTTAAAAATAGAAATAAAATACTAAAAATCATGAAATTTATCTGGAATATAGTAAACATACCCCTCTATGAGTTAGTAACAAGAGATTGCATAATCTTCAACAGAATCAAAATTTATGGATTAACCCAACTTTCTAAAAAATTAAGCATATCATGAAGTCAATGTTCATTGATGCCCAAAATAAAATTTTAACTCAAATGATGAATATAAACATTTCATTGAAACTCAGATCATCATCCAATGCGACTTAATCGTGATTCAAAGGATTTCTTCATCTAGACTGGTACCTATTCGGTACGGAGCCAGAAAACCCGAGCCCCAAATCCGATCAATACTCCAAAAGTGTTAAAATCGATGCTTCTATTATTCTTCCCATGATGGTACGATGTCGGTTGAACACTTAATCCAAGAAAATCGCAACTCAATTTGAAAAGAAATGAAATTTTAGTCCAAATAGGGTATCTCGGTGTAGCTCCACGGTGAACTAGCACCTCCGGTGACCATCAACCGCCGACAACTGGTGCATTCTACTCCTGACGCCTAGACGATGATAATGGTGATCTCCTTTCACCCTGCCGTGGCCGTGAATACCATCGGAGGTGGTCACCGGTCAGAACCCTAGTTTGGGTTTGAAACCCGAACTAAATCCCAGCCGCACGCTTTTTAAAGCGACCTCGGACCACTTGATTAGGGCGCCAAACAAAAGTTTAAATGAAAGCGCACATCTCAAAACGAACCACCTATCTTAAAGCTCAAATGCACGAATCTCAAAGTTCAGATACAAATGAAATTATTAAAATGAAACCCTTTTACAAATAAACCCTTCGGATAAAATTTAATTTATAGCGCAGTCCTCATTTATTTACAAATAGGTCCTCAGTATTTTAAGCTTCTTTCAAATAAATCCTTGAAGGCCCCACTTCTATATAAAACCTCATTCAAAACCTAAATTACAAATCCATGTCCTCTCAGCCTTGTGAATAAGTCCCTGACAGAAAAATAAATATTTACAAATAGGTCCTTCTGAGTCCTTTTTGGTCACAACTTCTTCATTTCAAGTCCGAATCGACTCAAACCAACTCTAAATGAACCCAAATCAAATCCTTCACATTTCTAAATTGAAATCAAGCATAATTAGACATCATACAACATGTTAAATGACCAAAATACCCCTTTCTCCACTTTTTTTCATGCTCAAATCATTTCCTTTTAAATAAAAATATCAATAAAATAAAGATAGATTTTCTCAGATACAAATAGGTTTCCAAAATATATAAAAAGGCATAATAAATGCATTTTAATAATATTCATTGCATCTCATGCATACATATTAATTAAAATCAAACGGAAATAAAAAGATTAAGTACATGAGTTCTCCCCTTTTAGCCCCTTTATTCAATTCACAACAGATAGGCTCCAAATCCCGGAATGGACGAGGTGTTCAGTATGGCTTGGAAGGGTCATCTGATGTAATTAACAGCGAGGGCTTGCGCTCGCTGGGAGTTAAACGTCCCCACAATCAATAAACTCTCTCGATAGACTGATTATGAACAGTAGGTCTGTCGAGGGTGAACCGAAGGAATTGTAGAAAGAAATGAATGTTTCAAGTTCGATGTTCTCTTTCATGTCTTAAAAATCAAGAGCATTGAACCCTGAGGCATTTAACGTATGCACACACCTTCCATACCAGCTGTGCAACTTTCTGCGCCCTACAATTGATACCTCGCATATTTAGTCTATTTTAGGCCTGTTTTAGTACCAGATTCGTGCCATAATTCACCAGAATCATGTGCATTTCATAGATATATCTTTAGAATTTGGTACTGCTGAGTGTTTGTTTGTTTTCTGCAGGTTTGGAGCAAAACACACGAAGAAACGGCGATTCAGATGATGAGGTACGACCCTTACCAGGCTTGGTACGGGTCTCACCAGACTTAGCCGTTTTCAGCTCTTCACGCCTGGTACGGCCAGGCCGTACCACTTTGGTACGGGCCGTACATAAAGGCGGCCTAACAGATTCAAATTTTGGCAGAGGCTATTTAAAGCGGGGAACTCTCCAATTTCGACATCCATTCCATTCCAGATCTATTTGAGAGCACAGTAAGAGAGAGAAAGAGAGCTAAGGAGCTGAGAGCAAGAAGGAAGGAAGAGGAAGAGGCGAAACTCGACGGATCTAGCTTCCTCCTCTCGATCCCTTCGATCCATGGCTATCTCTATCCCTCTTATTGTATTTTTAGATCAGATTATGTGCTGTGAGTAGTTATTTTAGTTTCTAGGGTTAGAGATGGATTCTTGATTTGTTTTGACTTTCTTTGACTTGTATCTTGTATGAACTCTTTAGTTTGATTGATTGTGATTTACTTTGATATCTTTTGCTTTGCTTGCTGTGATTGTTGTATGATGTGCCTCTAGGTTTAGATCGAACCTATCAAGGTCGTGTGATCATCTCAATCTCTCATCCAAATCAAATGCTTAGGGTAGAATAGTTCGAATTGAAGCCGAGAGGTTGAATTCTCCTCTAATCGACAGATTAGAGGGTGCCTTAGACCTCCAATCAACCAGCTAGGGTAGATCTGTACCAACACACGAGAGTTGAGGTGTAGAAATCCCTAAAAGGCAATCAATTGCATTCCAACCTAGATCTTGATCCAACAAACGATGGTTGAGGGTTAGGAACCTTAGGTATGGTCAATTGAACATTTCTAAAGAGTTTAGCACAAGGTACCAGCAAGGAAATGCATTCACTCGAACTGGTAGGTTCTGTTCTGGGAAGCCAGTACGGGTCTTACCAGGGTGGTACGGCCTTGCCTTACCAAGTGAAGTACGGCCTAGCCGTACCAACTTGGTACGGGCCGTACCACTAGAGGCAGATCAGAGATGAAGTCTGAAACCCTGGAAACGCCTTTTATCCATAATCAAAACACAATTTACATTTCTTCTAGCATTTTATTACATCTTCTTGAATTGTTTGATCTGACCCTTTAGGAAATTAAACACCAAACCAAACCTTTTTCACTTCTAGTTTTTGATTGAGTTTGATAGAATCTAACCTCGCAATTAACCGTTCCTGTGGATCGATACCCGAATATACTACACGATAGGGGTTGTGCACTTGCATCCCTTACTCGTGGAGTGTAAACGCGGTTTTAAAAGGTACGCCCTCAAGCGTACCGAAACTTGCGTTGCGCTTCTGCGCGAACAAGTTTTTGGCGCCGTTGCCGGGGACGGTAACCAATTGCCTAGTTAGATTTTACCTTACTTAGTTAATCTAGACTTTATCTTGTATCCTTTATTTTCTTTTATTTTGTTTCGTTTCTTTTATTTATTTATTTTCTCTTTTTCAGGAACACTATGGCGATTACTATCTGAGGAGCTCAAGACACCATGGATCTCATGTACAACATGACGACAGACCAACATTGGTTTGGCCGCGAAAATTTTCAAGCTGGAGGAGGCGGCCGATCCAAAGCTGATCAGATCACAGCTCTATATGCTAGAGCTGCCGAGCTAGAGGAGGCCATGATCGCAGCTCTATATGCTAGAGCTGCCGAGCTAGAGGAGGCCATGAAGAGTTATTCAATCAGAATGAGCATGAGGGCAGCCAGAAACCAGAAACCACAGCCATGTGCCATGTGTGGGGACAGGAGACACTCTTATGAGTATTGCCCACTGGCTGATTGGAGTGAGGAACCGGAGCAGGATGGCTATATCAGCAACAACAATTGCAATTTCTACGACCCTGCACCATTCGATGACTCGAACAATTGCGTATTCCAACCCGACCCACCCGAGCCGTACGTTGATCCCGCTGAGATCGAATTCATACACGAGCAAGGCAAGATGAATCAGATGATGTGGGAACATATGCAGAGCATGTCCACTCAGATGGCTGCTCAACAAAATCAAATGGCCGCTCAAAACAAGTTGTTGGAGCAGTTGAGTCACATCATCACCTCACGCCAATCTCAACCTGAAAAGCTGCCAGCTCAGCCAGAATGCGAAGGACCAGCCCAGCCAACAGACCAGACCGCACTTGACGCGACCCGCATCATTGAGACACGACCCGCATCTCCACCTGAAGAGCATATGGACGCGACCCGCACACCACCCGATGCGACCCGCATGCCGTGTTCTGATGACCTGGAGACCAAAGGAAGCGAGTCGGATTGGTCAACATGCGATGCCATTCCACCTGATGCGACCCGCGTCAAGACCCAGACAGAGCGGCTGACTCCTGAGCTCAAGCCTCTTCACCTCAGGTATGAATTTCTAAACCCAAATAGATGTTGTCCTGTGATCATAAGTGCAGATCTTGAACCCGATCGGACTGCTTCACTCTTGGAGAAATTGGAAGCGCACAAAAGCGCGATCGGGCACTCGATCAAGAACTTGATGGGAATCTTGCGGATTTTTCTGATGCAAGAGTATGATCGCACGGTTCGTGTTCCTCAGAAGTGGGTGCTCCCACCAGTGCCACCTGATCCACCTCCCACCGATGACTGAGCGGGTATGTTTTCTCTTTCCCTTTTGCTTCTATATCTCTTTATCTTTCAGTCTTGAAGCATTGAGGACAATGCTCAGGCTAAGCTTGGGGGGGAAGACGACTTTTGTATCTTAGGATTTACTTTTGTGTTTTAGGATTTATTTTGATTGCACTTAGGTCATTTTTACTTTTCTCTTGCATTGTTAGGTGAAAAATTTGCTTGATTGTTTCGATTTGGGACCTGTTTGAAAATTTTCATGTGATTGGGATGACTTTGGGAAGTTAGAACTAACCTCATAATTGACCAAATAGAACTGATTAGGAATAAATGGTTTGAGACTTGTGAGAATGGAGACTTGAATGTTGAAATAGAATTTAGAAACTGAATTGTGCCTTTAAATTTTGGAAATAGGGATTTCAATTAAAGAAAGGTTGGGATATCCGTTGGTGTGAATGAACGCTAGTGGATGTGTGTATTCATGGTATGTGCAAATAAAAAAAATAATAAAAAAATAATAAAAAAAAAAAAGAAAAAGAAAAAAGAGAGAGATGAAAAGATGGAGAAAATAAGAGTACTGGCAATAAGCCTTGAATGGGCGCCTTTGAGCTCGTCTCCCAATTAGAAATGAAAAAAATAAATTTTTTTGCACATATCAACACACGAAGTCCGCAACTTTCTGACCTAAGCTTGATTCAAGCTTGGGGTGCCAAAAAGGGAAAATCTCTACAAGCGAAGGCATAGTTTAGTGAAAGAATGATAAATCGATAAATTCGAGTAATCAACTTTGCAAGACTTGAAACATTTAGAGTTTGAGGTTTTATTAATCAATTTGTGAGGTGAATCACAATTGACCAAGGGAAGTCCGAATCATAGCAAAAAGATTCTTGCGTTCTTTTATTGTAGCAATCATGTAAGTTTTCACATTTAGACTTATATCCGCATTTAGATTTAGTTGTCCAGCACTTTTACCCGAGTTTGAAACTTTTTGCTTGAGGACAAGCAAAGGTTCAGCTTGGGGGAACAATCACAAATGGAGAGATTCCTAGAGAAGCAAGAGAAGACGAACGCCGCCATCACGCAATCGATCAAAACCTTAGTGGACCACGTTAAGGACTTGGGGGGTAACATCTCCAAGATGACAAAAGAACTCTCAAGCATCACACGCGAAAAAGGCAAATTTCCGGGCCAACCGGAAGAAAATCCTAAAGAGAGTTGCAAGAACATCACACTAAGGAGCGGTACAGCTTACAAGGAACCTCCCATGCCCGATCAAACTTCTGATGAGATACATGCAGAGCCATCACATTTCGAAGAATACGAGCCGCAACAATCGGAGCTGCCCGTATTCGAACTGCAGGCAGACCTTATTGAGGAGCAGAATGACACCGTAGGTGGAGATGAGCGACAAACCGAACCTAAATACATTTCACCACCACCCTACAAGCCACCTCTGCCATTCCCTCCAAGGCCAGCCAAGCATAAGATGGAGCCACAATTCGCGAGATTCATGGAGACGCTCAAGCAACTACAAGTTACAATCCCCTTCACTGAGGCAATTGCAAGCATACCCTCGTATGCTAAGTTTTTGAAGGAGATCCTTTCAAATCGCAACAAACTCCAAGAATTCTCAACAATTCTGCTTAATCGGGAATGTAGTGGCTCGTGCAAAGTAAATTACCAGAAAAGTTGAAAGATCCCGGAAGCTTCTCGATACCATGCACAATTGGCACGACAAATTTTACGAGGGCTTTATGTGATCTGGGAGCAAGTGTGAGTCTAATGCCAAAGGCGGTGTTTGACAAATTAGAATGTGGAGAACTTTCACCAACACAAATTGCACTGCAACTGGCTGATCGATCAATTCGATATCCTGAACGAGTGTTGTTGGATGTACCGATCAAAGTTGGAGACTTTTGGATACCTGGAGATTTTGTTGTGGTTGACATGGAAGAAAATGAACACATTCCAATCATCCTTGGAAGGCCATTCCTCGCCACATGCGGAGCAATGATTGATGTTAAGAACGGGAAAATTTCACTAAATGTCGGAAAAGACAAGGCGGTCTACGACATAAACAGAGCTTTGAAATACCCTTCTGACATTGATCGTGTCTTCAATTTGGGTATCATGGATGAATTTGAAGAGGAAGAATATACATATGATGAATTGGAAGAATCCATGGGTATGGAGGAACTGGACAACCTTTTTAGAGGGGAAGATGACGCTGACATTGATCGTGTCTTCAGTTTGGGTATCACGGATGAATTTGAAGAGGAAGAATATCCATATGATGAATTGGGAGAATCCATGGGTATGGAGGAATTGGACAACCTTTTTAGAGGGGAAGATGACAAAAGGCAACTCGAGCAATACATCACCGCTGAACCTAATGAAGCCTACGCTGAAACTTGCGCAAGTTGTGCCACTGTCATAACAAAAGAAGAGGAAGAATCCCCCAAATCTAAAATTCTGCAGTCCGTGTCACCTAGCACGGTCAGTAGCGAAGTGAAGAAAAGGGAGAAGACAACCTCTCATCCACAACTCGAGCTCAAACCTCTTCCATCCAACCTCCGTTACGAATTCCTAGGACCCAACCAAACCTACCCGGTGATTGTCAGTTCTCGACTCGATAATGTTCAATCCAACAAGCTCGTCAACATACTCAAGATGCACCGAAAGGCTATTGGCGACAAAATAGATGACATCAAAGGCCTTAGCCCGACCATCGCCGTGTACCGCATCCTACTTGAAGATGAGACAATGGAGGAAATGCAAGAATTAGAAAAGAGTTGGCACACACAACCGCATGAAAACAAGTTTTTCGATCCTCTGTTGACTTCAATTTCTATCAAACCAGAAGAAACCAAAGTTCCAATCATAGAATCAAGGCCTCTTCCAACAGTTCTCAACATTATCGCACCAAAAAGTTCTTGGGAAAACTACGATGCGGTCCATGGTCGGAAGCTGAAGATAAAACAGTTCGTGATTCATCCGGAATCTCAATAATACAAGGGGTCGAGCTAATGACCTTAAACAAGCGATTCTTGGGAGGCAACCCAAGGCCAATTCTATATTTTTCAAAATATTTATTTATAGTTTATTTAAGACCTTAACAGAGAAACAACTCATATCCACCTTTTTCCTATGATTAGGTGAACATATCAGAGGAAGGACTCGATCAAAGACAACACGGAAGACAGGAAAATACCCTCTGGTACGGTCCGTATCAATCAATACGGATCATATTAGTGGATACGGGGTGAAAGAAGGAAAGTAAAAAGAGAGGTGGTGATACGGCCCGTATTTTCCAATACGGTATGTATTCAAAGAAGTTAGGAAGGACTCGATCAAAGACAACACGGAAGACAGGAAAATACCCTCTGGTACGGTCCGTATCAATCAATACGGATCATATTAGTGGATACGGGGTGAAAGAAGGAAAGTAAAAAGAGAGGTGGTGAATACGGCCCGTATTTTCCAATACGGTATGTATTCAAAGAAGTTAAGACTGAAGGCAGTTATCGGTATTACGCATAACAAATCGGATACGGACCGTTTAACCCAATACGGTCCGAATGACAGCTAATTTGGAAAATGCGAACCCGTTAACAAAGAGACATTTGAAAACCCGCGAGAATCACATCTCATAACTGTTAAATCCTTTGGTTTGAACTCCTAAATCTCTCTCTATTCTCTCTCCCTCTATCTCTCCTCTTCTTCCCTCTTCCTTCCTTGCCAAGACCAAGCCCACCTCCTTGCCGCCGATCACCATCGCCACCGCACTCATCACTGCCTCTCCTTGGAGCCGCCGCTGCCTTCCTCTCTGCACCATCCGATGCCCCTATAAGTGAATATGATCAGTTCACCCAAGCTATGCAATGGATGAACCTGAATTTTAAGATCTTGCCACACGCTCGCGAGAGAGCAGCCAGCGGATTAAGAAAAAGGTCAATCAAGCCCGCAACAGTGTGGAGGAGATCCGGAGAAACGTTGACGGGGGTAGGCATGAGATCTAGTAAGCGCGCTACCTCAATCAACAATACTACTAGTTCGCCCTGACTCCAGACTCCAGTACCAGCCACTGCTCTACAGACTTTTCGACCCGTCATTCTACAAGGAGATCCAGCGACCACTGCCACCTCCACCACCTCAGGATTGAGGTGTAGTGAGTTGTTTTCTTTCCCCGGTCTTTTCACTTTACTACTTCCTTTATTTTTATCTCTCGAGCATTGGGGACAATGCTCAATTTTATTCGGGGGGTAGGAGGTAAACTGACCATGTATCTTTAAATTTTTCGCATTTTAAATTCTTAGGTGCTAGTAGTTTTACTCAATTTTTGACTAGGGTTAGAGGCTTTACCGAAAACCCTAGAATGATTAGATTGAGCTTTTTAGCTAGCTTGCATTTTTATTTTCCCTTAGGAGTAGGTTAATCAAATAGGAATTGTTTTAAATTTGAATTAGGCTAAGGTTTAGACAATTGGCTATGATACCAAAAATTCAGAATTTTAAAATGCGAAAAATTTAAAGATACATGGTCAGTTTACCTCCTACCCCCCGAATAAAATTGAGCATTGTCCCCAATGCTCGAGAGATAAAAATAAAGGAAGTAGTAAAGTGAAAAGACCGGGGAAAGAAAACAACTCACTGCACCTCAATCCTGAGGTGGTGGAGGTGGTGGTGGTCGCTGGATCTCCTTGTAGAATGACGGGTCGAAAAGTCTGTAGAGCAGTAGCTGGTACTGGAGTCCGGAGTCGAGGGCGAACTGGTAGTATTGTTGATTGAGGTAGCGCGCTTACTAGATCTCGCGCCTACCCCCTTCAACGTTTCTCCGGATCTCCTCCACACTGTTGCGGGCTTGATTGACCTTTTTCTTAATCCGCTGGCTGCTCTCTCGCGAGCGTGTGGCAAGATCTTAAAATTCAGGTTCATCCATTGCATAGCTTGGGTGAACTGATCATATTCACTTATAGGGGCATCGGATGGTGCAGAGAGGAAGGCAGCGGCGGCTCCAAGGAGAGGCAGTGATGAGTGCGGTGGCGATGGTGATCGGCGGCAAGGAGGTGGGCTTGGTCTTGGCAAGGAAGGAAGAGGGAAGAAGAGGAGAGATAGAGGGAGAGAGAATAGAGAGAGATTTAGGAGTTCAAACCAAAGGATTTAACAGTTATGAGATGTGATTCTCGCGGGTTTTCAAATGTCTCTTTGTTAACGGGTTCGCATTTTCCAAATTAGCTGTCATTCGGACCGTATTGGGTTAAACGGTCCGTATCCGATTTGTTATGCGTAATACCGATAACTGCCTTCAGTCTTAACTTCTTTGAATACATACCGTATTGGAAAATACGGGCCGTATTCACCACCTCTCTTTTTACTTTCCTTCTTTCACCCCGTATCCACTAATATGATCCGTATTGATTGATACGGACCGTACCAGAGGGTATTTTCCTGTCTTCCGTGTTGTCTTTGATCGAGTCCTTCCTAACTTCTTTGAATACATACCGTATTGGAAAATACGGGCCGTATCACCACCTCTCTTTTTACTTTCCTTCTTTCACCCCGTATCCACTAATATGATCCGTATTGATTGATACGGACCGTACCAGAGGGTATTTTCCTGTCTTCCGTGTTGTCTTTGATCGAGTCCTTCCTCTGATATGTTCACCTAATCATAGGAAAAAGGTGGATATGAGTTGTTTCTCTGTTAAGGTCTTAAATAAACTATAAATAAATATTTTGAAAAATATAGAATTGGCCTTGGGTTGCCTCCCAAGAATCGCTTGTTTAAGGTCATTAGCTCGACCCCTTGTATTATTGAGATTCCGGATGAATCACGAACTGTTTTATCTTCAGCTTCCGACCATGGACCGCATCGTAGTTTTCCCAAGAACTTTTTGGTGCGATAATGTTGAGAACTGTTGGAAGAGGCCTTGATTCTATGATTGGAACTTTGGTTTCTTCTGGTTTGATAGAAATTGAAGTCAACAGAGGATCGAAAAACTTGTTTTCATGCGGTTGTGTGTGCCAACTCTTTTCTAATTCTTGCATTTCCTCCATTGTCTCATCTTCAAGTAGGATGCGGTACACGGCGATGGTCGGGCTAAGGCCTTTGATGTCATCTATTTTGTCGCCAATAGCCTTTCGGTGTATCTTGAGTATGTTGACGAGCTTGTTGGATTGAACATTATCGAGTCGAGAACTGACAATCACCGGGTAGGTTTGGTTGGGTCCTAGGAATTCGTAACGGAGGTTGGATGGAAGAGGTTTGAGCTCGAGTTGTGGATGAGAGGTTGTCTTCTCCCTTTTCTTCACTTCGCTACTGACCGTGCTAGGTGACACGGACTGCAGAATTTTAGATTTGGGGGATTCTTCCTCTTCTTTTGTTATGACAGTGGCACAACTTGCGCAAGTTTCAGCGTAGGCTTCATTAGGTTCAGCGGTGATGTATTGCTCGAGTTGCCTTTTGTCATCTTCCCCTCTAAAAAGGTTGTCCAATTCCTCCATACCCATGGATTCTCCCAATTCATCATATGGATATTCTTCCTCTTCAAATTCATCCGTGATACCCAAACTGAAGACACGATCAATGTCAGCGTCATCTTCCCCTCTAAAAAGGTTGTCCAGTTCCTTCATACCCATGGATTCTTCCAATTCATCATATGGATATTCTTCCTCTTCAAATTCATCCATGATACCCAAATTGAAGACACGATCAATGTCAGAAGGGTATTTCAAAGCTCTGTTTATGTCGTAGACCGCCTTGTCTTTTCCGACATTTAGTGAAATTTTCCCGTTCTTAACATCAATCATTGCTCCGCATGTGGCGAGGAATGGCCTTCCAAGGATGATTGGAATGTTTCATCTTCTTCCATGTCAACCACAACAAAATCTCCAGGTATCCAAAAGTCTCCAACTTTGATCGGTACATCCAACAACACTCCTTCAGGATATCGAATTGATCAATCAGCCAGTTGCAGTGCAATTTGTGTTGGTGAAAGTTCTCCACATTCTAATTTGTCAAACACCGCCTTTGGCATTAGACTCACACTTGCTCCCAGATCACATAAAGCCCTCGTAAAATTTGTCGTGCCAATTGTGCATGGTATCGAGAAGCTTCTCGGATCTTTCAACTTTTCTGGTAATTTACTTTGCACGAGCCACTACATTCCCGATTAAGCGGAATTGTTGAGAATTCTTGGAGTTTGTTGCGATTTGAAAGGATCTCCTTCAAAAACTTAGCATACGAGGGTATGCTTGCAATTGCCTCAGTGAAGGGGATTGTAACTTGTAGTTGCTTGAGCGTCTCCATGAATCTCGCGAATTGTGGCTCCATCTTATGCTTGGCTGGCCTTGGAGGGAATGGCAGAGGTGGCTTGTAGGGTGGTGGTGAAATGTATTTAGGTTCGGTTTGTCGCTCATCTCCACCTACGGTGTCATTCTGCTCCTCAATAAGGTCTGCCTGCAGTTCGAATACGGGCAGCTCCGGTTGTTGCGGCTCGTATTCTTCGAAATGTGATGGCTCTGCATGTATCTCATCAGAAGTTTGATCGGGCATGGGAGGTTCCTTGTAAGCTGTACCGCTCCTTAGTGTGATGTTCTTGCAACTCTCTTTAGGATTTTCTTCCGGTTGGCCCGAAAATTTGCCTTTTTCGCGTGTGATGCTTGAGAGTTCTTTTGTCATCTTGGAGATGTTACCCCCCAAGTCCTTAACGTGGTCCACTAAGGTTTTGATCGATTGCGTGATGGCGGCGTTCGTCTTCTCTTGCTTCTCTAGGAATCTCTCCATTTGTGATTGTAGGGCGCAGAAAGTTGCACAGCTGGTATGGAAGGTGTGTGCATACGTTAAATGCCTCAGGGTTCAATGCTCTTGATTTTTAAGACATGAAAGAGAACATCGAACTTGAAACATTCATTTCTTTCTACAATTCCTTCGGTTCACCCTCGACAGACCTACTGTTCATAATCAGTCTATCGAGAGAGTTTATTGATTGTGGGGACGTTTAACTCCCAGCGAGCGCAAGCCCTCGCTGTTAATTACATCAGATGACCCTTCCAAGCCATACTGAACACCTCGTCCATTCCGGGATTTGGAGCCTATATGTTGTGAATTGAATAAAGGGGCTAAAAGGGGAGAACTCATGTACTTAATCTTTTTATTTCCGTTTGATTTTAATTAATATGTATGCATGAGATGCAATGAATATTATTAAAATGCATTTATTATGCCTTTTTATATATTTTGGAAACCTATTTGTATTTGAGAAAATCTATCTTTATTTTATTGATATTTTTATTTAAAAGGAAATGATTTGAGCATGAAAAAAAGTGGAGAAAGGGGTATTTTGGTCATTTAACATGTTGTATGATGTCTAATTATGCTTGATTTCAATTTAGAAATGTGAAGGATTTGATTTGGGTTCATTTAGAGTTGGTTTGAGTCGATTCGGACTTGAAATGAAGAAGTTGTGACCAAAAAGGACTCAGAAGGACCTATTTGTAAATATTTATTTTTCTGTCAGGGACTTATTCACAAGGCTGAGGGACCTATTTGGCTTTATCTTTTAATGAGAATTGAAATAGCCTTAGCCTGATTGCTTCATCGGTAACTACGTTGATCTTTATCGTCTCGCAAATTGCTGTTGCGAAACCATATTTATGAGAGGACGTTTGATCTCAAAATTACGGTTTGTAACAGTTGGCGGGTTTATACTAGAATTAGGATCATTCGCGTGCGGTACGCAATAGTCTCGTAGAAGTTTGGGTCTTGCTGCATCGTTAACTCCTTGATCACCATTGTTTTGTCTTCCATTGTTGATTGGTTGGTTAGGTGGGATATCCATGTTGATCGAATCTGAGTCTTCTTCGCTTTTAGAATCACTTGATGAAGAACTATGATTGGTTCTTATCGGTGATGTGGAAGCGAATTGTCCTTTTCTACTAGCAATCCTCTCGGATCTTCGTACGGATGATTCGGCCAGCGTGTAGTTTCCTACAAAGAAAAGAAAATCTGAAAATTAAACTAAAAACTGAAAATAAAAAGAAAATAAAATAAAAAACGAAATTGAAAAATAAAAGAAAAATAAAAATGAAGAAAATAAAAAGAAATCTAGGCGTTTCTAATTAATTGGATTCAATGGTCAAAGCAAGGACGTCTCGCGAGGCCTTGCACAATGAACCGTTATTCCCCGGCAACGACGCCAAAAAGCTTGATCACTCAAAAGAGAGCAATGTTTCTTTTAATATTTATAAACTCGGAAATGCTATCGGTTCGGACTGCAAGCGCACAATCCTATCGAGTAGTATATTCGAGGTCGATCCACAGGGAATATTGGTTCAATGCTTTGAGCGATCGAATCACAATCTTTCGAAAGGCTAGACGAAATCTGAAAATTGAGAGATGTTGTTTTGATCAATGTAAATTAGGAAGCAATTAAAAGTAATTAAAATAAAGATAGAGATGAGAATTCCTAGGGTTTCGGCACACCATTGCCACTCAATCCGCTTTGACAATATATTCCTGTTGCGTCTGATTTCCTGTTGTTGTTTAATGAAAGATACCACATAGGTCACTGCGATTTATGTTACGCGAGAATGACAGATCTTTCACCGAGATTCTACATAGGACACTGCGATTTACCTTACGCAAATGTCTGATCTCTCAAATAGCCCAAATTACTACATAGATCACTGCGATTTACTTTACGCAAATGATGGAATTTGGTACGCGTTTTGTTGGTCTGGTTTATGGTTTCCCCGCTAAAGTTTTCTTCACATAAACCTAATAGATCTCAACGAGGCTAACTCATACAAATAGTTTCTCTTACCATTAAAGTACTGTCACTACCCTAACGGACTCAAACTAGATCATTGAAATTAGATGAAGAGATAGTAAATCACAAAAGTATTTTGTTTCAACAACAAGAAATCATAATCAACAGAAATATATATATCAAAACATCAAGAGTAACAAGGTTTACTGCCTAGCCCTAAGCAAAGGAACTTAGCCGCGGAACGGCATGGTTACAAGCACTCCTCTCTTCTCACTTTAATCAAATCTAACCCTAATTACAAAGATAACTAATTATTCTGCCCAGGGGCCTTGTATAGGAGTGTAGGGACGTGTAGAGGTTGAGTAGGGGCTAAGGAACTGATCTGGAAACAGCTGTCGGCAGTTATTCCCCAAGAGACTCCTTCGGATACGGGCCGTATCAGGTGATACGGTCCGTATTAGGACCTTGGCAGTTAGGGTTTAAGTGCTTCCAGCGCTATCTTCTGGTCTGTGCTAGGCCTGGTCCGTATTGGTCAATACTGGCCGTAACAGGGACTTAGTCGATGAGCGTCGCTGATCCGATTGACCCGATTCTAGCTCCATTTGGTGTAAAATAGTCCCAAAACCTGTTTTCTACAATAAAACATAAAGAAGGGTGACAGTAGCCTTTTTCTCTAATAAATTAAACATAAGTGTGAGAAAATATGTAAAACCTAAGCCAAAACCCTACGTAAATCATTATTATTTTGACTCTGATCAAAAAACCAGGAGGAGCTTGGGTCCGATGCCCATCGGACCTACTTTTATGTTCAACGATGATGACCGTCCGATCTAATTTAAGATATGCGCGTACAGAAACTGAAACAGATACGATCGAATTTTAAACTATTTCGCACGAATTTTAAAGCAAATAGACGGTGATTAAACCCATCGTAAGCAAATACGAACGAATCAGATAAACTTTTTTTCAACAATGATGACCTACTTTTAATATGTTAAGTACGAGAGCAGCTTGTGTCCGATGCCCATTGGACCCAAAGTGAGTTCGATGGGCTCTATGACCGTCCGATCTATCTCAAAATCCGTGCGCACGTAAATTAAAGAAGGCGCAAAAGTTCTGGCGGGAATCAATCGTTATGTACGTATTTTTTAGGGGAGCAGCTTGGGTCCGATGCCCATCGGACTCAAGGTGGGTTCACGCCAGAACTTTCGCGCCCAGCAGCTTGGGTCCGATGCCCATCTGTTTTACGATTGATTCGTGCGCACATATCTTATATTAGATCGGACCGTCATCATCGTTGAACATAAAAGTTGGTCCGGTGGGCATCGGAACCTACTTCGTTCTCTTTAATTGAACGTCCGTGTAGAAATGCAAAGCGAGCTACACGGACTTTTAATTAAAAGTCCGTGTAGAAAGGTATTCTTACACGGATGTTTAATTAAACATCCGTGTAAAAAGGTTTTTAATTTGTAATTCTCGGAAATTATTCTATGTTAAAGCTAGCTTTTGTAATTATTTTGTAAAGTCCCCATAAATTATTTATTCTTCATATCAGGTAAGTTTTAGGGTTTATGTTTTCAAATCAGATTATTTAGACAGCATTAAGTATTTTACTTAGAATCAAAGTTTTAAATATTAAAGGTTTTTAAGTAATAACCTTTGTAGTGTTTATATATTGTTGCATGTTGTTGTTTTGTGCTGCTAATTCATATCTATAAAAGTATTTATTTAGATAGCATGAAGTATTTAACAAAAAAGAAACTGTGTAAAAAAAAAATTGTTGATTAAAGAACAAAATATATTACATAAAAAAGGATCCCCATACATTGTACCAAAAGAAAGGATCCTCATACATGTACCACAAATTTAAAGAAAAACTACAAAATAACTACAAAGCAAACAAAAAAAATTAACTTAATTAAATAGCTAGTTAGATGGTGGTGGCTGCCTTGGCCTTCTAATCCAAGGGAAGAATGGTCTGGCTGGATTGCCCCTACTTATGTAGGGCTTTGGTGGTGGGTGCCCCCTTGGGCTTCGCCGTGGCACACTTGAGGGGGGCCATGGCCATGTCCTCTTCACGTAGGGAGGAGGCATTTCAAAGCCGGGAGGGACTGTGGGAACTCTGGCAGGGACTTCGAGAGGGACTTCGGGAGGGTTTGAGGGGGGCCGTGGCCCTGGCACATTTGACCCGGGTTGAGGACATGGCACATTTGGTGGTGGGTGCCCCCTTGGGCTTCGCCGTGGCACACTTGAGGGGGGCCATGGCCATGTCACATTTGAGGGGGGCGGTGGCACGGCCATTTGAACATTCCAAATCTCAATCGGGGTTTCTCAGATTATATAGAATTTTGAAGAGTCGTTTCGTCTTCTCCTTAGAAATAATAATTAAAAAGACAACTTTTCGAATTCCGTCGTGGAACTGTTCAAATTAAACAAAACTTAAATAAATAATCTGATTTTTAAACTTTTATCACGGAAGTTTAATTACATGTCCGTGTATAATTGTAAAAAGACACGGACGTTTAATTAAATGGCCGTGTCGAAAGGTATTCGTGCACGAGTGTAGTTGCAATGTCCGAAAAGGTATAGACACGGATGTTAAAATCAAGTCCGAGTCGAAAGGGTCTTTCTACATGGACTTTCGCATTAAAGTCCGTGTAGCTCTCCCTCATTCTACACAGTTGTTAAATTAATATCCGTGTCGAGAGGGTCGTTCTACACGGATATTTGATGAAATGTCCGTGTAGATCTTCTACTTCCTCTCTACACGGAGTTTAGATCAAATGTCCGTGTACAAAGGTGTTCCAACACAAATGAATTAAGTGAATTGTCCGTGTAGAACTAGGGTTACAATACATATTACGCGCCTGCTCTTCCAAATTTTTCATAACTTAGCTCGCGCCTTCAATTCTTTTCCAAACATTTCAAAACTTAGCTCGCGCCGCTTCGAGTCCTTCTTCCCCACCTCACCTCGATTTTGTTGCCTCTCCTGTCCAACTAACTCTCCGGTCCGACAACCTACCTCTTCTTTCTCGGGGAAACGCTCAACACCTCCATTGCGAAGAAATTTTGGTATAAAAGTTTTGGTATTTACTGCATGTATTTACTGTATTTACTTTGGTATTTACTGAAAAAGTTCTATTTTTTTTATAGAACCATGTCGATTGAGAATGAGCACGTAGATATGATGGAAGAAGGCGACCACCAAGCTGCTGCCCAATCAGGTTCAGCCAAAAGGAAAAGAGGTCCGACAATGTGCGCGTCCACGTCCGAGGCAAAGCAACTGGACATCGAGTTCAGTAAAAATGGGTGTGCGAAGGGTACAAGACGAGCTGAGTACGGAAATTATGTGTGCAATTTGGTGAAGCAAAAGGCAGACATCCTGGTAGAGAGATGGGATCATTTTTCGAAAGACCAAAAGAACGAGTGGTGGAACATTGTGAAGGTGAAGTACCTAACCAGTTAATATCTTTTTTTTAATTGTACATGAACTTAAATGCAGTAATTTGGGTGTCAATGCAGGCTCAGTGGAACATCCCGGATGACATCCCGGAGGTGGTAAAGGATAAGACTTTGAAGATAATAAATAAAGCTTGGAAGCAATTCAAAAGCACGCTGAGTACGGATTGGATGGATCAAGGTAAAAGCCCGGTAGGCTTCTATACTTGGGTGACTCAAGAGAAGTGGGAGAAGTTTGTGGAGATGAAGAGCACGGACGAGTTCAAGGTATGTAAATTCAGCAAAATTACCTTTTTTCCTTTATCGATTTGAATTATGTTGGTAAATGGTGTCCGAAATAGACACCCTGTTCAGGGGCGGAACCAGGATTCGAGTATAGGGGGGCTAAATAAGAATTCACATCCTCTAAGATATCTCAAACTTTGAGTGTTTTTTTAAAATATCTTAACCGTTCAAATACGTTCTGCACGAATCTCAAAGCACAAATAATACTACCCCTGCGCTATCCCCGAAAGGCACCGTACACGTCTGTTACGCAAAAGTTGAGATATCTCAGAGGATTAGCTATCATTAATTTGGGGTTTTCGAATAATTGCTTAGTTAGAGCCTTATATTTCCTTAGCTAAAACTTGTATTTGATTTTGTACTATCTTTCATTGTTTTCTTATTTGAACTTTGTAATCCACTTAGATACTGGTAAATTAGTTGGCTGGTAGGAACTTAGCATGTAATTTTACATTTGTTAGCTTAATGAAATTTCAATGCCCACAGACTTTTATCTCAAAAAAAAAAGCTATCATCAATTCTTTAGTATGACCTTTCCAATTTGGATAGGGTTCTTTACTTTTTTTTCCACTGCACACACAGGGCCCAATTACTCAAATAGAAATGAAGCCAGACAGCCGGTCTGTAATTTTTTTTTTTACATTAAAACCCTTTAACTTTGTTATATTATTATAGGGGGGCTTATACATATAAAAGAAACAAATTAGTATGATTTTTATATACTTAGTAATAAAATTTTAAAAACTTGGGGTGGCTTAGCACCCCCAGACACTAATATGATCCGCCACTGACCCTGTTGCTGTTGTTCCAATCATATATAAATGTGAAATGGTGTTTATTTTGAATAACTGAATTAATATGAAGTTGAAATGGTGTTCCACTCACAACATGTAATTTTTTTGTTTGCTTTTTAATTGGTTTATTTACTTTTTAATAAATAGAAAATATTAGGCTAATTTTTTTACTTGGATGTGTGAAGAAAAAAAGAGAGGAGGGCAGGAGGATCGTAGGAATGAACAAGTATCCGCACAAGTTGGGGTCGGGTGGTTACCAGGGTAAAAAGGGAGGAGTGGGCTAAAATACTGGAGTTGAACAAAGACGTTGACTCACCCGTGGTTAGGATAAAAAATCCTAGGGCCCAAAATTGGACGTTGGCAAGGTCCGAGTTAACCGCTGATGGGAGGATCGTACTACATCCCGCGTTGCAACTCGTGGCTCAGAGAATGGTAAGAGTCGTTCGCTAGAACTATGTGTAATTCAAGGGTGTTAAAAACTTTGTGTACATCACTAATTTTTTTGCTATAACTAATATTTCTATTCACAGTTGGAGGTGGAGGAGGAGGTCAATTCCGGTGCCCGGTCGGTCGAAAGGCAAGATGACTCCTTGTCCATAGCGCTCGGGAATCCAGAACACCCTGGTCGAGTAAGGGGCGTAGGTGCCTACAGGGGCTGGAAGGACGTATTCAATGGACCAAAACCTCGAAGGAAATCTCGTGCGAAAGTGAACAAAGACGAGATAATTGCGCAATTGTGCAAGGAGGTGAACGCCGAGTACAACGCAAAGATGGAGGAGATGGAATCAAGGTTGCGTGCCAAAATTACAGCTATGGCGCAGCCAACCGAGCAAGCACCTCCCACCCCGACAGGAGTTCGGCGAAGCAGTCAGGCATCCGGGACGTTCGGATACGATTTGGATCATCTGAAGGTAATCACTACTTGTTCGTATTCTAAAGGCAATTACTACTTGTTGGACAATATTTCAATTTAAAAATAACTACTTGCACGAAATTTCAGGACGCCACAGCATGCGAACTCGTGTTGTGGCTCGAGAGTAAGCCTCTGATTGTTGCTAAGGGCATGGTACATCCAGCAGCCGACAAAGTGCACAATCAGCAGCTACTTCCCGGCCATGCCGCCGTACAGATTGACAATGTCATGAAGGGATGGGAGTGCGTACCTCTTCCTGTCTAAATAATTGAGAATGGCATGCTCTATGTCGATGATGCCCGGCTGTCATTCGTGCAATGGCCCAAGAATCAGATTATTTTGGATCAGGTAATGCATAAATAGTCAAGTTATTTTGTTACATTCAAAGCACTTCCTTTTCAAATACTTGAAAAAGGTAAAAAATTTCGATACAGCCAGTAGGAGATGATGGTAGTCGCACGGAGGGCGTGATGTCACCGGTACGGAGGGACGAAGCAGAAGGACCTTCCCAAACAGTTGCTGACCGTGCTGCCAGAGCAGCAGTTGCTGACCCTGCTGCCAGAGCAGCAGGGTCAGCAACTGCTGGTCCGGCAGCAGGGTCAGCAACTGATGATCCGGCAGCAGGGTCAGCAACTGTGCCCAACCAGCAGTTGCTGACCCTACTGCCCAACCAGCAGGCCATGACCCTACGGCCGGACCAGTAGTTGCTGACCCTACTGCCGGACCAGCAGGCCATGACCCTCCTGTCCAACCAGCAGGACCTCCACCTCGTCTGCTCACCGAGGAAGAATACAAGCTCCTTCCCGGAAAGGATTTGCGGGATCTCCACAACCGCTTGATGGCGGCACCCAAGGACATGACGGAAGTCGTCATACCTGTCCCTCCGGGGATATTTCTACACGATGGCTCGGTTGTTACTGCTGTCGTTCACTGACTTCAAGAACTTTCTACATGCCTCGGGGTCCGATAAATGGCTCTCCGTGGGGCACATCACCATTTTCCTCATGTTAGTGACCAAAAATTATTTATATCATGTGTATAGCACTGAAGAATATATTCTAATGTCATATGATAATTTTTCAGGAGGCTAATCAATAGTACTAACTACAAAGGCAAACAGAACTTGTGTGCTTTTCTGGACCCCAGCGTACTTAGTGCGTCGAACGTGAAAAATGCTCCGAAGGTGGCTATGGATTACCTGTGTGGCGCGATGCTCCAAGCTACTAAGGCGAAGAAGAGATTTCTTCTCTTGCCATACCACCAGATGTTAGTTCTAACCTTGTGATTAAATATATAAATAATTGAAATCACACTATCAAGTCAAGGAAACACGTGTCTCACTATTATATATGCCAAAATATCTGGGTACTGTATGCTAAGATCCTATAATTCTTCTCCTCCCACAGGGGACACTAGTGTTTGATCATCATTGTGCCTTGCATGAGTGCGGTTTACTTGATAGATTCTTCACAGCCCAAAGAAAAGATCGGATTTAGCACATGCAAATCAATCTACCAGTATGTGTAAAAGTAAGCAATAATCTTTCACTATGTTTGATTTTTTTCCCAATTATAACAAATTGTGGAATTGCTAATTAGAGTCACTCCATTTTGTAAGGGCTTTTGCTGCATACGTTACAAAAGGAGGATTGCGCAACACGGACAAGAAATTGGGAAATAGGTTGACTTGGAGGTGGTGGCAGGTGAGCACAACACAATTCTATAATTTCATATTTTGTTTAAAAAATTATTGTCATTCTAACATAGGCCGCTAAATGTAAATTGTAGAGCCCGCAACAGGAGGAGGGTTGGGAATGCGGATATTACATGATGATTTCCATGTTTATCTTTGTCGAAAAAATGCAATTCACATTTCCAGATGTGGTATGTAATTCATATTAATTGTGCCTATATAATAGCAATTGATATTTTCATATTATGCTTACTTATAAGTTTCATTTCATTAAATTAGCAATTGATATTTGCGACTGTCTTGCATCTACCTTTTCTTGTTACTAACTAATATCAAATTATAATTGTAGCAACCATCAAAGCAAGCTGTGTACTCCAAGGAGCAGATCGACTATATAAGATGTAGCTGGGCAAGATGGTTTCTATCTGAATATTGTAATGCTGAACATGGATTTGTATAACAATTTAGTGTATATATGAATTTAGCAAGCATAATTTAATGTCAAATTATCTGGAAAACTGGCTAGCAAAACAGAATGGTATATGAATTTTGTAGGAAAACTGGCTAGCAAATTAAACTGGAGGCTAGCCCAGAAATGAAAAAAATCAAGAAAAAAAAATGGGACAATTCTACACGGATATTAAACGAAAGCCTGTGTAGAACGAGTTGAGTGAGCAAGGATTATTTTATATTTGTCCGTGTATGATAGTTACGATCCTACACGGATGTGAATTATAACTCCGTGTCAAAAGAAAATGCTACACGAACGTTAAACAAAAGACCGTGTATGTGTACAGAGAGCTACACTGATGCTTTTATATAGTCCGTGTATGGTAGTTAAGAGACTTCACGGATATGAAACTAAACGTCCGTGTAAAACACAGTAATTCCACACTGTTGTTAAATAAACAACCGTGTAGAAATGAGTACAGCTATTCTTTTATACAGTCCGTGTATGATAGTTAAGAAAGATTCACGGATATGAAGTTAAAAGTCCGTGTAGAAAACAATAGTTGACACGGTTATTTAACAAATATCCGTGTAGAGCATTTTCGGTGTTCTACACCGATTATTTTATATTTGTCCGTGTACGATAGTTATGACAGGACACGGATATGAAATTAAACGTCCGTGTAGATAGAGTAATTCGACACGGTTGTCCTGACCAATGTCTGTGTAGAACGAGTTCAGAGATACAAGGATTATTTTATTTTTTATTGATTTGTTAGGAGAGGGACACAGATATGCAACTAAATGTCCGTGTAGGTAAAGTAACCGACACGGACATTTAGTTGCAATGTCCGTGAATAAAGAGTAGTCGTACACGGTCGTTTACGTAATATCCGTTTTGCTCGGTTATATGGAGAGCGCCACAGGCAGGTGTATGTTCACGGCTGTTTATTTGGTAATCCGTGTAGAAAGCGTTAGACATACACGGGTAAATATCCGTGTCTATAGAGGGTACCTTTTATACACCCTCGATTCAAACACGGCAGGGAAATCCGTGTAGCTCCTCTGGTAATTGATCAGAGTCAAAATAACGATGATTTACGTAGGGTTTTGGCTTAGGTTTTACATATTTTCTCGCACTTATGTTTACTTTATTAGAGAAAAAGGCTACTGTCACCCTTCTTTATGTTTTATTGTAGAAAACAGGTTTTGGGACTATTTTACACCAAATGGAGCTAGAATCAGGTCAATCGGATTAGCGACGCTCATCGACTAAGTCCCTGTTACGGCCAGTATTGACCAATACGGACCAGGCCTAGCACAGACCAGGAGATAGCGCTGGAAGCAGTTAAACCCTAACTGCCAAGGTCCTAATACGGGCCGTATCACCTGATACGGCCCGTATCCGAAGGCATCTCTTGGGGAATAACTGCCGACAGCTGTTTCCAGATTGATTTCTTAGCCTCCAATCAACCTCTACACGTCCCTACACTCCTATATAAGGCCCCTGGGCAGAAGAATACATCATCTTTGTAATTAGGGTTAGATTTGATTAAAGAGAGAAGAGAGGAGTGATTGTAACCATGCCGTTCCGCGGCTAAGTTCCTTTTCTTAGGGCTAGGCAGTAAACCTTGTTACTCTTGATGTTTTGATATATATATTTCTGTTGATTATGATTTCTTGTTGATGTATCGAATATGCTTTTGTGATTTATTATCTCTTCACATAATTTCAATGATCTAGTTGAGTTCATTAGAGTAGTGACAGTGCTTTAATAACTCTTTAAACTATTTGGATGAGTTAGCCTCGTTGAGATCTATTAGGTTTATGTGAAGAAAACCTTCGCGGGGAAACTATAAACCAGAACAACAAAACGCATGACCAAATTCCATCATTTGCGTAAGGTAAATCGCAGTGATCTGTGTAGTAATTTGGGAGATAAGAGACTCGATAGTTGCGTAAGGTAAATCGCATTGTCCTGAGTAGAGTCTCGATGAAAGATCTGTCATTCTGGCGTAACATAAATCGCAGTGACCTTTGTAGTTATCTTTCATAAAACAACAACAGGAAATCAGACGCAACAGGAATATATTATCAAGGCGGATTGAGTGACAATGGTGTGCCGAAACCCTAGGAATTCTCATCTCTATCTTTATTTTAATTACTTTTAATTGTTTCCTAATTTACATTGATCAACAAACATCTCTCAAATTTCAGATTTCATCTAGCCTTTCGAAAGGTTGTGATTCGATCGCTCGAAGCACTGAACCAATATTCCCTGTGGATCGACCTCGCATATACTACTCGATAAGGATTGTGCGCTTGCAGTCCGAACCGATAGCATTTACGAGTTTATAAATATTAAAAGAAACATTGCTCTCTTTTGAGTGATCAAGCTTTTTGGCGCCGTTGCCGGGGAATAACGGTTCATTGTGCAAGGCCTCGCGAGACGCCCTTGCTTTGACCATTGAATCCAATTAATTAGAAACGCCTAGATTTCTTTTTATTTTCTGCATTTTTATTTTTCTTTTATTTTTCAATTTCGTTTTTATTTTTGTTTTCTTTTTATTTTCAGTTTTTAGTTTAATTTTCAGATTTTCTTTTCTTTGTAGGAAACTGCACGCTGGCCGAATCATCCGTACGAAGATCCGAGAGGATTGCTAGTAGGAGAGGACAATTCGCTTCCACATCACCGATAAGAACCAACCATAGTTCTTCATCAAGTAATTCTGAAAGCGAAGAAGACTCAGATTCGATCAACATGAATATCCCACCGAACGAACCGATTAACAATGGAAGACAAGACAATGGTGATCAAGGAGTTCACGATGCAGCAAGACCCAAACTCCTACGAGACTATTGCGTACCGCGCGCGAATGATCCTAATTCTAGTATAAACCCGCCAACTGTTAGAAACCGTAATTTTGAGATCAAACTTGCTCTCATAAATATGGTTTCGCAACAGCAATTTGGAGGATTTCCACATGAAGATCCACATCTTCATCTGTCAATTTTCCTAGGGATATGCGAGACGATAAAGATCAACGGAGTTACCAATGAAGCAATCAGGCTAAGGCTATTTCAATTCTCATTAAAAGATAAAGCAAGAGCATGGTTGTTTTCCTTACCGGCCAATTCCATTCAAACTTGGGACCAATTGTTTAATGTGTTTATTGCAAAATATTTTCCACCATCCAAAACTTCAAGGTTTAGAAATCTAATTACTAATTTTGAACAAAGGGATGGTGAAACATTGTGCGAGGCATGGAATAGATATAAGGATATGCTAAGGTGTTGTCCACATCATGGTCTAGAAAGATGGCTGATTGTCCAAACTTTTTATAATGGTCTAAACCCTACCGATAGGTTGTCTATTGATGCTTCTGCAGGAGGAGCAATCATGAACAAGGAACCTGACGAGGCCTACAACCTAATTGAAGAGATTGCAATCAACCAACACTACTGGATCCCTGAGCGAAAGAAGCCAAGTTCAACACCTGGCATGCACCGAGTAGATGACATATCCATGCTAAGCGCAAAGATTGATGCTTTGCAAATGGCACTCAACAAGCAGACCAAGCAGCGAACGGTAGCAGCAGTCAATGCCGCAACAGCATGTGGCTATTGTGGAGGAGCGCACGAGATGACCGAATGTATGAATGTGACGGAAACTGAGGAAGAAATAGAGCAAGCAAACGCAATTGACAACAGCTTTCGACCTCAGCCCGCCTACAACACATATCATCCGAACAACCGAAACCATCCAAATCTCTCATACGCGAACAATCAAAGGCCTGCTACACCCCAACAGAACTACCAACCACAGCCCAATTATCAACCAAGATATAACAATCCCCAACAGAATTATCAACCAAGGCAATACAACCAACCACAGCAACCCGACATCACATCCTTAATGGAGAAACTCCTAGAGAAGCAGGATAAGGCTAACGCCGAAATCGCACAAAAGATTGAATCCTTAACAAACCGCAACAAAGACTTAGAAGACAGTGTCTCTAAGATGGCAAGAGAACTCTCTGTTATCACACGTGGAAAAGGCAAATTTCCGGGCCAACCGGAAGAAAACCCGAGAGAGACTTGCAAGAGCATAACACTAAGGAGCGGTACAGCTTATCAGGGACCTCCCATACCCGATCAAACTTCTGATGAAATGCATGCAGAGCCATCACATTCCGAAGAGTATGAGCCGCAACCGCCAGAGCCGCCTGTATTCGAACTACAGACAGACCTTACCAAGGAGCAGAATGACACCGTAGGTGGAGACGAGCGACAACCCGAACCTGAATATATTTCACCACCACCCTACAAGCCACCTCTGCCATTCCCTCCAAGGCCTGCCAAGCATAAGGTAGAGGAGCAATTCGCGAGATTCATGGAGACACTCAAGCAATTACATGTCACAATCCCCTTCACTGAGGCAATTGCAAGCATACCCTCGTATGCTAAATTTCTGAATGAGATTCTTTCGAACCGCAGTAGACTCCAAGAACTCTCAACAATTCCACTCAATCTGGAATGTAGTGCGCTCGTGCAAAGCAAATTACCGACAAAATTGAAAGATCCGGGAAGCTTCTCGATACCGTGTACCATTGGCCCAACCGATTTTAAGAGAGCTTTATGTGATCTAGGAGCAAGCGTGAGTCTAATGCCTAAGGTAGTATTTGATAAACTGGAATGTGGAGACCTATCACCAACAAGGATTTCATTGCAAATAGCCGACCGATCAATTCGATATCCTGAAGGAATGTTGCTTGATATCCCAATCAAAGTCGGTAAATTCTGGATACCAGCAGATTTTGTGGTAGTCGATATGGAAGAAGATGAGCAGATTCCGATCATCCTTGGAAGGCCATTCCTCGCCACATGTGGGGCAATGATTGATGTTAGGAATGGAAAGATTTCACTCAATGTTGGCAAGAACAAAATGATCTTCAGCGTGAATGAAACCAAAGTCCCACCTGACATGAATCGTGTCTACAATTTGGAAACAACGGACGAGTATGGCAATGACGAATTGCGAATGGATGAATCTGAAGACATCGGGGAGATGACGCATGAAGCAGAAGTAGAGAGACTGTTAATTGTGCAAGATGACGGGCAGATCCATCCGACCTCCGTGACACAACAAACCGATGATCTGAACAGAAGCCCCAATATCGCAAACAACAGGAATCATTCTTCCTTAGCCCTTGCAATAATCAAAATTCTACGCGAAGAACTCGATGCAATGTCCAAAAGACTGGACGAGGTCGAAGCAGCACTCGGTGTAAGTCTAGCATTCGACCCTGGACCTCAAATACCGATCGACTTCTTCAAGGGCAGTGATAATGAAACCACAGAAGACGCTGAAGGCGAACCACCCGACGAGCAACCTCCTTGCATCGACGGGAGGATATCTGGAAGAAACTGATATGACACATAGTCAAGCTAATGACTTTAAACAAGCGCTTCTTGGGAGGCAACCCAAGGCCACTTTTGTTTTCTTTTTCATATAAAAATTCAAAAATCAAAAAAATATTTCATTTGAGATCCTAAACTATTATACTAATCACAGGGCTACGATTCTTACCTACAGGAGGATATGCTAGAAGGATTTAATAACAAAATTCGAAGCCCGTCACGAAAAATTACTCTCTGTTACGGACTGTATCAGTCCAATACGGAGTAACTCTCCAATACGGGCTTAACTGGGACTTGGCGCAGAAAAAGAAAGGTTCAACACAAAACCGCACAACAGTTACGGACCGTATCAGTTAATACGGACCGTAATCAGTGAGCAGTTTTAACCACCTCTATTTCTGATGCTTCAAGAAACAAAATCCGAATTTAACCAAAACTAACCTCCCACTACCAGCACTTCCTACACATTCATCACATCTTTTCACTGCCATATAAACCCTTCATTCACTTCCCTTTTTCCCTGCACCATTTGTAGAATTTTCAGATCAAAATTCGAAACCTGTCCACAGAAATCCTCCAAGTAAAGCCCGTATCAGCACCGTATCAGCTGAATACGGCCCGTAACAGAGACCGAAACCAGAGAAAAATGGCGCACAACATCCCTCATTCCTCCGATTCTCAATCCGACAATGAAAATATCTTCGCGACAGCCATGGGGATCAAGTTTCACAGCAAGCAAGAATTCGACCGTGCTCAAACATTGCTCGACCGTACCGTCGCGAACAACAAGGCTATGTGCATAAACACCATGAAAGTCCTCGGATGCTTTGACTATGTGCGCGTGTCCCTTAATAATATCAATTTATGGGATTTGGCGGACCGCCTACGAACCGCAAGAGTTTATTTACGACCCTCCATCGAATTTTTATCAACACTACAATGGGAAGGCGACATGATCACATACCGTTTACTCAACCGCCCATTTGCCATAACCATGGAGGAATTTTGCAAGGCACTGTCCATCCCCACAAATGGCGAAATCGAACTATGCACAAGGGAGAAGCGCACAAAGTATTGGGAGATGATCGCAATCGATGAGCGCAAAATATACCGCAAAGATTCACGCTTTATTTCTTCAATAGAATTGAGGTATATTCATATCATCTTGACTAACTCTATATTCCCAACAGGAGAGGACACGACGGAGGTGCAAGAACGAGATATCTTCATCATGCGTTGCATGAAGAGCCATAAGCATCAACCACATCTCGGCCACCACATCTTGCATCACCTTACTTCCGTAGCCGCCGACATAAAGAACAACCATGTGGTTTCTGTGGGCTGTTTCGCAACCCTCCTTGCACACCACCACAACATACATTTTGACGGCTTTGTGGAAGTATTTGGCAACAACCGCCTAAATATGAACTACCTGGTGAACAACAATCACGTGCAAGCGATATTTAATGCACACACCGGTGACATAAGGTACACATTGAAGATAGGCGAGGGAATGACCCTCCATATCGGAACGGATAAGGGGTCATTCCAGTTTTGATACGAATCTGAGCATGATGCACAAAGCAACGAAGAAGAACCAACCGAGGAGCAACCAATTGAGGAAGAACCAACCGAGGAGGAACCAACCGAAGAGCCCATGGAAGAAACACATAGCGCATCCCACCAATCATCAATCCACCATCATGACATGGCTTTCGTACGCCACCTCATTCCGCCGCGCGATTCCACCAACGAAGCAAACTCCGTGCCAGCACCCACCGGTTGGGAACAAGAGACAACCATATCTCAAGCCCGCGAACCCGGTCCAACCGCGCGTTACGCCAACAACACCCTCGAGAACTTGACAAAACGCACCCGCTATTTGGAGGAATACTTGGACAAGGTAAACAAAGCCCACGAAAATTTCTACGAATATTGCCTTTCCAAGGGAATACCATTCACACCACCGATTCCATTCACCCCACCACCACCCCTTCGCAACGAGTAATCTGTGAGATCTTTCTTATCCCTCTCTTTCTTGTTTATTTTCTTGCATTGAGGACAATACAAAATTTAAGCATGGGGGTAGGGGTAAGAAATTAGTTTAGGAATTGCATTGTATCTAGGATCATGGCATGTAGGACCTTATTTTTATATCTTTTTTTTTCGCTAGCAGTTTTACTCAATCAGGACCACTTTTCAAGGATTAACCAAGATAAGTTGGGAGGAACGATTGAGGTTTTTATCTAGCGTGCATATAGGCATTTGCATTGATAGGATCATATAATTTGCATGTAGGTTAATCAAATAGGAATTGTTTTAAATTGAATTAGGCTAAGTTTTAGATAATTGGCCATGATACCAAAAATTCGGAATTTTTAAAATTATTTGTAGTCTCAAAATGAACAATTAATTGCTAACCATGAGAGTTGATCAAAAATTGCAAACCCTAGAATCTTTATTTTGAGTAATTTATTTTTGCAAAGTCTTTTAAATTTGATAGTGTTTTAGAATACCCATTTATTATAGATAGACCCCTAGCGAAACTATGCAATAATTTCTTGTATGAATGAATACTTGAAATTGTGTGTAATCATGATGCTTGTGACACAAAAATATGTTATTTTATTTTTCGAAAAAAAAAGAAAAATACAAAAAAATCGAAAATGAGAAAAATCCAAAAAAATAGAAAAATATAGAAAAAGAAAAAAAAATAGATGGAGGATAAAAAGAGTACGGGTGCCTACGCAAGACTGGTTACCAATAGGCTCGAGAAAACCTCCCAAATTCAAATTCTTGTATATATATTTAATTTTTCAAAAATAGTCACAAGTATCAACACACTTAGTTGTCATACTTTGCTCCAATCAATTGGGAAGGAAAATTAAAATTTATATCATTAGAATTCATATTGATTGGAAGGGATCTATTTATAATCGAAGGGGAAATTAATACTCTCAATTTTAAGGATATTTGTGAAGTAGATTGCTCGATAATAATTTTTCTAGGGTTAGCATAATGAGGTCAATCATGGGGTGAATAAATTGTTCAATGGAGAGATTATGAATATTTTTAATTCTAGATTTTTATTGTCATACCAATTGTACCTAACCTAAGCCCTAATTTAATTTTTAAACGAGACCTTGAGATTGTATGGTTTAACCTAGACCGGATCTTTGACCAGCTGGGATGTCGTTGCTTGAGGATAAGCAACAATTCAAGTTGGGAGGCGTGATCAGAGTCAAAATAACGATGATTTACGTAAGGTTTTGGCTTAGGTTTTACATATTTTCTCGCACTTATGTTTACTTTATTAGAGAAAAAGGCTACTGTCACCCTTCTTTATGTTTTATTGTAGAAAACAGGTTTTGGGACTATTTTACACTAAATGGAGCTAGAATCAGGTCAATCGGATTAGCGACGCTCATTGACTAAGTCCCTGTTACGGCCAGTATTGACCAATACGGACCAGGCCTAGCACAGACCAGGAGATAGCGCTGGAAGCAGTTAAACCCTAACTGCCAAGGTCCTAATACGGGCCGTATCACCTGATACGGCCCGTATCCGAAGGCATCTCTTGGGGAATAACTGCCGACAGCTGTTTCCAGATTGATTTCTTAGCCTCCAATCAACCTCTACACGTCCCTACACTCCTATATAAGGCACCTGGGCAGAAGAATACATCATCTTTGTAATTAGGGTTAGATTTGATTAAAGAGAGAAGAGAGGAGTGATTGTAACCATGCCGTTCCGCGGCTAAGTTCCTTTTCTTAGGGCTAGGCAGTAAACCTTGTTACTCTTGATGTTTTGATATATATATTTCTGTTGATTATGATTTCTTGTTGATGTATCGAATATGCTTTTGTGATTTATTATCTCTTCACCTAATTTCAATGATCTAGTTGAGTTCATTAGAGTAGTGACAGTGCTTTAATAACTCTTTAAACTATTTGGATGAGTTAGCCTCGTTGAGATCTATTAGGTTTATGTGA
Source organism: Carex myosuroides (assembly GCA_028015225.1). Taxonomy (NCBI): domain Eukaryota; kingdom Viridiplantae; phylum Streptophyta; class Magnoliopsida; order Poales; family Cyperaceae; genus Carex; species Carex myosuroides. The sequence goes on from CM051481.1 coordinate 724,770, forward strand.
AGAAAACCTTCACGGGGAAACCATAAACCAGAACAACAAAACGCATGACCAAATTCCATCATTTGCGTAAGGTAAATCGCAGTGATCTGTGTAGTAATTTGGGAGATAAGAGACTCGATAGTTGCGTAAGGTAAATCGCATTGTCCTGAGTAGAGTCTCGATGAAAGATCTGTCATTCTGGCGTAACATAAATCGCAGTGACCTTTGTAGTTATCTTTCATAAAACAACAACAGGAAATCAGACGCAACAGGAATATATTATCAAGGCGGATTGAGTGACAATGGTGTGCCGAAACCCTAGGAATTCTCATCTCTATCTTTATTTTAATTACTTTTAATTGTTTCCTAATTTACATTGATCAACAAACATCTCTCAAATTTCAGATTTCATCTAGCCTTTCGAAAGGTTGTGATTCGATCGCTCGAAGCACTGAACCAATATTCCCTGTGGATCGACCTCGCATATACTACTCGATAAGGATTGTGCGCTTGCAGTCCGAACCGATAGCATTTACGAGTTTATAAATATTAAAAGAAACATTGCTCTCTTTTGAGTGATCAGTAATGTCCGTCTGCAATCTTTTTTTCTGTAGTAGTGTTAATAAGAAACTTTCCTGCATAGTTTCTAAATAAGAAACTCTTTCACATCTCTGAAATTGAATTAAAAACGTCACATCAGATTAGAAACTCTCATAATACCAGGATGTAGATGCTCTAAGTAACACGTTTTTGCATATTTAAGTCATTAGTCTGTTTGTTTGTTTTTTGAAAAAAAAAAATATAAAAGTCAAGCTTTCAAATTTCATATATCTGTAATAATAAAGATTATTTTCTATTTGGATTTCGAACTTATGACATCTTATATCAGAGGGCATGTGTCTTTGTCACTAAATCAAAACGGGTTATTTTAAGTCATTTGTTTGTCTTAAGATATATATAGATTATTTCTAAAAGTTCTTTTTATAAATCTGTATGAAAAGCTATTAAAGTTTGATCGTGTGAGAAGAGTGTTAAATTTATAGTGTGAGAAACTGAGAATAATGTTAGAAATTTGCTCGGTTCACTATATTTTAGCGAAAAAAAATAAAATTAGTTCGCACCATCCAATAAAGATAATATTGAAGAGTACATATAATCAGTTATACATTTTTATGACGGATGTTATTAATAAAATGAGGAAGAATGATCTACATATTAAAATGTGGTAGGAGATCAAATTTTATATTAAATTTATTACTATTTGTTTAAAAATAAATTTAAATCACTGTTTTTTTATAGCACAAATCCATCCAAAAACAGTGATTTTTTAACCATCTAAAAAAATAGTGAAAAAATCCCAAAAGAAATGTAAAATTTGATCTCCAAGCACATTTCAATATGAATATCATGTTGAGCGGTTCAGATCGGCTATTTGAACTTTCAAAATGGAGATATAAACGTAAAATAAAACAAGAATCTTACTTCTCTGATCTTTTCTCTTCTTTCAGAAGCTAGAATTGGAAGAAATTCCTCCCAAGCAACTTACCATAGCTCAACTCTTTCTATTTAGTCAATTTTGATTCTATTCCCTCTAGTGTGTCGTTGCATATTTTAGAAATTAGTATTAACAAATAAAAGACGAGATCAGGGGACAAGGTAACAAAAACTTTTTTATAATTAAGTTACAAGAAATGACACTTGTGTTCGACGAGAGAATGGAAGGAATATTTTCATATTTTGATGGTGAAACAAGAAATTAATATTTTTGTTTATCCTTCAAGTCAATGAATCATTTAATGACATCAAGCAGCTCCTAAAATTGTTGTCCTAGCGGAATATTTTCATATTTTGTCTAATAAAGTACCCAACGAATCTATGTCCTTTTTTTGCACAAAAGGATTATATTATATGGTGCAAAGATCAAATTTCCTTTTGGACGCAATTTGATTTTTTGTACTGAAATTAGTTATAAAACTTAGGAAAGAATCGCCTCAACTTTCTTGAATTTGTGATAGTGCCTAGTCAGCACCTTACCATACTATATATCTAAATACAGCTAGCTCTTGTTGAATGTTAATTAATTATATATTAATAAATTTAGTAGCAACATCATGATGACCACATAAAATCGAAATTGCAATTGCCTTGTGCTCATAAGCAGTTATTCCATTATTAGAAAATAATTAATGAAAAAAAAGATATATCAAAGGTACTGGATCTTTCATAACCAAGGTAGAGAGAAGTATATATAGTGGAATATATCTCTTCATCTGTTTCAAAATTTGTGCATAAAAAATAACTGGTTTAGAGATTCCTGAATTTCAAAAAATAAAGTGATTGAATTTGGAATAACAAAGTCTTGTGATTCTCAACAGATTTATTTTCATATATAGAATTTTTTTTATAAACCATAATTAAAAAAATATTTTTACGAAACCAACATGATTATTTTTTTTACAAAAATCATAAGAACCGAAATGCCATTTCGGTCCATTATTTTTTTTTATTCCGGACCAAAATGGCATTTCGTTCCGGTCCCCTTTTTCAATTTTCTGTGGCGGCTCATATGAAAACTTGTGAAACCAGTACCATAGAAAATCCAAAAAAAGGACCGGAATAAAAAAAAAATAACGGACCGAAATGACACTTCGGTTCTTATGGTTTTTGTAAAAAAAAAAAAGTATTCACGTTAGTTTCGTAAAAAAAAAAATTAATTATGATTTATAAAAAAAATTCTCCTGAATATTAAGGGATATAGAAATGACCCCATGGCCCATGCATTGATTCCTGCATGGCCTTGTGCCTTGTGGTTAGTGGTTTGAAAAGGGGTCGGGTCGGGTCGGTCCGGTCCAAACCCGCCCGGTCCCCGGGTTGACTCGGGCACGGGTTAATTAAAATTTAAAAAATAAAAAATTTAAAAAAAATAAAGTTTAATTAAAATTTTAAAAATAAAGTCTAATTCAAATTTTAAAATTTAAAAAAATAACTCTAATTCAAATTTAAAAGAAATAAAGTTTAATTGAAATTCAAATTTAAAAAAAAGTCTAATTCAATTTTATAAATTTTAAAAAAATAACTCTAATTCAAATTTAAAAAATATATTTAAGAAAAAATAAGTCTAATTCAACTTATAACTCTAACAAAATAAAATATAAATTATTTAAATTTAAAAAATAAAATCTAATTAAAATTTAAAAAATAAAATCTAATTCAAATTTAAAAAATAAGTTTAATTCGAATTTAAAAAAATGTTTAATTCAAATTTATAAATTTAAAAAAAATAAAGATAACATATTTATCTAACATATTTATTTATCTAACCTATTTCAAAATAAAATACAATAATCTAACAAATACAATAATCTAACATATTTAGAAATAAATCTAAAATCTAACATCTTTGAAAATATTCAAATGTAACCTATTAAAAATAAAGATAACATATTTAGAAATAAATCTAACTATCCAACAAATTCAAAAATAAGAAATAACTAAAAAATCTAACCTATTTAAGATAAATTCGAATTTTAAAAAATAAAATCTAACCTATTTCAAAATAAATCCGAATTTCAAAATAAAATCCAATAATCTAACATATTCAAAATTTAAAAAATAAAATATAACATATTTATCAAACAAATCTATTTATCTAACCTATTTATAAATAAAATAACTTATTTTAAAAAGTAAAATCTAACATATTTCAAAATTAAATACAATAATCTAACATATTTAGAAATAAATCTAAAATCTAACATCTTTGAAAATATTCAAATGTAACCTATTAAAAATAAAGATAACATATTTAGAAATAAATCTAACTATCCAACAAATTCAAAAATAAGAAATAACTAAAAAATCTAACCTATTTAAGATAAATTCGAATTTTAAAAATTAAAATCTAACATATTTCAAAATAAATCCGAATTTCATAATAAAATATAATAATCTAACAAATCCAATAATCTAACATATTCAATAATCTAATATATTCAAAAATAAAATCCAATAATCTAACATATTCAAAAATCTAACAAATATAACATTTATTTGAACAAACAAATAAATGTAGCTTATTTATCTAACAAATTTAAAAATAAATCCGAATTTAACAAAGAAAAACTAACAATATTAAAAATTACTAACAATATCTAACAATTACTAACAATTACTAACAACTACTAAAAAATACTAACAATTATTAACAAATAACAATTACTCACAATTACTACAAATTTCTAAACATTACTAACAATTACTAAAAATTATCTAACAATTCCTAACAATTACTAAATTAACCTATTTAAACTAATTCTAATTATTTAACAATTACTAAAAAAAAATCTAACATTTTAATCTCGCGGAAAAATCTTGCGGGTTGTAGAATGAAAAAAATCCTTCGTAATTCCTCTACTTTCGTCTTTCGTATTCCTTTGCGTATTTGTAGAATGAAATAAATTGCAACTCTTTTTTTTTAAACAATAAAAATAAAATTTGAGAATAATAAAAATATTGAGAGTGTGAGAAATTGAGAATATGAGATTGAGAGAATGAGAGATTGAGGATTGAGAATAATGAGTATGAGATGTGAAAATTTATGAAGAATGGGGGTATATTTAAGGGTGTTTTTGGGGGGGGGGGGAACTGCCGTTAGAATCAAAAAAATTTGAAAATTTTCGGTGGGGGGGGCGGGTTGGCTCGGTCCGGGACGGGTCCCGCCGGGTTTGACCCGGGTTTGGGCGGGTTTGACCCGGGTTTGACCCGGTTTTGGGCGGGTTTGGTCGGGTTTGGACGGGTTTGGGCGGGTTTGGTCGGGTTAAAGGGGGTTTATTCGGGTTTTGGGTCGGGTTAGGTCGGTTCGGATCGGGTTTTTTCCGGTCCGGGTCGGGTTCGGGGTCACGGGTTGAAACGGGAGGGGGGGGTCGGGTTTCGCCCAAAAAACCGGTTCCGACCCGTTTTAGACCCGACCCATCACTCTAGGACGGTTCGGGTCGGATTCTTGGTCGGATCCGGGTCGGTCCGGATCCGGGTCCCGGGTTTGCGCGGGTCGGGTTGGACCGCCCGGATAAAATCAATACACTACTTGTGGTGAGAAATTAATTAGTGAAGCACGTGCAGCTTGATTTGATTTGTATAATTCGGAAGTCGTAATTGGCTAATTGGTAGCTAGGCATACGCATTTAATGCCTACGCGGAATCGAAGGTATTAGGTAGCTACTATGATAAGTCACATGCATCATTTGCAGGATTTATGCGTCCAATGTATTGACATATATCCCATGATCTAGTTGTTAATTTAAAGCTAATCCCATAATTTATAAATTACTAACTTTAAACTCCAAAAAAATATAAGAGACTACGTATGATGGATTGCTGATTCCACGCAATTAGCTAAGCTAATGTGACTCCTTTCATTACAAAAATATTAATGTACACATTATTAAGTAGATATTAGGTATATCAAAAAAATCTATCTTTTGTGCAATATGCATGCATAGGTATATTATTGACCAAAATAAATCTGCTGTTATTCTGATTCCAACAATTCAAAAGTTTTTAAGAACGAATTTCAGCGAAATAAGTTTTTTATGCACAAATCTCAACGAAAATTAACGGTTGGAGTCGAAATAACATATTCCTGTTATTTCCAAGGAATAACAGCAGATTTATTGCCATTATTGACAGGCATAAGATTCCATGTTCCTCGTAGTATCAATTAAGAAGCGCTCATTTATATTGACTTCGAATCTCTCTCTGATCGAGTCAAGCCAGCAGAGAACATGGGCTGTTTGACGAGTCCCCATTCGCTAATGTTAGATATCTACAAGTGTTGAAAACTTGAAATGCATGCCAATAGATATTGCGAAACGCATGAAATCAAAACAGCATTATTAATATCTTTATTTTTTTCATATACTAGATTGTTGTGTGCCTTCCTAAAATATTTGGAAGTTCAAAACCAATTCCCCAATTTTGCATACTAATTAAGAAGAAAAAAAAAAGGAAAAAGGAGCCCAGAGTAAATTGTCAATTTCCTTCTCAAAAGCTCGAACTCTTTCAAGGTGCACATGTATTGTTTAAGTCAGATTAGTCATAGTTAAATTTGACCAAAATAAAGGTCGTGAAACTGATTCTTCCAAATTGTACTCAGTATTAATTGGCAGCTCTAACTCGGTACATATATAGCTTATTCAAACTCAGATCAAAATCACCTGAATTTTTTTTAATTACCATCTCAAAAAATCGAAATTATGACATTACCATCGTTTCTAAAAGGTGCGCAGACTCAGTCTGTGCACCAAACATCTGAGCCTATAAATGGGCGAAAATTTTAGCATTTTTCATTTACCAAGAGTCGTTACTTATGAGCTAAAGAGCAAAACTTGTAAGTTTTTTTTTTCAACTTAGTCCTTTTTTTAATTATTTAATAGTTTTTTAATTTAAATTTAAATTTGTAATTGTTAGGTTTGTCCATTAATTCAACCAATCATGATTGGAATTGCTGTTTACATTGGTGGTGAGGTATTACAAGAGTCGAAAAGTGCTTATTACAGTACCCAACCTTCGAAATTGTTCAATATCAGTTACGGTTTGGATTTTAAAGGCATAACTAGAGAAGTGTACCAGCAAATGAGAATCAACCCGAATTATTATGAACTAGTTATGACCACAAGGATTAATATTGGTCAAAGCAACCAAACATGGTTCCAACAGTTCCTAGTATAAGATGATAACAGTTGGGGGTTGTATTACCAAATGACCATAAATAGGACCTCTACTTTCAAAATCCTGGAGTTATATGTGGTAGCCAATCCTAGACAGAACATCATACCTTTGTTACAGTTGACCCAAGGTCAGGTCCGTGAGCAATCTGTGACGGGTCCTAATCGGGCCCCATCTGTAGCGGGTCGGGCACGATCTCGTGTTCCATCCTCCAGCTCTAGTCGGTCCCGGGAACGATCCTTAACTCCAGAATAATTTTTTTATGCTTCAAATATCGACGAGGATTTCGAAGAACGGGAGGCAGAGAAAAATTGGGATGCTAGCGACGACGGGGGGAATGCTAGCTAATGACTGACCTGTGCTTGGTCAGCGGGAATTTCCAATATCGGGTCGTGGAGAAAGACACTCGTTCAAAGCTTTCAATGACACATCTGGATTTAAAGAGCCATACAATTCTTTTTTCCACATTGATAAGGTTTATCTAGTAATTCCTTTTTATTTTTAATTTTAATTTTAATTTTTAAATTTTAAATTTGTTTGCTAACATCATCATCCACTAAAAAATCTCAGGTATCTGACCACCCTTTGGCCGAGGGGAAGACATATGACGATAATAACGAAATGAAATCACATATTCATCACTGGCACATCTTGAAAAATACCGAGATTTTATAGACACTCAGCGACAAAGGGAGGCTGAGGTATAAGTGTAAGAGCAACCAATGCTATTGGAAATTTTTTGCTAAGGCAACAAGCTTTAGGAATAGGTGGGTTGTCGCTCTAAATGACACACCTCACACATGTCGCTCTGATGCATCTAGGTTAGATCACTCTCAATTGACGTTCGCTATGGTAGCCGACTGCATTAAAATGTTGATATTAGTATCAGAGCTATCAGAGTCCTGGCTGAGGAAAGGTATGAGGGCATCGTCCCAAAGTACAAAAAATTGTGGCAGGATAGAGAGTTAGCGATTGCCCGGACATTTAGTAGTTGGGAGGGCTCTTACGAGCTGATTGTCCCTTTGTTGGAGGCAATCAAAAGGGCAAATCCGAGAACCCAATATAAAATAGTTTCAAAGCCAACTCGTAAGAATGAGTACCGATATTTCATGAGGGCAGCATGGGTGTGGGGACCATGTATAGAGCAGTAAATCACCTTAGATCCGTCATCAATTAATGCTTGCTTCTTATCAGGTAGATACAAGGGTAAGTTGTTGATTGTAACCGGATATGATGCAGAGAACCAATTAATTCTACTAGCATTTAGATTGGTAGAGAGCGAGGAATTTGAGAATTATGGGTGGTCCATGAATTGGGTGTGGGAGTTTGGAATTGGTCTTAGAAGATTCATGTGTGTGTATCTGTCCGGCACAATGACATAAAAAATGTTCATATAAGATGATTTGGGTTGGTTTGAGAAAAGCGAGGAGTGTGCTCACCGTCACTATGCTCAGCATGTATACAAGAATTTTGGAAAGCACAGTCAAGATAAAATTGCTGCTAAATTCTTCAGGATCGTTGTTTTCAAAAAGAAAATGAGAAGATTACAAGAAGGCTTTAATGCAATCAAAAGCCGAAATTCTGATTTTTTGACATACTTAGATACATGTGGCAAGTATAATGAGAATGATGAGGGAGAACCAGCTAAGCCGTGGAGGGTATACCAAGCTATGGACAACTGGGCTCGTTGAGGGATCATAACTAGCAACAGTTCTGAATCACTCAACAATGTCCTCAAAACTTCTCGCATGTTTGTAATCTTTATTGAATATTTAGATTTAATTTATTCAATCTTTTTAGATTCTCCATATTCAATTTTTTTTGTGATTCTCATAGGTTGCCCGTCTTCGCAATTATTGAGGAGATGTTCTACAAGTGTGTCAACTGGTTCGTTGAAAGAAGCGACAAGGCCTTGCAATGCTAACAAGCGGGTCAGATTCTTTCCACTCGTGTGCACGAAAAGCTGACGAAGAGAACCGATAAGACTAGGAAAATGACCGCTGTTGCATTTGGCCATAATGAATTCATGGTAACCGCACATGGTGAGAAAATCTCATACGACACACGACGTGGCAAGTGGGTGTACACATCGCAAGACTGCAGGTACAAGGTCATTCTGAAGGACGAAAATGAGGTGGAATGCACATGTCAGAAGCCTCAGCTCACCGAAATATCGTGTATTCATGTGTTGTCGGTGTGTCATCTAATGTACAAGTCCCTACTAATGTTTCTCATAATAATTACTCTATTTAATGATGGAATTACTTACAAGTGTGTAAAAAATGCAGGAACTTGGATGAAAATGTCTACGTAAATTACTACTATAATATTGAAAGACTAATCGATACATGAAGTTGTGAATTCCATGTGTATGACAATTAGTGTGATTGGCGGGCACACGATGGACTGATTTTAGTTCCAGAGCATCGATTAGTGAAGTTGGGTAGGGGACGACACAACCGGATCCAAATGTGGATGAACATACTGGAAGGGAGACGAAGGAGACACAAGCCCAACAGAGCAACACTCGAAAGGAGTGTGCTCACGGATAAGGGATGCTAGAAATCATATCCAATAAGGCATATTGTTTTTAAATATTACATGTTTCAAAATTAACAATCATTCTAACAATATATATAATTTTTTCTACGGTTTTATCATCCAAGAGGCGATCATTTGCGAAGTTCTATTGTAGTACAATTTGTAGTAATTTTCAATTGAAGTTGTAATATTTTTAGGTAAAAATTTGTAGTTATGTTGTAGTATAATTTGTAATATTTTTTTAGTTCAACATGTGCATAGACTCACTTTCTGTTTAATTTTTAGTTTTACATTGTAGTATTTCGAATGTATATTTTAGTACAAATTCTAATTAAGTTCGGATCTATATTTTATTCATCAAATATGACGCGAATATATAATTTTAAACATAACAGAATAGGAATAAACTAAATTTAAAAGTATAATCTAAACACAACACAAACATAACAAAAAAAACAAACGGTGCGCAGACTCAGTCTGCGCACATGGTGGTTTCTGAATTTTCACCAAAAACGGTGGTAAAGTCAGAATTTCGATTTTGAGATGGTAATTAAAAAAATTTCGGCAAAATAACGTGATCACCATCTGTAGTTCATAACAGCGAAATGAATGTACGATTAGGATCCATTTCAAGTCTGACCAATCAAATGCAACAAGTACTGCTCGTATTATTTTCCTGGTAAAGCTATCACTAAATTCCAGGGCATATATAATATATATCCTCCTTTTTAATGCAGACATTAAGAGTAACAGTTGCGTAATCATGTCTTGTGAGATTTAATTAATTTACTTTATTACTCCAGTCATCTTAGCATGTAAATCATGCACTCAGGCACAAACCAGAAGCAGTACTTGAGAAATAAGAATGAAAATGTAAAAGAGAAAATTCAATGAAAATCGACAATTCCTTAATTTTGGCCTTGCCTATTATCCAGCAGAGGCATTTTTTTTTTTACATGTTAATACAATGAACCTTTCTTGCATTTGAGTGATTAGGCACGATAGAAATTTGATTCATATTTTCTTGCATGCTATCAACCGATAGGAGCCAAATCTCATAACATTGCAGATTTGGAAAATAAGAAATAATGAGAAATATCTCATAGACCCTTCTTCCTCATTTCTGGCAAGAAATTCCCAATTTACCTCCAGCAATAATTCCTATGCTTTGACGGATATTTAAATCTTCACTGATATCGTTAGAACCAGATAAGTTGTAATACCAATTAATACTACTGATGGTGATATAGGTATTTAATGACAAAGCATGTGTGAGAGAGAGATGGTCATAAATGTCACACGCTTTATTTGACTATATAGCAATCCCGATTTACCAGTTCATGTGCATAGTCAGATAAAGGTGCCCAGTTCTTAATCTAGTTCAAGCATTATAGAAAAATATATATTCACACCTACAGAAAGCAGCACAAGGGAAGACTAGCATGTCTATTGTTTAAAAAATAAAGAAATGTATAAGAGTGTCCGTACAAGAATTAACAGGACACAAACCATAGGTCCGTAAAACAAACACTGGTATTCACAAGCACAAGTACTGGAACTCTTTAGGATAGGTACAGACTGGTACGCTCAGGTACTGACATATAATAGAAAAGCAAGAGGTATACAATTCCGAGCAATGGTATGTATTAGCAGGCTTACTCGCAAGTCCAGTGTAAGAGCACTAGTACTGATGCAAAGCAATTATTTTGGAACAAGGTTGAATTCTGGCTCCCATCAGAATTTAGTGCCAATCCGGCCCAATGCTCGGGGGCCTCTTTAATATTTGTGCCAGAGCATATCAAGCCCGGATCCAAACTCAAAATTTGAGTTACTTTAGGGGATCGAATTGTGGGTAGGGGTGTTCATCAGGTCCGGTTTAATCGGTTTTAAACTGAACCGAGATAGTTCGGTTTAAACGGTTCGGTTTTTCTGGTTAATGAATCGATTCGGTTCATTTTTAAAACCGGTTTAATAGTTCAGTTCGGTTTAGAAATTTTAAAACCGATTAAATCGAACCGCTCAAAAATTTTAAACTCATCTCTGTCGAAACCAAATATTAAAAAAACAAAAATTACGACAAAAATGTATATTGCTTGGTTCGGTTTAAAACCGGTTAAACCGAACCAAACAAAATTTTATAATTTGACTTTAAAAAATTCAAAATTTAACAAAAAAAAATATATTTATTTTTATGAATATCCTATTTCAGTTCAACAGAACAAACCGAAATTTACTTTGGTTTGCCTATTTTAGTTCGGTTTGTGCCGTACCGAACCGATGAACACCCCTATTTGTGTGTGTGTGTGGGGGGGGGGGGGGGGGGTTTGGATTTTGAAAAACAAAAAAGAAAACCTACAAAATAAACGAATTAACAAGCAATTGCGTCCATCAGAATCTACGGAACGCTCTAAAGCAGATACTTAGTAAAATGTTTTTAATAAATCAAACTAATTTATGAATGTACCGAGTTGTTCACAGACCAACTTTGGCATGCTAACATGAATATTTCAAGCAAAATGTTAACCAGAAAATTCTGTTATAAAGAAAAATAAGTACCAATACAAAATAAATAAATAAAAGTGTAATTTCTAAAATTTACAATAAGCTAATAGTCTGATACATCCCATACCATGGTCAGCCCCCAACATAACCAACTACTTGGTTCTTCCTTGTTTTGTACTTTCAAACTAACATGACTTCGTCAATGGCTTAAACTATATTACATTTTCCTGGAAAGCAGATCGTTTCCTGTTAATTGAACTTCGATAATACATGGAAACTATGGTTGGTAGAATAAGGTCATTAAGCATTCAGATATTATATTCAGTTTTGTTTAATGGCTACTCAGCTAATTTGATTTAGTAAAGGGGTAAGATTGATTTAGCTTTTTAGATTAACCGATTAACGGTTAAGAACACAATTATTGTGTTTAGGTGTTGAAAACAACCCAAACATTTTCTTATGTTCGGGTTAGTTTTTTTCTCACCTTCAGCGCCCTTCTAGACCTGCCAATCCGCCATAGAAGATTTGTCAAGGAGAGGAGTAAAAACTACTAAACCCCAAAGTAAGAAAATATTTCATTCAGTTTGTTTTAAACACCAAACATAATATATGTGAATGTACTTACCAGTTAATCCAAATAACTAATCAATCCTACCACTTTCCTAGATCAAATAAGCTGACCCAATTATTATCAGTACTTGACATAATTTTTGTTCACTTCTTTAATATCATTTTTTATTTATATCTGGAGGCCCCTAGAGCTATCCCAAGTATGTCAGTACTTGACAGAAACCCAAATGATAACCATTTTATATTGGTACCAAAATCTAAAGTTCTTTCTAATTTGAATCTCTACAATGCATGAGAGCTGGACGAGAAACATGCCTGTACTGGAGGGCCTGTATATATGCCAGATCGCATGTAGAGATTCTCAGGTTGATCTATTGCTTCGAGCCATGCATATTCCTCTTCTCTCTCCTCAATTTCTAAATTCTCGTACCCTTCTGTTGAAATTAAGTTAAAATAAAGTAACAAAGAATTAATATTACATTAGTGTGTATACTGCTCAGATTCAGTATCAATACAAATAAAGACAATTTTGTGCAAATATTTTGTCTTACAGCAATTAAGACCAATATTTCTCGTATTTGCAAATAGCAACAATCATTTTCATAGATATTTACGAACAAGACTTCACCGTTGTGATTTCTTTTTGTGGATTATTTCCTTCGGACAACATGGTTGACAGCATTTGGATGGATGCAGAAGAAAACAGTTAAAAAAGTTTCCCCAGCCAGATTTCAAAGCATAACATGTGATCTCATGCAGAACAAAAAAAAAAAAAATACAAAATAACACACTCCCTACCGCGATGCATTAATATATCCTTCTGGAGATGCCAAAGCTACCTCCTCTTTGTACATTTCCTTCTACATAAATAGGTGCTTTTTCTCACATTTCTTATCTGCAGTTCTGTACACAACATCATGAATTTATGATGTATATTACCTATGTTCCTGGGTATACACAAGCTTTTCACTCTGCAGGGCTTTGATATTCCCTAATACGAGCAGCACTATTTCTAGTTTTTTCCTTTTTTCCATTTTTTTTTTCTGTTTTGCTTTTTTCTGACACAAAGGGAGTGGACTTACGGAAGCTACAAAAAGGGAAGTCTCGATAATAAGTGCAGCTGCGACCAGCAGCTTCATCATAAGGCGGGGCTAGCACATCTAGGACTGCACAAGGTGTAACAGCTGTGAAGCAGTGCAAATTGCCTCCAGTCCTGGGGTACAAAATTCTGGTCTGACAAGGTGCCATAAGCACAGCATCAGTTTGTAGTTTTGCCAATTTCACTGCTCAGGTGAAGAGAGTAAAATAATTACAAAAAACTATGAACATTCACATTGTAGACTCAAGTATATAAACTAGATCAACTCCAGTGACTCTTAGCAATGGTTCATACAAGACCAATGTCTGTCCGAAGCATTTTGGTGATACCAGGACAGAACCTGAACACCATATCATTCAGGCATTACACCTGACAAAATCTCAACTAAGGGGAAAACCCCTAAGAAGAAATCTACTGTAATAAGCATTTGGTACAAATTTCCAATCATGAAAATGGATCAAGCATCGAATTGGTACATCACCGAACCAGACATGTAGTACTACAATTGGTTCACAATAACAGATCAAGAACATACACGGACCGCTGAAAGGCTTGGTGTTGCGTGCCAGGTAGGGAGGTTCCACCCAGTCATATGACTTTACATGCAAGGAACCATACAATATTTTGCTCAGCACTGTCATACCAGGATGATCATGAAGAGGTATAACTGACGAGGTAGGTAAACAGAATATTCCTATCTGTATAAAATAAAATTTAATTATTCAATTGAGTATACAAAGACGGTAAATGTTACAAATGAACAACTGCTAGTGCACTAATGCTGTTTTGGATGACTGAAATTGAGGCTAAATTGAGTAGTAGTTGTGCCATTCTGGGTTAGTCAATGCACAGTTGAATTAGTTAGGGATCAATAGTTTTGACAAACTAAATAGGTCTCAATTTTATTTAGGCTCCATTGAAGCTCAATTGAATGAAGTTTACACAAAAACTATAAACACACTTTCAAATTTAGAATTGATCTCTCATTTTTTTGTTCTTCAACCATTCAGTTAAAACATATTAAACATAAAATGCTAACTCACTGTAAAACTATCGCACTCATAGATGTGCAAGTAATTAATTGGCTGGGCCCATCCAGCCGTACGTGACGAATAGTTGGAGAAAACTGACCCGAAGAAACCATGACCCCTCTCGTCTTCTAAGGCCTCTGCTTTCAAACCAACGTCGGCTGGTGTGATTGTATCTGAAAAGCATGCACTTATAAGACAAAGATAATAGAAAAGCTAACTACATGAACCAGCATGCATTAATCTCTAGAAATTAGGTTTCAAGGTACTTGAAATATTACCTTGATCTTGATTAAGTTATGCTATCGTAAAAAGGCATATAATAAAGTTCTAACAGTTCACGCCTTACTTGAAGTATTGCTCATACACATCAAGTGTCAACATGAATCATGTCAGTATTAAACCCATATATATAAATAAGTGTTATTTTGGCATCTAGATTGCATTTTCGAAATCTTCGAGTTCCACACCTATCTCTTCTTTCCTTTAACACTTTCAATTTGAATATTTATACTTCCAATTAATCAAGAAAGGCATTTAGAACGAGATAATCAAAGCAAGATATAGTATGTGTTTAACTAAACTAAGTTCTCCCTATGTTTCTAGGAGTATTTCAGGCTATGCAGTATGGGTAGAAATTTAAAGTGATTGTTTTGTTTAATATACAAAGCACAAAGGCAAGATAGCTCATATTTGTCAATGAATAGAAGCTTTTAAGTGGCAAAGCCTCAGCATGTAATTTTGGCTTAAATACCCGACCCACCAAAACTCAAATATCATATAATATATTTTTTCTCTCCCAAAGAGAAAGAAACAATTTGTTAATGGATCCTCATTCCTTGCAATTGCAGCTTTCCACTTGTGCTAGGTACAAGGAACGGTTCTATTCCCTCAGAAAATGGGGGAGATTTTTTCAAGGAAAGCAAAGAAAAAAGAGCCTATCTTTCTCAATTTTTGCATGTCTAAAATAATCAGAGTTTCAGTGGACTGGTACACAAGGTAAAAGGGAATTTAGCAAAAGAAAAAAAAAAAAAAAAAAAAAAAGGGTGTTATATATTAGTTACCCATGAGAGAGGAGAGCATTTGAATGGCATGGGAGGAGGGAGGCGAAGCCCCTGAGGGTAGAAAAGTCCTTTTGCATAGCTCGTACAATGTTTGTACGGACGACCCTTTCGCCATCGGAGGGATAGAAGAAGAGAGTCGGATGGAGAGGAAGAGGATTACACGGGTCCCACAGACCAGTAGACCACAGTTTTGTGCTGGGGAGCTGTATCCGAGTCCATATCCTCTGCATTAATTCAGATCTTGGGTTTAGGATATTGTCCGTACGATCAGAATTCGGGCCAATCCGGCCAGGCCTGTAATGCTTGGACCCTTTAATATTCGTGACAATACGGATCGGACAGTCCGAGTTTGGTTTTCAGTAACTCAAAATTTGAGTTACTGCAGTGATTAGAATTCTATCCGTCCTCGATCCCACGCATTTTATTTTTAAAGAACTTTAAGATGGGTCTTAATGCTGACGTGGTACATTTTATGCATGATGTGATGCTAATGGGGCGCTCAATCATTATTGATTTGGTGTCCGATCACCTTTATAATCAAAAGAATGAGTTTTGGTTGAACCCAATGTGATAATTCAGGTTTGATTATAATTCTATAAACCCCTAACTCAGAAAAAAAAAAAAAGTAAAAAGATACAAGTTAGAAAAATATTCCAAAGTCTAATTAAATCAAGTGCATTAGTTTAATTCTTTTTTCTCAAAAATGCAAAATGAAAAGTGAAATTAATTTATTCACCAATTATATCAAAATTTATATAAATTTCAGCAAAAAAAGGGTACCTCAATTAAATATCTTATTTAATTTGAATTGATCGTGAAATATATAGACATATTAGTTTATTATCTACTAAAATAATGTTACGTGTAATTTAATCTACTTTAATTCTAATTCCAAATTAGACCTATACACAAAGGTTGGCTCTTAATTTGATACTCAGAACACAGCTTGCACATTAGGTATGATAAATAATGATGATGATCATCATCTCCTGTCTTTCATTCCTAAATCGTGTTTCACACTCTTATCTCTGTTTTTAAAGTTCAAACAATTAATCCAAACTACTCAACACGATCTTCATATTAAAATATGCTTGGAGATCAAATTACATTTTTTGGAACCTTTTTTACTATTTTTAGATAGAAAATTACTATTTCTGGATGGTACTTATCTAAACTTTCAATATATATAATTTGGTCTATAAGCACATTTTAATGTGACAATCGTGTTGAGCTATTCACATTGGTGGTTTGGATTTTGAAAACAAAACAAAAAAAATGTGATGCACAATTAAGATATGAAAAACATGTAGCATTTTAACCCTACTTTTTTTTTATTTACTAATTACTACCATCATCATCATTATTATAAATTATTCTACAATCTAGCTTTTCACTATTCCAAATAACATTTTATCAAACAATTTTTCACTAATTCAAATTTGAAAGAATAATAACTATTCATGCGTGCTAATTCTAACTCCTCTTTCAAATAGAACTATTCACCCACTTCAACTTTTACTATTCAAATAATAGTATAATCCTATTTTAGCACTATTCCTTAATTTATTGCCATGAAATGCCAACTACTTGTGCCATTTTCATGTGTGCTAGTAGCTATCAAATCTTGCTCATTTGAGCATTAAAAATTAAGACAAAATATCTCTTTGAACTAAGTACTCAATCAAATCTCAGAAGGACCGTTACACAAACTGAGCATTCAATAACTGAATCCATAGAAATACATTTAGCCTAATAAACAGATTTTTAGTCTGCTAATTATTCCAAATTCAGTTTTAGATTTACAGGAAAAATGATGGGAACTCATTATTCATGAATACTTCATTTGTTGAAGTGTTTTGTAAACCAGACTCCAATATTAAGAAAGCCTTCGAAATCTGATTGGGGCCTGCATTTGGAAATTAAAATTGCAGAATAACAAAAGTAAAAAGAAATATATGAGAATTGAAAATTAAGTATGTCACTTAGTAAGAACATTAACTTGACAAAAACATTAAGATAACTAAAATGACAAAAAAAAATTATTAGGGTTAAGCTTGTTACGGCTCGGCACTTTTGGTACATCTCACTGAAACCCCTGATGACAACAAATGTGATTAACTGCAGTATGATATTAAAACATTCCCTTGTGTTTTAACTACCACAAATTCCGAAGGACAACAATTGTTCTTGCAAACTAAGATCTTCTCGAGGGAGCCAAAATAACAATAAAAAATACTAATAAAAATTTGCATCACGAACCTGTCAATTGCATGAACATCCTCCGGGAATACAATAATCTTGACATTACCACCTCTTTCCCTCAAAGCCCTTGCATACTGTAACATGGCAATATCAAATCAACCTTCATGAATACTACAGCTGAATCTCACAATAATGCAGTTTTCAAATTTGAGATATCTTGGAGAACCTTAGTTCCTCATTTTTTTTTAAAAAGTCTAAATGTTCTGCCATAGTTTGATATTTCATATGTTTGGTAGGATAATTTCATTTTCGGTGATACCATTCAAACTGTATAAGGTGCCGCTAATGAATTTGGTTAGACTAGCACACCAAACCCTAATTATGTTGCATCTCGATGAGAGTACCAGTTAATATAACTGATGGTATTATAGGTATGTGTGTGTGTGTGTGTGAAAGAGAGAAACGGTATTATAGTATGTCAGCAACTTATTTGACTTAGATAAGAGATTGATTACCCCATTCATATATGCATAGTCAGAAATCATACCTTGTTTCTAATCACTTTAGAAAACATTACAGAATCTACAATCTATATCTACTGACAGTGGCACAACCATGGGGCCCCTAGCATTCCTATTGTATTAATTATTTTCTATAAGAATACCCTTATAAGAATTGACAGGACATATGATAGGTATATAACGGTATGCACAAATACTGTATCTATCAGGATATATACAGACTGGTATGCGCGGTACTAACTGAACAGAAAGTACAGAAATCTAATATTGCAAGCAAGGGTAAACATTAGCTGGTTTTCTGACAAGTGAAGTGTACAAACACCAAGGACCAATACAAAGGAAATTTTTGTTTTATCCTTTACTAAAACACTTAAATGAAAAAAATAAAACAATACGCCTTACCTGAAGCCCATTTGAAATAGGAACTCGAAGATCCTGTGCTCCAAGGAGGAAAAGGACTGGTGTTTTCACCTGGAAAAAACAAATGGTAAAAAAGATTCATTAATGTTCTTTTCAAGGCAACATCACAATTATTCTCAAATAACAAGTAACAAAGAGAAATCTTCCAGAGAACTCAAACTCGAGATTGTACCTTTGGAAGGTGAAATATTGGAGACCTTTGGTAGAAAAGGCTTAGATACTCGACTGAAGGAGACTCAGAGAAGTAATTCTTGCCTTCTTTACCGCATGATTCAAAATAAACCCAATCAGGGATGTCGGTGGTCCCCACCATCAGTGAGAGGTTGCATACTGGGTTTCTTGCCACCGCTGCCACAAATCTGTCAGGAGCCTGTTACACAAGGGGAAATGTTCAAGTATTATAATGAGTACTATAGGTTTCTTTACCCTATTTACCTTTTCTTGGTTTTCTTCTGGAAAATTGCATCTTTGTGTACCATGCTTAAAAAAACACGCGAACGTTCTCAATTTTCTTGGGGTTTTTACAGATTAAAAGAAGGGTAAATTGAGCCAAAAAATTATTTATCCTATATAGGCTAAAATTTAATGGCTTTAAAACCAACATACGCAAACTCTCATTGTTTCTTTCGGACTAGTAATAAATGGTCTATAAGCAGGGGTAACATGGCTAATTTAATCACATATTTATTTATTGATCATATGCCTTTTCACACCACAGTAATCTGGTTGATCTTATGTGTATATCTATCAAGGTTTGTGTTATTACCAAACACAGTAAAATACTGGCAGTTCTTTGCAATGTCACATAAGGTAGGTTTGAGAGATTAACCTGGCCAATTAAATGAGTTGTCAAGAAGCCGCCATGTGAACCTCCAACAACAGCAACTTTGTTTGCATCTATTAAACCTTTCTCAATAACATAGTCCAAGGCTGCCAGTACATCTTTGACATCCTTCCATGAAGAAGAGTAAGAACAGGAAAAATAAATGGAACATTATGCTGACCATGACAGAGTCTCAGATTTCAATACAACAAAAAATATCTTCTTTTTTTTCTGTGCACTGTGCAATGCCTGCAGAAACAATGAATTATAAAACCAATGATATGAAAAAAGGATAAAATGGAAAATTACCTGAGACCCAATGTTACCAGGAAGAGATTGTAGTGCCTCCTCCCCAAAACCCAAAGATCCCCTTAAGGAGAAAATGCATTAGTCATTAGAGCATTCAAGTGTGAGAAAAATTGAATGCTAGTATAAAACACAATGTCTTCTAGGTTTTGACTAAGTTTCAGAAAAAAGAATGGAATAACTAATTTTGGCATACGACAATTTAAAAAATGGATCTGTTCCTTTAACAAACATTTACCTGTAATTTACCATGAGAATGTTAAAACCGAGGGAAGAAAGAAAAGCGTATGATTTGTAATAGCATGAAGTAAAGACAGAATGCGGGCCCCCATGAAGGACTAAGATCGTTGGATGACTCAGACTCTCTTTGCATGACACAAAAATAGCCTCATATGGATTCTTAGCACCTGCATAAAATCAAGTAGTTAATGTTTTTCACTATAAAAAAAAGATCCAAGTTATTTACCTTTGCACTATATTATTTTTAAAGTAGTTATTAGAGAGAGAATGTACCATTTGGAAGGCCATCAAAAGGACCTGTCACAGGGACTTTCAAGATACTAATATTGCGGTCAGATAGAAAATACTTTATCTATCAGTGTTTCAATATAATAACATTAGCACTAGCAACGAGAAAGAGAGTGAATGAGAAAGGATAAAGAATAATGCAGTAAAAATGAAGAATAACCTTGTCTGAGCATGTCAGGAGGGGATTGGGGACTTCAACCCAAGTCCATTTACTGGATGGCTCCAGCTGTAATGCGCAGTGGCCATATTTAACTTTAGGAGGATCGATGATACAACTAGACACTACAGAAGTTAAAGAAAAGAAATCAGTTAACTCAAACCTAAAGATGCTACAAAGATGTACCTACCTACTATTGATGTTTCTAGTGTGTAATTTCATATAGCAAAAGCTTGCAAAGGAATTGAGGTGGCTAAATATGGGTAAATTTTTTTACTGTGAAGATAAAGTGTACCTGCAATAACATTATCTCCATCAAGTGCAAGAAGGTCCCAGGAATAGTCAGAGTCGGGACTGACTTGTAATACTTTCCCACTAAACAAAATAGACTGGATTTAGTAGTAAAAATTCAATGGAGACTTTAGTTCAATAATCAAAATTGTAGACTGTCATTAACCTGAGGATATTGATGGAGAGAATTGCTTCTCTACTTCTCCATACGGATGAAACAACAAGAGTGGACCCGTCAGAGAGCCAAGGATTAGAGAGAAAACCAGAGCAGTAGAGCCCAGGAAAAGACTCATCATTTGGGCACATCACCACTGGTACCTGATTTTTCATAAGTTCTATGAACATGAAGTTTCAAACTTGCAGCTATAAACCTGTAGAAGCTTTACCAGTACCAATCCTCTAGCTCTATTTTTCAGTATTCAACTTCTCTTTGTATGCTCATCTGAGATTTTCAGAATATTATTACCTTGGAGAGGACTAGTTGGGTTTCATTTCTAGCCTACCCCAACTTGTTTGGGACTAGAGGCTTGGTTGTTGTTGTTGCTGCTGCTGTTGTTGTATTACCTTGGAGAGGACTAATATCTTCTTCCATGTTGTGATGGCATGAAGATCTTAGCATTTAACTAAAATTAAGCACTTTTGGACCAATAACCGGCTCTCGATTGTTTAAGGGGTTCAACCCACCGTCTCATTTTATCAGAGAGTGAAGATTGAATAATGGGGAACATACTATCACAATAATTGTAGTGGATAACTCCACTCCAACAACTATAAGACATAGGAAACATGAAGTAATAACCAAAAAACCTGAAGAAAGGCCCTAACTGCACCTTGCTTCACATATCTACTTCAATGTGCCCCGAATGGACTCTCTTTCCTCACCGTTTTATCTATACACAGATGAGGAAGAGAAAAAGGAACAATTTGGATAACTCTGTGCCCATTGGGCATATTGGAGTTTTCTCTTTCAACAGGGCTATGCATCCAGTTTCAAGTTTGATAGGATCTTTAAAAATTTCAGAAATAGAATGCTCATAGAAAATAATATTACCACATCCTGTATGGTCAACTCAGGTTTTGGTACACCGTCAGAAGGCCATTCAATCTTATGTAGTGAACAAGTAGCACCATGGGCTCCACTATCAACTGCACTTTTTGCAGATAGAAATACAAGATACTTGCCATCGGGACTGTAAAGACAACAAAAGTCATATTATCTACCAAAGTTTAATTAGAAATACAGAAGTAAACACTGTTAAAAGTTGTCATTAGTAGCATACTACCTGAATAATGGGAAGAAAGCACTGCTTAAGCCATGCTTAGTCAATTCTTTCGCAGTTGAAAAGTCTCCGTTTTTACTCTCACTGAATATAAAAAGAAATTATCAGGAATGAAAGTAGAAAAATATACCGGAAACCAATGTTTGCAATTGATCTTAAGAATGCACTACCAAATGTTATTCCTTTCCTTGTAATCGTTTGGTATGGGTTGTTTGTTTGAGGTATTGGGTTTAGTTATGGCTCACCATGGATTGCAGTTCAATTTTGAAACAACATGAGCTTGTTATTTTCTTCTTTTTTCCCAGAGCTTCAGCTTCAATACTTGTATGTCTTTTAGTTAAATTTAGGGAATATGATCCATACAAATTTCAAATTGAAATCAATACAATCAGTCATGCTGCGCTAATATGGCTATGGACCAGACAATAGAATTCAGCATCTAAATTTAATACAAGGACTCACTTTTGGAAAGGGCTTGGAATTGCATATAGAGAACAAGGCCGGTTGTAGCAGTACTTGATGCCAAGTTTTCTAGGCGTTTTCTGAAACCCATTTTCTGAAGACCACCCAACAAAAACCAAGTAATCCAGAGATCCAGTTGGAGGATGTGGTGCCCACACCACCTGTCCAACACTTAGAGTTCTAGAAATATCCTCGACAGCTCGTACCTCGCCACTGAGCATTCATACAAGCAAACATATTAGGT
This sequence comes from Carex myosuroides, assembly GCA_028015225.1. Lineage (NCBI taxonomy): Eukaryota > Viridiplantae > Streptophyta > Magnoliopsida > Poales > Cyperaceae > Carex > Carex myosuroides. The sequence continues at coordinate 747,510 of CM051481.1, forward strand.
TAATCACTTTATCATATATCTTGTACATTAAGAAATTGATTTATGATCTTAGTTTTTATATCTGTCGCCATTTTTTTTAAACTAAATTCATGAATGAAAGAAAGTCAAAAGTGACCATTGTGCCTATTAGCTTTAGTAATCACAAGGCCTTAAGAGTGCTCAGAAATTCTTGAAAATATGCTCCCAAATATTAGAACTGAACAACATTCCAAATTTAAATTATCATCACTGAATATTAAAAATTACAGGCAAAAAACCCATAGCACTAACTGCAAAATTAAAAGGTGTCAAAGACATTAGGGGCAAATAATACAGGGAACAACTAGGGGTGTTCAAACGGTTTGGTTTGTTTGGTTTTCAACCGAACCGAAAAATTTCGGTTCAAATGGATCGGTTCAGTTGAATTTTTTAATTATTTCGGTTTAAACGGATCGGTTTGGTTTAGACTTTTCAAAACCAACTAAACCGAACCGACCGAATTATAATGGTTCAAGTATGGCTTATATTTTTGTTTGGTTCAATCATCGCTTCCTTTCTTTCATTTTGGTTTGAATATTTTAGAACTTCTACATATTTTGTATGGAATTGAACAACTTGTGTTTTGAAAATGTATGCATTTCGTCAATAATGGTACCAATAGGTTTATTTTTTTAAATGTATAGATTTTGTCAATATTTTACTTCGGTTTGTTTAGTTCGGTTCTTAATTGGTTCAGATCCATTCTATTTTTGAAAACCGAAAAAAGGTTTGGTTTGACTATTTTACTTCAGTTTCAACCGAACCAACCGTTTGAACACCCCTAGGAACGACAATAAATTAGTTTTGTTGAAATACAAATACCTTGAAATATCAAGAACAAAAAGAGTAGGCCGTCTCTTTTTGAAGTAAGTCTCACCCCATTCTTCCTCCCAATCCCCTTGACCTTTCCAGCTGTTACTGTCCTTTTCACCCAATCCCCTTTTACTGAATCCAGTGTCAGTAAATGATGGTTTTGGCAGAGGTGGCTCTTCAGCTACATATGCTATCAAGTTCTCTTCTTTGTTCCAAGAAATTCCTTCAAACCTATATAAAGATGAATAAATTCCAGGTTAAACTAGCAAAGGCCAATTAAATTTAGAGGAAAATTCGATTTACTTTTAATCTTCTTTCTTTTACATTCAATCATACTCGCAAAATCTCAATTTGTAATTATGTCTTTTTCAAAACTATTATTATGTCAGGTATATAGTGCCCCCAGTAACCCGCAATTGCCATTCCATCATGCAAATTAAAAAAAAGTTAAAAAATTAATATAGTCAAGGGAAAAAATATATATAAACAGTAAACTACTTAAATCAAACAAAATAAAGAACAGAGAAAGAAAAATGAGAACGTGACTTCAGTAAAAGTAAGTACAAACACAAAAGTGTTAGTAGCAGCCTGACCAACATGTAGAAAAATAACTTACCATGCATCTTTGTAAATTGATCCATGAATGGATTGCGGGACATTGATCTCCCTCTCCACGTGACACTGATTCCAAATCTCCATTTTTGTTGGGGACTCACTCTCTCCATTTCGCACCACCAGTAGCTTCAGGCCAGAGGGAGATGGTACAACGGTTGAGACCCCTGAGATTTCAATTGGAAACGGAGACCACTGGAACTTGACAGTTTGGTCCTTGGAATTTAAGATATGTGTAGAAAGGATGGATTTGCGATGTTTGTTTGACAACAGATTTGTCTGGTTAACCAGAAACATTGCCTTAGAGGCATTTCCTGAAATTAGTGTAAATTTTAGCATTATTGATTTTTAAATCAGATCAAAGATTAGGAACATAATTTTGGTTTTGTACCAGTTAGGCTGATGTATGGCTAGAAACTGATTTTGGTCACTGTCATATTTCTGTTGCTTAGGCAGTAGGTGATTTTCTTCGTGTGTGATTATTTAAGCTAGAAAGTTCAATTAGGACACAACTAATAGTGTTATTCCAGTTTCTTTTGTTATTGTTGGAAAACATAGCTAAGGCGATTGACTACTGTACAACACCAGTTTGTCTCACCTGCTCATCAAATCTAATACTGGTTTCAGGCCCAATTAGTGACATGTTAAAATCATGAATAGTGCAAATGTCCTATATTAGTAACATTTCCAAAAGTGCTCTTAAAGTTCCCTTATTTTGTTCCAAAACAAAAAAGGGTGGTACAAAAACATTCACCAGAAGATTATCATGGTTAATAATTCAGTACCGTTGTCAGATTTGAAAACCCAAGCTTTGTTGACAGTAGGCATTTTAGTGAACTCTAGAAGCAATTTAGATTGAGACGAGTACTCTTCAACTGTATCAGCATCCAATCCAAGAGGCATATCCTTCTCGGACAAGGCGTCAGATGCTTCCATGGTCGATGTAGAATATGAAATCAGGCTACCACGGCTGACAATTATAAAAGAGAAAATGCACACTTAATTTTATACCAGGTTTTGCTGTTCATCTCTAGCACAGAGAATATTGAATCAACTAAGGGCTGCAGTCTATTTATGGCTATACTATTGACGAAAGCGGACCAATCAAAATAATTCTAGATTTTTTTTTCTAGAATAAAAGAGCTCCAAGTGGATTATTTAAATAAGAGGAGTAGGTGCGTGAATGAGAAAAGGATCAAGACTTACATGGGCCCAGTGAAAAGGCGGACAAAAGAAAAAGAAAAAGAGCGAGGGAGTGCGCGACGATGGCGGAGAGAGGAGAAATGGGAAACAAATGAATGAGATGAAACGACACTGGCCATGGCGTTGGGACTGACCACATCCGATCAATTATCAATATAATATTTGACACGTGGCCGAGCTGTGGATGGTGCTCACTGCTAATTCTCATAGCAATTATAAATGGTTATTAAAATTTTAATTCAATTAAAAAGAAATAAAGTGGTTACGAATTCGTATAAAAAATGTTAATAATATGTATAAATATGCCACATTAACTTGCAATTAATTGTAATTTGACATCATAAGAATATAAATTTAAAATTGCAAAATCAAAGTTAATTGCAAGAATGAAAATGACATGATGTTGGTTCAGAACTAATTGTAAAAATTATTAATATGATAGAGCATATTATTTTTATAGTTAGTTGGCAAGTTCCAAACTAACAAATATGTTATAAGAAAAAGTTATATTTACAATTCTAGAACTATACAAAGTTTTTATACATAAGAAAATAAAAAAATATTAAAAATAAGAAATATCGGGAATTTGAAAAATGAGAAGGCAGTAGGGGGCTATGGCGTCCCTGCGGAACCTTATGGCACACTCAAGACCATCGAAAAAAAACAAAAAAAAAAAACAAATCTGGACTGCCATGGCACACCGCAACCTGCAAAAAAGAGAAAAAAAAAAAAAAAAAAAATATATATATATAGGGGCTGGCTACTATGCTTATATAAGCATATGCCCGCATATGCCCACATATGCTTATAACTCCTTTTTTCGTTTCCAATGTTCAAATGGTCGATCCGACCGTTCATCTTGTTCTCCATATTAATATGTGCTTGGAGACCAAATTTTACATTTTTCTGAATTTTTTTACTATTTATTAAGCCACTTTAAAAATTGCTGATCTGGGTGAACAGTAAAAACAGTGTTTCCAAAATTCTGGACCATATGATCAGCAATTTTCAAAGTGGCTTAATAAATAGTAAAAAAATTCAGAAAAATGTAAAATTTGGTCTCCAAGCACATATTAATATGGAGAACAAGATGAACGGTCGGATCGACCATTTGAACATTGGAAACGCAAAAATGCTTATTTAAGCATATGTAGGCATATGCTTATATAAGCATAATAGCCAAGCACTATATATATATATATATATATATATAGAGTATGGCTAAAATGCTTCCGGAAGCATTTCGGCGAGGTGCTTCCGGGGGCATTTCGGCCATTCTGGTGTTCAAACAACAAATTTTTTTATATAGATGTTCAATCTATATTAAAATCTACTTGGAGACCAAATTTTACATTTTTTTGAATTTTTTTACTATTTATTAAGCCACTTTGAAAATTGCTGATCCGGGTGAACAGTAAAAACAGTCTGGACCATATGATCTGGAATTTTCAAAGTGGCTTAATAAATAGTAAAAAAATTCCAAAAAATGTAAAATTTGGTCTCCAAGTAGATTTTAATATTTAGAACACGTTGAACGGTTCAGATTTTCTGTTTGAACACCAGAATGGCCGAAATGCCCCCGGAAGCACCTCGCCGAAATGCTTCCGGAAGCATTTTAGCCATACTCTATATATATATATATATATATTAAACTGGGCCGACATGGCTCAGGCCAACCCAGAAACAAAAAAAAAATAGGAAACTGGGCCGCCATGGCTCAGGCCAACTCAGATTCATAATTAGCCATTTTCAGTGAGCAGTCCAATAATTTTGACCAGATTCAAAATTCAATTTAGAGAAAATGGCTACATGGATTTTTGTGTTCTTTATATCAAAATAAAGGTATGAAAGTCTAGTTTTCAGATAATATAATTTCTCTATACAAAATATTACAGATTGGTACAATTTTAACGATTAACTGACAGAGGTCAGAAATCAAAAAAGCTGAAATTTCAGTAAGCAGTCCTATAATTTTGACCAGATTCAAAATTCAATTTAGAGAAAATGGCTACATGGATTTTTGTGTTCTTTATATCTAAAGGTATGAAAGTCTAGTTTTCAGATAATATAATTTCTCTATACAAAAATATTACAGATTGGTACAGTTTTAACGATTAACTGACAGAGGTCGGAAATTAGAAAAGCGGAAATTTCAGTGAGCAGTCCTATAATTTTGACCAGATTCAAAATTCAATTTAGAGAAAATGGTTACATGGATTTTTGTGTTCTTTAAATCTAAATAGAGGTCTGAAAGTTTAGTTTCCAGATAATATAATTTCTCTATACACAAATATTACAGATTGGTATAGTTTTAACGATTAACTAACAGAGGTCAGAAATCAGAAAAACTAAAATTCCAGTGAGCAGTTCTATAATTTTGACAAGATTCAAAATTCAATTTAGAGAAATGGCTAAATGGATTTTTGTGTTCTTTATATCGAAATAGAGGTATGAAAGTCTAGTTTTCAGATAATATAATTTTTCTATACAAAATATTACATATTGATACAGTTTTAACGATTAATTGAGCTTGCGGCAGATGTATACAAAAGTCTAGTTTTCAGAAAAAAAAATTATTTTTTTCTTTTCGGGTTGGCCTGAGCCATGGCGGCCCAGTTTAATATTTTTTTTCTTTTTTGCAGGTTGGGGTGTGCCATGGCTGTCCAAATTTTTTGTTTTTTGTTTTTTTTTTCCGACGGTCTTGAGTGTGCCATGGCGTCCCGCAGGGATGCCATGGCCCCCTAGTGCTTTCTTATTTTTCAAATTCTCATGCAATATTTCTTATTTTTAATATTTTTTTTTCTATGTATAAAAATTTCGGTATACAAAGACCCTCATGGCCCGTTCCTTCTACCCTCTCCTCCTAATCTCGTATCCTTTCTATCTATGGAAATTTGCTATGCTATAGGCGCTCGCATATTTTCTATTTCTATTCTTTGCTGAAATTTTTGTAGCTCTATGCATGTTGGAGCTAATCATGAATTTTTAATGTTGTGCGCGTTATGACCAACCCCACTGATCTACTCTTCAGAGTAAACAATCTCTTATTCTTTTCTCGAATTTCTAATGTTGTGCGCGTTATGAATTTCTGTATCCCATCTCAGTCTAGTTAGGCCTCCTAATGAAGCCCTGATTTCTAGCCGAATAGATCCGACAGTTGTAGGCATCAGACTCTCTACGTTAGAAAGGAAATTTACATGTTAAACCTTTATAATTTATAATTTTTTATAAATATTTTTTTTATTTGATTTTATTATAAATACTAAAACTTCTCAGCCTCTTATGATATGAAATTATACGCACTAGCTTCTTGAACTCCCTCCTTCAGCCATTGTATAGCGGGTCAACAAGATATAAAATGACCCCTCTCAAAGGCATAGTGACAAACTAATAGTTCAGGTTCGGTTCGGCGAGGTCAAAAATTTGTGATTCGGGTATAATTCGGATATAATTCGGGAATGGTTCAGTACAACAAGAAAAGAAAAAAAAACTCAAAATTCAAAATTTGATTTAAATATAGAAGATATAGAATACTACATTAGCATGTTCACTGAAAATTTTGTCTCAGATTGTGGTTCCGCTTATGCCTTTCAAAATTTGTTATTAAATTAGAGAATTTCCCAGATGCACCCACGCTAGTGGGGTCCTGCTATGAAGACTTTGCCATACGACCAGATGCACGTGGTGGGGTCCTGCTGCCATGCGACGAATTTTGGGTCTGGATTCCCTAAAGTAATCCAATTTTTGGATTTTGAATTGAGACCGTCTGATCCGAATTCGTCGCTTGAGATCGTCTTGGGATTCGAATTCGTCGTCGGGATATGTGCGCTCACTTCGGAGATGGATTTTTGTGGATTCGAATCGGATGGTCTCGATCCAAAACCCAAAGATTGGGTTACTTCACTGGATCCGCATTCACAAATTTCACTCCCAATGCACGGATTACGAAGTAACAAATTTATACCGAGCGGCGAATTTTTCGAATAAAACGCGAATAATTCGTAAAAAATGTTATATTCGCGTTTTATTCGCGAATAAATCGGTAAAAATTTGGTCAACCGTTTTATTCGTTGTTCGATTCGGAAACCTCCAAATGTTGGGTAATGCTGTACCCTTTGATTAGGCTTAAGATGCGGAAAGACCGTAAAACAAAATTTTTACGTCTAACTTAAGCTGTGGATTAAAAGAGGTACGTCGAAAAGACCACCGAAAGTTCCTTTTCCAGTCTTTCCCTTGACATAATCTTTTAATCCTACTTTGGATCTACCTCCCGATTGATTTCTAAAATAATATTTATTTAACATTTAAATAAATATAAATAACATTTAAACCTTTTTCCAAATTCGAATTGGAATGATGTATGGCTCAGTAGCTTAGCACCAGAAATCTGATGCCTCTATCAGATGTCTACCAGGAACAATCAGAGAGTCGGTATTTCTTTTGCCAGAAATACTGTACCGACTTTTTACGCCAAAACACTATTCATGAAAATCGTAAAAACTATTTTTTGTAACTTTTGCAAAAACAGATTCACGAAACTTCGCGGGAACACTATTCACCGTAAACACTATTCACAACTCGCAAGATATACGTAATCAGATTACGTATTCTTTCTTTTCTTTCGCAAACACTATTTGGGAGAGAAAATATTATAACCGAATCGAGTCGAATCTGATTTCTATCTTTTTTCTCAACCCCTACCCCTCTATTTATAGGAAAATTTGAGGTGCTTGTAAGCAGCGTGCTTGTGATCACTCAAAAGAGAGCAATGTTTCTTTTAATATTTATAAACTCGAAAATGCTATCGGTTCGGACTGCAAGCGCACAATCCTATCGAGTAGTATGTTCGAGGTCGATCCACAGGGAATATTGGTTCAGGGTTTTGAGCGATCGAATCACAATCTTTCGAAAGGCTAGATGAAATCTGAAAATTGAGAGATGTTGTTGTGATCAATATAAATTAGGAAGCAATTAAAAGTAATTAAAATAAAGATAGAGATGAGGATTCCTAGGGTTTCGGCACACCATTGCCACTCAATCCGCCTTGACAATATATTCCTGTTGCGTCTGATTTCCTGTTGTTGTTTAATGAAAGACACCACATAGGTCACTGCGATTTATGTTACCAAGAATGACAGCTCTTTCACCGAGATTCTACATAGGACACTGCGAGTTTCCTTACGCAAATGACTGATCTCTTAAATACCCCAAATTACTACACAGATCACTGCGATTTTCCTTACGCAAGTGATGGAATTTGGTACGCGTTTTGTTGGTCTGGTTTATGGTTTCCCCGCTAAAATTTTCTTCACATAAACCTAATAGATCTCAACGAGGCTAATTCATACAAATAGTTTCTCTTACCATTAAAGTACTGTCACTACCCTAACGGACTCAAACTAGATCATTGAAGTTAGATAAAGAGATAGTAAATCACAAAAGCATTTTGATTCAACAACAAGAAATCATAATCAACAAAAATATATATATATCAAAACATCAAGAGTAACAAGGTTTACTGCCTAGCCCTAAGAAAAGGAACTTAGCCGCAGAACGGCATTGTTACAAGCACTCCTCTCTTCTCTCTTTAATCAAATCTAACCCTAATTACAAAGATGCCTTCTTCTTCTGCCCAGGGGTCTTATATAGGAGTGGAGGGACGTCTGGAGGTTGAGTAGGGGCTAAGAAATTGATCTGGATACAGCTGTCGGCAGTTATTCCCAACAGGCGCCTTCGGTTACGAACCGTATCACCTGAACGGTCCGTATTAGGACCTTGACGGTTAGGGTTTAATGCTTCCAGCTATCTTCTGGTCTGTGCTAGACCTGGTCCGTATTAGGCAATACGGACCGTAACAGAGACTTCGTCGATAAGCGTCGCTGATCCGATTGACCCGATTCTAGCTCCATTTGGTGTAAAATAGTCCCAAAACCAGTTTTCTGCAATAAAACATAAAGAAGGGTGACAGTAGCCTTTTTCTCTAATTAATTAAACATAAGTGTGAGAAAATATGCAAAACCTAAGCCAAAACCCTACGTAAATCATCATTATTTTGACTCTGATCAGCTTGTAAGCAGCGTGCTTGTTGCGATAAATTTATACAACGTGTCGTACACGCTTATAAATTTAATGTGTTTAAGCTTGTCATCTAAATGACATTTATAATTTAATTATATCACATATAATTAATTATAACCTTCTTATTATTAATATAATTATTCTGAACAATTCTGAACAATTATATTTTCTTGCGATTCGTTGTTGCGATAAATTTATACAACGTGTCATACACGCTTATAAATTTAATGTGTTTAAGCTTGTCATCTCTATGACATTTATTTATTAATTATAACATTTATAATTAATCAAATAAATTAATTCTCTGATTACTTTCCTATTGGTGTGACCCGATAGGATCTGTGTTATGTTGGCAATAGAATTAAAACTCCTTTTAATTCTATAAATCATAAGCGGCACCTGACAGAATGCATTATGACTACCCAATTGACACATATGATCTTGTACAATACAATATCACGATCCAGTGAACAATTTACTTGTGTTAATTCTTATGTCTCATAGTATCAGATCAGTTTCAAGGTAGGTATGTGTCATCCTTGCAAACTTAATCTTTTCTTGATCTTAAGTCAGATTATCAAATATGATTAACTCTTTAATCATACCGTGCACAGATAACCTTACTTTATCAAGGGGCCCAGTGATACTATTACTCGTATTAAATACGAGGGACAATAGTAGTCTTGATGAACATCTCTCATCTGCAAAAGTCATGTATACTGAAATGTCATCGTTATAGCTACTTTTTCCGGATAGCGTTAAACAACACTCACGAATATACATTTCTTATGTAGAAAACGACGAACCACCTCATACTTTAGAACTTAACACTAAATGAAAACATTAATGACACGAACACAATTCCGTATAATGTTTCATTGAGGGTCTGTCAAATACCATGTTCTCTAACATGTATCTATGTGATTAAATTGACAACTCGTTGTCTATGGTCAGTAAAACTTAACCATCATTTAATCCACATACTAACCTTTAATTGGTTAATTAGTGTTCTTTGCTATTACCTCGGTCAGTGACTATTTAAGAGTATTTATCAACTATTATGAAGTTTTACAATTTCAAGTCATGAACTCGAAATGATTCATAATTCGATAAAACTCAAAGAACAAAATGATAATTTTATTAATCATCCATTACATGAACAAAATACATATAGAATAAAATTATCCTTTGATTGACTTCTAGATTATTACACTAACACCAAAAAATGTTTTATTCGTGTTTTATTTGCGAATAAAACGCGAATCATGTTACTATGCTCATAGAGATGGAGAGTAGGGAGGTCTAGAACACTAAAAAAAATATCTGGAATATCTGAGTTCAATACATGCATTGGTATAATCATAAAGTCATTGAAATTGACTAGGTTTAGATTAGTTTTTCTATTAGCAATTTTAATTTAATACAAACTCGTAAACACACGACTCACTCGTAAGGGTGAAAACGGTATGGATAATATCCGATCTATATTCGATCTGTATTTGAAAAATTAGATGTGGATATTTGATATCTGAATATCCGTGTGAAAATGGATACTGATATGGTTTTACGTTTTAATTATCAGTATCTGAATAGTAGATATATATCATATATTTTAATATATATTATGAAAAAATATTGTTATTCACCATTAAAATTAGATAAATATTATGAACTTTGATATTTTTTATTATTATTTTAATAAATAACCGATACGATCTGTATCAGTATTTGTCTCCGGCTGATATCCGATCCATATCCGTATCTGAAAAATTAAAAATGATATGGATATGGTTTTACCACTATCTGCTCCGTATTCGCTCCGTTTTCACCCCTACTCACTCGTATATATTTTTAATTAAAATTCTAATTCAGTCTTGTCTTTGTTAGAATTTGATCACAAATTTTCATTATAGAATACTATGCACTCGCTTAACGTAGCCTCAAACACGGTACCCGATTAAATCAGTACCATAGATTAATAATACATGAAATTTGCTAAATAGAACATGATTAACACAAAACTCCTGTACAATTCCCTCTATCTAGTCAGGTCCAAGTCCGGCATCCTCTTCTCCAGTTGCCTCATCCCTCTATACTCCTCCCTCAAATAAGTATCCGCTGCGCACCAACTGTTTGACAAATTGCACCACCCAAGTCTGGTCTCTTGCGCCGCCTAATTAAGCCCCTGCTGACGTCACAAGAAACAACTAGAAGCATATAAAATACTGTCAATAGTAAATGAAATACAACAAGTAGAAAATAAAAAATAATCAGTATAAGATGAAAAACAATTAGAAAAAGATGAAACACACAACTAGTACAAAACGACACACAACTAGAAGAAAATGAAAAACAACCATTACAAGTTTAAAAACAATCAGTACAAGATTAAATACAATCAAAAGAAGATGAAATACAACTATCAAAATATAACATACAACCAGTAATAGATGAAACACAACAAGTAGAACATGAAAGACAATAAAAAGAAGATGAATGACAACCGGAATAATTGAAAGACAACCAGTACAAGATAAAAGACAACTAAAAGGAGATTAAAGACAACTAGAAAAAAATGAAATACAATCAAAATAAGATTAAAGACAATCAGTAGAAAATGAAAGATAACCATTATAAGAAGAAATACAACAAAGAAAATTAAATACAACTAGAAAATAATGAAATACTGTTGGATTTAGAGACGTCTAATTACAATAATAAAGTTGGACATGCGTGCATTATGATTATGATATCAAATACTGTCGCAAGATTACATTTATGTAATGATTAAAATATGCCAAATAATGTGATTAATTAAGTCATGGCATTATACGTATGACTAAATTCTGATTTGATAACAATAATGCTTATTATGGCATAAAAATTTGTATTAACGTTAATACCTTCTGCCTCATAAAATTATACCATAATTTTTTTTTATTGCTGCCGTACTTATATCAACAAGTATGAATATACCGATTTTATGGCTGCCATAATTTTAAAATTACCTTTTATGCCAACGCTTATTATGGCATAAAATTTATACTAAGTATGGAAGCAATGAAATTATTGAAGAAATTATTGAAACTAAATAAAATTATTGAAGCATTTCTAAAAGATAATCATTGTAGAAATCGCTAAAGTTTTGCTAAAACCTAATAATTATTTTGATGAATATAGTTGACATATAAAATTAGTATATTCTAATTTAAAAGTGCTATAAGATACCGTATTCTATTTAGGACGAGTAGATACTATAGGTACGTCCTAGATTAGGTTTAGGCATAATTTTAAAATCTAACTAAAGGCGTTTTAGGTATACATGTGCTGTTTTCGCATGAGTCAAGCATTGATGTTCGCAAACGAACCGCTCTTTGTAAGACGATTGCAAGGATGACTCATGACAAGTTGAAATGACGTGCTGAAAATGGACGTGGGTGTTAGCTTTCCCAAAGGAGGGTTGGCGCCTACTAAGTTGTTTGGTGCATAAGGGTAGTGAATAAAAATAAGTTGCAACACACATGGACTAGCGATGTCTAGAAAAGCATCAGGGGCTTGGAACATAAGCGATTCGTCTGTGATCCTCCTCCCCCCGTTGACTGGCCTGGTCGTTAGTTCATGGATATGTTAATTTGACCCAAAGGTTGATTGACAAAAATGTTACATGTTTGTACTTTATTCACTACACCAAAGTGCCTGAAGGTAATGATTGCACCCAAAGGTGTTTCATTACTGAATGGTGTTTTGGCTAAAGATTTAATGGAGAAAATAGTTTTACACAGGCCTTTAGATAGATTTTAGAATTATGATTAAGGATCAAATCGTGAAGCATGTATCTAAATTATTTCTTTGTTCTTGAATTTTCAGATCTAAACATAATGTCGAATCTAAGTCAGATTAAGCCCCTCATGGGAAAACAAAGTATGTCTCTCGCTTTAGTTTGTTCTGAAGTTAATTTAAGTTCTGTATCTAGATATACTTGGTGGATAGATTCAGGTGCAACGTCTAACATCAGTATATCGATGCAGGGTTGCCTAAGCCATCGCAATCCAAATGAGGCGGAGCGCTACGTTTACGTAGGAAATGGCAACAAAGTGGAAGTCAAAAGCATAGGAAAATTTAGATTATTATGTAGGACAGGATTTTATTTAAGTTTTGATGCTTTAGTGGTTCCATCCTTCAGAAGGAACCTAATTTCTTTATCTTATTTGGACAAAAATGGTTATGTATGTTCATTTAGTAATGGAAATTTCAGTTTGTGTCAAAATTCTAAGCTTCTTGCTTCTGGTATCCTGTCTTCTTATGATAATCTTTATTTTCTAGATATAGACACTTCACATTCAGAGGCACTGCATATAGATAATAGAAAACGTAAATTGACTTGCGAGAAATCTGCAGCATTATGGCACAAGCGATTAGGACATATCTCTATGAAAAGGATAGAACGTCTTGTGTCTAATGATATTCTCCAACCTTTAGATTTTACAAACTTAAGTGATTGTGTAAATTGTATAAAAGGAAAACAAACTAATAAACGTAAGTATGATGCAAAAAGATGTAATGATGTCTTAGAATTAATTCATACGGATATCTGTGGTCCTTTTCCAAAGGCTACAAGAAATGGTCACCGTTACTTTATCACATTCATAGATGATTATTCAAGATATGGTCATATTTACTTAATAAAAGAAAAGGCGGAAGCATTAGACGTGTTCATAAAGTTCAAAATGGAAGTTGAGTTACAACTTAACAAACGTATAAAGTCCATTCGTTCTGATCGTGGTGGTGAATACTACGGTCGTTATGATGGATCAGGAGAACAGCGTCAAGGTCCCTTTGCAAAATACTTAGAGGAATGCGGAATTGTGCCTCAGTATACGTTGTCAGGTTCGCCTGCAATGAATGGTGTTGCTGAGCGACGAAATTGCACCCTTAAAGACATGGTGAGAAGTATGATTGCTCGTACAACTCTACCTGAGAATTTGTGGGGAGAAGCCTTAAAGACTGCAGCATACATACTTAATAGAGTGCCTACTAAAGCAGCTAACAAGACCCCTTACGAGTTATGGGTTGGGCGCAAGCCTAGCTTGAATCATTTGAGAGTTTGGGGATGTCCATGTGAAGCTAGGCCTTATAAGCCAAGCAAAAAGAAACTGGACGAAAGAACCGTTAGCTGTTACTTTATAGGCTATTCTGAACGATCTAGGGGGTACAAATTCTATAATCCAACAGAACATACAGTTTTCGAGTCAGGAAGTGCAAAATTTTTTGAGGATAATGAGTTTGTGGGGGGAGATATGACAAAAGATAGTATTTTTGAAGAAGAAGAAGAGACGAATGCGAATGAGACTATGGACCAAAGTCCTAGTTTTATTCAAATTCCGATTGCGTTTAGAAATACATCTTTTGACAATGTACAAACTTCATCATCCCAAACAACTCAGTTAGAAACTCAACATGGAATAGAGAACACAAATGGACCTGAACCCAACCCAAACCCTGACATTGACATGACAAATGTTGATGGCCTAGGACCTGTGGGAGATTCAGAAGTTGGTAATGATGTTCCTCCTCCTGTTGAAGATCAAGTTGTAAATGAACCTCAAGAAAATCTAGAGCCTGTGCCAATTAGGAGATCTACTAGAGAGAAAAGATCTACACAATCAAAGGATTATGCATATCTTCAAGAACATGAGTTTGACATTGGCATGTTTGAAAATGATCCTGTTAATATCAAACAAGCCATGGAAAGCTCTAACTCTCAAATATGGATTAATGCCATGAATGAAGAGATGAAATCTATGTATGACAATGACGTTTGGGATATCGTTTCGTTGCCTAAAGGCAAGAAACCCGTTGGTTGCAAATGGATATTTAAGACTAAGCGGGATTCTAAAGGCAATGTTGAAAAATACAAGGCACGTCTTGTTGCGAAAAGTTTCACACAGAAAGAAGGCATTGATTATAAAGAGACTTTCTCTCCAGTTTCATCGAAAGACTCTTTAAGGATTATATTGGCGCTTGTAGCACATTATGATTTAGAACTTCATCAGATGGATGTAAAGACGGCATTTCTCAATGGTGGCATTGATGAAACGATCTATATGAAGCAGCTAGAAAACTTTGTATCAGGTGATGCAGGGTCTATGGTTTGCAGACTTAAGAAATCTATCTATGGTCTAAAACAAGCATCTCGACAATGGTATTATAAGTTTCACCAAGTTGTTAGCTCATTTGGTTTTGAGTCTAACATAGTAGATGAATGTATATACCTTAAGTTCTGTGGGAGTAAATTTATTTTCTTGGTTTTATATGTAGATGACATATTGCTTGCTAGTAACGATAATGACATGTTGCATCAAACTAAGAATTTTTTATTTAAGAACTTTGAAATGAAAGATCTTGGTGATGCATCATTTGTTCTAGGGATTGGAATACTTAGAGATAGATCTCAAGGTATTCTGAGGTTATCCCAGAGGAACTATATCGATAAGATTCTAACAAGATTTGGCATGCAAAACAGCAAACCAGGAGATACCCCTGTATTAAAAGGAGATAAGTTTAGTCTGAAACAATGTCCCCAAACTGACTTGGATAAAAACATCATGAAAGATATTCCCTATGCCTCAGCCGTGGGTAGCATCATGTATGCACAAGTATGCACGCGTCCGGATATTGCGTTCATTACCGGAATGCTAGGGAGATATTTGAGTAACCCAGGTATGGAACACTGGAAGGCAGCCAAGCGAGTGTTGAGATACCTAAAGAGAACAAGGGACTATATGCTCACGTATCGAAGATCAGAACAGCTCGAGGTCATTGGATACACCGATTCTGATTTTGGAGGATGTGTCGACAGCATGAAGTCAACATCAGGATACATCTTTATGATGGCAGGTGGTGCTGTGTCATGGAAGAGCGCTAAGCAGTCATTAGTAGCCTCCTCCACTATGGCAGCTGAATTTGTTGCATGCTTTGAAGCATCTAATCATGGCGTATGGCTGAAGAACTTCGTCACAAGTCTGAAAATTGTGGATTCTATTCAGAAACCACTCAAATTATTATGTGACAATAATTCAGCAGTGTTATACGCAACCAACAATCGAAGTTCGTCAAAGTCGAAGTACATTGACATTAAGTTTTTGGTTGTAAAAGAGAGACTGCAGAAAAATGAATTATGTATAGAACACATAGGTACAGACTCCATGATTGCGGATCCTCTTACTAAAGGACTACCACCCAAGAAGTTTCACCAACATGTTGCTTGTATGGGTGTAATATCTGTTTAGGATAATTAGAAAATGTGGGAGTCTAAATATGTTTTAAGTTCTATTTTGATGTTCTATGTAATGCAATTGTAAACAATTTTGATGATATATACAAGTTGCATTCAGTTTCAGTTTCATTATTTCTTTCTTTAAAGTTTAAATTCTTGGCCTCATACAGTAAAGTGAAGGTGACTCAATTAGAAATAGGCACGTCTAATCACACTTGCGTGTAATTTCTAAACTATATGTCCAAATCAGATTCATGTCATTCAGTTATGTTGGCAGCGTGATTTATGTCGGTTTAGTTGCGAATAAATGTGACAAATGCCGCTTAAGTCCTTTGTTAGCATAATTGATGGAAGGAATTGTTTAAGAAATACGATAAGTAAAGACAGAAAAGTTGCATGCAATAAAGTTAAGGATATATAATCAAAAGGCTGCACTTGTCCATGTGGGAGATTGTTGGATTTAGAGACGTCTAATTACAATAATAAAGTTGGACATGCGTGCATTATGATTATGATATCAAATACTGTCGCAAGATTACATTTATGTAATGATTAAAATATGCCAAATAATGTGATTCATTAAGTCATGGCATTATACGTATTTATATATAAGGTTTTGGATACGAATACATATAGAACAATGTTAATCAATATAATTGTTAATGGACCGATTATAGTTGATTAAAATAATAGCAGTAATAAATATAGGCTAAATAAGGAAATCAGAATTTATTCTGATTTATTTCGGTTTTTCTGGAGGTTCCTGATTTCCAGATCCTTGAAATCCGAAATCAAGATTTCTTGGCAAACTTGTTTTCCAAGTATTAGCCAATTTTCGGCTGCCCTAGGATTAGGATTTTGCACTGCTATAAAAGGGATGAGTCTCCAAGGCTTGTAATCATCCATCACAATTGTCTGCTCCATTGAAGACAAGATACTCTGTCATAATATTTAGGATAGCCAGAGAAAAGGATTGCAAGTTCTTCGAAGGACTCGAGAGCCAACAACTCAAGTCAAGACCAGGAGCGTATCAACCCAGAGCCTTGGAAGCTGTCTGATTGATAGCATACAGAGGCCTTTGAAGATGGAAAGTAAGTTCCGCTGTGCATTAAGTTTAATTTCTTACAAAGGAGTAGATCTTGGTTAGGGTTTAAAGTAATTAGGAAAACCCACAAAGTAAAACCTACAAATACAACTATTACTAGATGAAAGACAACTAGTAGAATATTAAAAATAACTAGTACAAGATGAAAGACAACCAGAAGAATATGAAATATAACAAGAAGAAAACTAAAGACAACCAAAAGAACATGAAAGACAACTAGTACGAGATGAAAAACAACTCAAAAAATATGAAATATAATTAGAAGAAGATGAAATACAACTAGAAGAAGATGAAATACAACTAATAGTAAATAAAAAACACCATATAGAACATGAAAGACAACCATTACAAGATGAAAAGAGAATTAGAAGAAAATGAAATACAACTAGAAGAAGATGAAATACGACAAGAAGAAACTAAAGGCAATTAATAGAACATGAAAGATAACCAGTACAAGATGAAAAATAACTACAAGAAAATGAAGAACAACTAGTAGTAAATAAAACACACCCTACAGAACATGAAAGACAACCATTTCAAGATAAAAGAGAGAACTAAAAGAAGATGAAATACAACTAGAAGAAGATGAAAGACAACTAGTAGAAAATAAAAGACAACCAGTGGAACATGAATGACAACCAGTACATGATGAAAAATAACTAGAAGAAAATGAACTACAACTAGCAGAAGATAACATACAATCAGTAGAACATGAAAAACAACAAAAAGAAGATAAATGACAACCAGAAGAAGATGAAAGACAACTAGAAGATGATGAAATACAACCAAAACAACATGAAAAAAAACCTGTACAACATGAAATACAACTCGAAGAAAATAAAATACAACTAGAAGAAATTGAAATCGACAATAAAAATATGAAATACAACCATTAGTAGATGAAAGACAACCAGTAGAACATTAAAGACAACCAGTAGAACATTAAAGACAACTAGTAGAACATGAAAGACAACCAGTACAAGATGAAAGAGAACCAGAAAAATATTAAAGATAACTAGAAGAAGACTAAAGACAACCAGTAGAACATAAAAACAATAAGTACAAGATGAAAGACAACTAGAAGAAGATGAAATACAACTATAAAAAGATGAAATACTATCAGTAGTAGATGAAAAACAACCAGTAGAACATTAAAGACAACCAATAAAACATGAAAGACAACCAGTACAAGATGAAAGAGAACTAGAAGAAGATACAATACAACAAGAAGAAGATGGAAGACAACTAGTAGAACATGAAAGACAACAAGTCCAAGACAAAAGACAACTAGAAGAAGATGAAATACAACCCGTAGAAGATGAAAGACAACTAGTAGAACATGAAAGAAAACCAGTAGAACAAGAAAGACAACTAGTACAAGATGGAATACAACTAGAAGAAGATGAAAAACAATTAGTAAATGATGAAAGTCAACTATAAGAAGATGAAATACAACCAGTAGAAGATAAAAAAACAACTAGAAGAAAATAAAAGGTAACCAGTAGAACATGAAAGACAACCAATACAAGATGAACAACTAAAAGAACATGAAATACAACTAGAAGAAGATAAATTACAACTAGAAGAAAATTAAATACAAGTAGTAGTATATGAAAGACAACAAGTAAAATATTGAAGACAACCACATGAAGATGAAAGACAACCATAGTAAGATGAAATACAACCAGAAGAAGATGAAAAACAACCAGTAGGACATGAAAGAGAACCAGAGCAAGATGAAAGACAACCAGTACAATATGAATGATAACAAGTAGAAATTGACAACTAGAAGAAGATGAAATACAACCCGTAGTTGATGAAAGACAACAAGTAAAACATTAAATACAAGTAGAACCTGAAAAACAACCAGTACAATATGAAAGACAACTAGAAGAACATGAAAAATAACTAGTAGAACATGAAAGACAACAAGTACAAAATAAAAGAAAATAAGTAGAATATGAAATACAACCTATACAAGATGAAAGACAACTAGAAGAAGACAAAAATAACTCGTAAAAGATGAAAAACAACTAAAAGAAAACATGAAAAATAACCAGTACAAGGTGAAAGACAACCACTAGAATATGAAAAACAACTAGTAAAAGATGATAGAGAACTAGAATAAAATAAAAAACAACTAATAGAACATGAAAGACAACTAGTACAAGATGAAAGACAAGAAGAAGAAGATGAAAAACTAGTAAAAGATGAAAAACCACTAGAAGAACAACTAAAACATGATAGACAACAAGTATAATGATGGGTCAGAATCATAGCTAATAATATTTATAACCCTAATTGTCTACTTTACGAATAATTCACAAGCATATGAATCTACCGTATAGTATAAATTGTGGTGTCGGTCTACAGGGATAGTGTATTAAAGATCTAACAATAATCAAGTGTTGGTTTATTTAGTTGTTTGTTTGATTTGGTTATTTAGATAAGTTGAGTTATCGAGACAATTAGTATTAAAGCAAAGGTTATGTGTATAGAAGAAGATTTATGATTAGGTTTTCTATCATTCTTACTCATTTAATCTAGTTTCATATTGAAAAGCAATTTTATGCGGTGCTATGACCAACCGCATGCAAGTGCTAAACCTGTCAATTATAGTTTCTAACTCTAATCGGATGTCACATGCGGTTTGATCAGAACCGTATGCAATACCTGAACTGATATTAAATGCAAATTTGAGCCTGTATTAGTACTACTCACTGTCGTGTTACAGCAACCTAATCGAAAATTATTGATAAGGGGATGGGACCCAGACTTTACCCTAATCAATTGCATAGAGATCAATGATAAGTCTTCATTATCAAGACTAGAAGGATTTAAGTTCATAGTTACGTCCTTCCTTATTACCTTCCGTAGTTGAAATAACCGAGATTATCCCACTAGTAATCTATAGAACGCGGCGTTCGTTTGCAGATCTATAGACTAATAGGTTTCTAAACTGAGATCATATCACAAGGAATCAACAGTTATGTTTATTTCCTTATTGGATCTAGATAATTGTACCCTAATCCTAATAGGTCAACATTATATGCCTAAACACTATGATATGGCCATCACCATACGAATAAGGTTAACATGCACCAAATTAAGATAGAAATACAAAGAATAAAGTACAGTATAATTCAGATAAAACTCATAAGATAAATAAAATGAAACTACTATATTAAACTCATAAGAATTCAAGATTACAAGCCATCGCCCTAGAAAGGTGTTGTTTAGCTTCTCATGGCGATATCAAAAATGAAAGCAAATACAAGAGACATGATAAAAGCAATAAAGAAGAGAAATGAAATGAATACACCTAGAGAGTCTCTCTTGATCTTCTACACGCCGTCTCTATCTCTTGGCCTTCTTCTAACCCTAACTCTAATGGAGTTTTTATGATATTTCTAATTGGCTCAACTAGCAAACCCTAGATCTAGCCTATTTATAGTTTACTATGATATCTACCCCTGTCAAGATAAAGAGATGAGTTGTGATTCGTCTATCATGTGTTAGTATGCTTAGTGGAACTTGACTGCCAAGTTTATAGCTATAATTGCTATATGTCAGTTATCACATGCAGCAGAGGGGGGTTGCATGCGGTTGGACATACATCCGCATGGAATTCCTGTGTTGTGTTATTCTTCTCTGTTGCAGTGCACCTTTATGCGTTTGGCGGTTTCCACTTGCATGCGGATGGATGGGCAACTGCATGGCTGAGAGCTACTTATCCAGAATGTTTTGTTGTATGCCTGTTTGAGCCCCAAAAATGCTAAAAATCTATAATTCTACAAAATCAAGTGAAAGTGGCACAAGTAATCTGATTCAATATATTTTGGACATTTGTAATTCGATATTTGGCAATATTTTAGGTTAAGTGATAGAAAAAATCACTACTTATTTCAGCCTTATCACATCCCCAAACTTAAACCTTTGTTCGTCCCAAACAAATAATCTAAGAATTTTGTTCGTCCGCGAATAAAATACGAAGATTCACGAATGTGAAAGATTTGATCGTCCCCAAGCAAATCTAAACAATTCATTTCTGGGTCATGATACTCATAAGGTTATGGGCTGGTTTGAGCACTTAAACATTTACCATTGAACTACAAAACTTCATTAAATTATTTTGGATCCGAATTTACAATGAAATTGTCTACTCAAACTCTAATTTTTGTACTTGATGACTTTCTAATTAGAAGAAATATGTTTTCACAACACATTTGATTTTATTTGGAATACTCTAACTAATCCGTCTTAAACAATAAGGCAAAAACATACTTAGAGATCACAAAGTATCTCATATTTCCCTTAATTTATAAAATAATCTCTTCTTCGACCAAACCCTAGAGTTTGGGACAAAACTAGTCAACTAAGCGTGTAAGATGTATAAAAACTTTAAATAAATGTAAAGTAACATAAAGTAAAATAAATATATATATATATATAAGTATGGGAGGTCTATCGAGCCTATTGACAGCCAGTCTTGCATAGGCGCTCGTACTCATT
This sequence comes from Carex myosuroides, assembly GCA_028015225.1. NCBI lineage: Eukaryota > Viridiplantae > Streptophyta > Magnoliopsida > Poales > Cyperaceae > Carex > Carex myosuroides. Next base: position 769,127 of record CM051481.1, read on the forward strand.
TTTCTACCTCCATATTTTGATTTGTTTGGGAGATCCTTCGAGCCTATTGATATCCAGTCTTGTGTAGGTGTCCGTACTCATTTTTCTATCTCTATTTTTCATTCATATTTTTGTCTTTTTCTATTTTCTAATTTTTTTTGTATTTTATAATTTTTTTGTATTTTTCTGATTTTTTTTGTATTTTTTCTCTTTTTTGTACTTTTTTGTATATTTTTGTAAAAGATAAAAACTGAAAGTAAATACATTTTATATCTACTATGAATATACACAATTTAAAGATACACATACCTTCAAATTATTGCTATACTTCGTCAAATTATCAAGGTTAAAATTTAAAAAAAGGGAATTTTGAAAATACTACCAATCGTAAGACATTTTTGTTTACTTATCATCTAAGGAAAATTAATTAAAATACCCTTTTTAATCAATATGTCGTTAGTCCAATATTTTATCTAACTTAAAAATCATACAAGTGTTTTGGAGACTTTGCATCTATTTCATTTTAGAGTTTGCCTCAACATATTCATCCATATTATTTTCTTCAACAATTTCACAAGTGTGGACTCGATTAAATTAAATTAGATTAACCTAAATTAAGTTATCCTACTCCTAAATGAAATTGCTGAAAATAAAAAATGCACGACAAAATTAGGTAAACATCCTAACAAGTCTAATAAGAGACCCTATTCATGGTTAGATAAAACTCTAGGTTTACGGAACAAAAGGTAAATATGCAATGCAATGGTACATGGTTCTTACATCTTCTCCTCCAAGTTTAAATCTTTACATCGATAGCGATGTTAATCAATTTGAAAACCTAAAAAGAAAAGAGTTAGAACCAGTTAAACTTACAGACTTTAGAAAGGATGGGGCGTGTCGCAAAATGTGTCACCTTCCTTGATGCAATAGCGTTGGTATTACGTGTAGGCTTCGCTCATAATTGCATTATAAGTCTCCAAACGATCAAGCCTTCTCAGTATAACATCTATTTCCATTCTTTCTTAGCTCAGGTATGGCCTGATAGGTCGTATGCATGGACCTAACCTATCAGAGGTTGTCGAAACTTGGCAGACTGAGGTTGTGCGGGAGGAAATACAGTTGAGACAAAATGCATGCGAGTGGTCCTGAACCGTATAAGGTGCAGACCTGCTGTAGCTTCGGCTGTTGCGCTCTGATTTTTGTGATGTTTCTTCGTTTGTTTGGCCTATACTGTAGGTGGATAGTGCTATGGGTGTAACATCATCATCATCTTCGTTGCTTGCGGCCTTTTGGTTCGGATTTGGCAGTTCTTCGGCGAAATAGTGGTCAACACGGATAAGCATGAAGTATTTTTAGGCTACCTTCACATGTTTAGTTCTCGTCAGATATGTGAGGTATTTTCACATGCTACCTTCACATGCTTAGTTCTCGTCACATGCCCAGTTATTGATCGAAGACATCTAGTAGAAGATGAAAGACAACTAGAAGAACATGAAAAACAACCAGTAGAACATGAAAGATAACTACTACAAGATAAAAGACAACAGTAGAACATAAAAGACAACCAATACAAGATGAAAGAAAAATAGAAGAAGACGAAAAACAACCAGTAGTACAAGAAAGACAATGAGTAGAAGATGAAAGACAACAAGTAGAATATGAAATACAACCAGTACAAGAAGAAATACAACTAAAAGAAGATGAAAAGCTACTAGTAGAAGACGAAAAACAACTAGAAGAAGATTAAAGACAACTAGTAGAAAATGATAGACAACTAGTAGAGGATAAAAGACAACCATAAGAAGATAAATGACAACTAGTACAAGCTGAAAAACAACTAGAAGAAGATGAAAAACAACTAGTAAAAGCTGAAAAATAACTAGAAGAAGATGAAAGACAACGAGTTGAACATAAAAGACTACCAGTACAAGATGAAAGATAACTAGTAAAACATGAAAGACAACCACTTCAAGATAAAACACACCCAGAAGAAGAAAAAAATAACTAGCAGAATATGACATACAACTAGTAGTAGATGAAAGACAATAAGTAGAATATGAAAGACAGCCAATACAAGATGAAAGACAACCAGTAGAATATGAAAGACAACTAGTAGAACATGAAAGGCAACCAGTAGAATTTGAAATACAATGTATACAAGATGAAAGACAACCAGAAGAAGATTAAAAACAACTAGTAGAAGATGACAAACAACTAGAAGAAGCTGAATGTCAAACGAATAGAACATGAACGACAACCAGTACAAGATGAAAGACGACCAGTAGAACATGAAAGACAACGAGTACAAGATGAAACACAGCAAGAAGAAGAAGAAATACAACTAGAAGAAGATGATATACAACAAGTAGTAGATGAAAGACAACTAATAGAAGATGATAGACAACCAGTACAACCAGAAGAAGATGATTGACAACATGATGAAGATGAAATACAACCAGTACAGGATGAAATACAACTAGAATAAGATGAAAGACAACTGGTACAAGATGAAAAACTACTAGAAGATTAAAAAATACAACTAGAAGAAAATAAATGAGGACAAGTAGACATGAAAGACAACTTGAAGAAGATGAAAAACAACTAGTGGAAGACGAAAGACAACTAGAAGAAGATGAAATACAGCTAGAAGAAGATGAAAGACAACTTGTAGACAAGATTAAATACAACAAATAGAAGATGAAAGACATTAATTGATAATGAAAGACAACGAGTAGAAATGAAAGAAAACTAGAAGAAAATAAAAAACAACTAGCATAATGCAAAAAACAACTAACATAATATGACATACAACCAGCAGTAGATGAAAGACAACCAGTAGCAGATGATAGAGAACCAGTAGAACATGAAAGACAACCAGGACAAAATGAATGACAACCAGAAGGAGATGGAAAACAACAAGAAAAAGATGATTGGCTACAAGAAGAAGTTGAAAGAAGTACATAATGAAAGACAACTAAAACAAGAAGAAAGACAACTCGAAAAAGATGAAAGACAACCAGTAGAACATGAAAGACAACATGCACAATATGAAAGAGAACAAGTACAAGATGAAAGACAACTAGCAAAATAAGACATACAACCTGTAATTGATGAAATACAACCAGTAGAACATGAAATACAACAAGTAGAAAATGAAAGACAACTAGTTGAGAATGAAAGACAACTAGAAGAACATTAAAGACAACCAGTATAACATGAAAGATAACTACTACAAGATAAAAAACATATAGTAGAACATGAAAGACAACTAGAAGAAGATAAAATACAACCCGTAGTAGATGAAAGACAACAACAAGAACATGAAAGACAACAAGTAAAACATGAAAGACAACCAATACAAGATGAAAGAGAAATAGAAGAACACGAAAGACAACTAGTAGATCATAAAAGACAACATGTACAAGATGAAAGAGAACGAGTACAACATGAAAGACAACTAGCAAAAGAGGACATACAATTTGTAATTGATAAAAGATAACCAGTAGAAAATAAAAAACAACCAGTACAAGAGGAAAGACAACTACAACAAGATGAAATACAACCAGTAGAAATGAAGGAGAACAAGTATAAAACGAAAGACAACAAGTAGAACTCGAAAGACAACCAATACAAGATGAAAGAAAAATAGAAGAAGACGAAAGACAACCAGTAGAACATGAAAGACAACATGTACAAAATGAAAGAGAACCAGTACAAGATGAAAGACAGCTAGATGAATAAGACATACAACCTGTAATAGATGAAAGACAACCAGTAGAAAATGAAAGACATCCAGTACAAGAGGAAATACAACTAGAAGAAAATAAAATACAACTAGTAGAAGATGAAAGAGAACAAGTACAAAACGAAAGATAACAAGTAGAACTTGAAAGACAACCAATACAAGATGAAAGAGAAACAGAAGAAGATGAAAGACAACCACTAGAAAATGAAAGACAACAAGTACAAGATGAAAGAGAACCAGTACAAAATGAAAAACAGCTAGATGAATAAGACATACAACCTGTAATAGATGAAAGACAACCGTAGAAAATGAAAGACAACCAATACAAGAGAAAAAACAACTAGAAAAAGATGAAAGACAACCAGTAGAAGATGAAAGACAACAAGTAAAACATGAAAGACAACCAGTAAAAAAATGAAAGTCAACCAGTAGAAAATGAAAGACAACTAGTAGAAAATGAAAGACAACAAGAAAAATATGAAAGACAACTAGCAGAACATGAAATACAACTATTAAAAGATGAATGTCAACTAGTAGAACATGAAAGACAACTAGCAGAATAAGACATACAACCAGTAATAGATGAAGGTCAACCAGTACAAGATGAAAGATAACTAGAGGAAGACTAAATACAACCAATAAAAGATGAAGGCCAACCAATACAAGATAAAAGACTACTAGTAGAATAAGACAGACAATCAGTAATAGATGAAAGACAACTAGTACAAGATGAAAAGCAATAAGAAGAAGATTAAATACAACCCGTAAAACATGAAAGACAACAAGTAGAAATGAAAGACAACCTGTAGCAAATGAAATCAACCAGTAGAAAATGAAAGACAACTAAAAGAACATGGAAGACAACTAGTAGAACAAGAAAGAAACTAGTACAAGATGAAAGGCAACTAGTAAACATAAAAGACAACGAGTAGAAATACTACCTCTAGTAGATGAAAGACAACAAGGAGAACATGATAGACAACCAGTAGAACATGAAAGACAACTAGAAGAAGACAAAAGACAACCAGTAGAAGATGAAAGACAACTAGTACAATATGAAGTACAACCAGTACAAGCTTTAGACCATGATCTAATGAGAGGAAGGACTGGAGATGAAAGACAACTAGAAGAAGATGAAAAACAACTAGTAGAAGACGAAAGACAATTAGAAGAAGATTAAAGACAACTAGTTTCTAAATGAAGGACAACCAGTACAAGATGAAAGACAACCAGAAGAATATGAAATACAACCTATACAAGATGAAAGACAACTAGAAGAAAAAAAAACTACTAGAAGAAGATGAAAGACAGCTAGATGAATAAGACTTACAACCAGTAATGGATGAAATACAACCAGTATAAAGTGAAAGAGAATAAGTGTAACACGAAAGACAAGAATTAAAACTTAAAAGACAAGCAATACAAGATGAAAAAGAAATAGAAGAAGAAAGACAACCAGTAGAACATGAAAGACAACATGTACGAGATGAAAGAGAACCAGTACAAGATGAAATACAGCTAGATGAATAAGACATACAACATGTAATAGATGAAAGACAACCAGTAGAAAATGAAAGACAACCAGTACAAGAGGAGAGACAACTAGAAGAAGATGAAAGACCAGAAGTGGAACATGAAAGACAACCAGTAAAAAATTTTAATTCAACCAATAGAAAATGAAAGACAATTAGTTGAAAATGAAAGACAACAATAAGAACATGAAAGACAACTAGTAGGACATGAAAGGCAACTAGTACAAGATGAAAGCCATCTAGTAGAAAATGAAAGACAACTAGTAGAATAACACATTTAACCATTAATAGATGAAGGACAACCAGTACAAGATGAAAGACAACAAGAAAAAAAATAAATACAACCAGTAAAAAATGAAGGACAACCAATACAAGATGAATGACAACTAGCAGAATAAGACATACAACTAGTAATAGATGAAGGACAATCAATACAAGATGAAAGACAACAAGAAGAAGATTAAATACAACATGTAAAAGATGAAAGACAACAAGTAGAACATGAAAGACAACCAGTTGCAAATGAAATTCAACCAGTAGAAAATGAAAGACAACTAAAAGAACATGAAAGACAACTAGTAGAACATGAAAGAAAGTAGTACAAGATGAAAGCCAACTAGTAAAACATTAAAGACAACGAGTAGAAATACTACCCGTAGTAGATGAAAGACAATAAGTAGAACATGGAAGACAACTAGTAGAACATGAAAGACAACAAGAAGAAGATGGAAGACAACCAGTAGAAGATGAAAGAAAAATATGAAATACAACTAGTACAAGATGAAAAACAACTAGAAGTAGATGAAAAACAACTAGTAGAAGACGAAAGACAACTAAAAGAAGATTAAAATCAACTAGTTTCTACATGAAAGACTTCCAATACAAGATGAAAGACAACCAGAAGAATATGAAATACAACCTATACAAGATGAAAAATAACTTGTAGAATACGAAAAACAGCTAGAAAAAGATGAAAGACAACCAGTAAAACATGAAAGACAGTATAAGATGAAATACATCTATCAGAATATGAAATACAACTAGCAGAATATGACATACAACCAGTAGTAGATGAATGAAAACAAGTAGAAAATTAAAGATAACTAGTACAAGATATAAAAAAACCAGTACAAGATTAAAGACAATCAGAATAATATGAAAGGCAACCAATACAAGATGAAAGACAAACTAGAAGAAAATGAAAAACTAATAGTAGAAGACAAAAGACAACTAGAAGAAGATGAAATACAACTAGCAAAAGATGACGGACAACAAATAGTTGATGAATGATAATTAGGAGAAGATGATAGACAACTAATAGAACATGAAAGACAACCTTTAGTACATGAAAGACAACATGTACAACATGAAATACATCCAGTACACGATGAAAGACAATTACAAGAAGATGAAATACTATCAGTAGAAGTTGAAAGACAACAAGTAGAACATGAAAGAAAACAAGTAGAACATGAAAGACAACCAGTAAAAAATGAAAGACAACTAGAAGAACATGAAAGACAACCAATAGAACATGAAAGACAAACTTGTACAAGGTGAAAAACAATTATTATAACATGAAATACAACTAGAAGAAGATTAAATACAACTCATAGTAGATGAAAGACAACATGTAAAACATGAAAGACAAACCAGTAGAACAGGAAATACAACTAGATGAAGACAAAAGACAACTTGTAAGACATAAAAGACAACCAGTACAAGATGAAAGACAACCAGCATAATATGAAATACAACAGTACAAGATGAAATACAACTAGAAGAAGATGAAAAACAACTAGTAGAAGATGAAAGACAACTAGAAAAATATTAAAGACAACTAGTAGAAGATGATAGACAACCAGTAGATGATGAAAGACAACCAAAAGAAGATGAATGACAACTAGTACAAGCTGAAAGACAACCAGAAGAAGATGAAAAACAATTAGTAGAAGACGAAAAAGAACTAGAAGAAGATGAAAGACAACGAGTAGCACATGAATGACTACTAGTACAAGATGTAAGCTAACTAGTACAATGCGAAAGACAACCATTACAAAATAAAACACACCTAGAAGAAGGAGAAATACAACTAGCAGAATATGACATACAACTAGTAGTAGATGAAAGACAACAAGTAAAACACGAAAGACAACAAGTACAATATGAAAGACAACCAGTAGAATATGAAAGACAATTAGTAGACCATAAAAAGCAAGATGAAAGACAACCAGAAGATGATGAAATGCAACTAGCAGAAGATGATAGACAACAAGTAGTAGATGAAAGACAACAAATGGAAGATGATAGACAACCAGTAAAACATGAAAGACAACCAGAAGAAGATGATCGACAACATGAAGAAGATGAAAGACAATCAGTATAGGATGAAAGACAACAAGAAGAAAGAGTACTAGAAGATGATGAAATACAACTAGAAGAAAATGAAGGAGGACAAGTAGAACTTGAAAGACAACCAGTACCAAATGAAAGACAACTTGAAGAAGATGAAAAACAACTAGTGGAAGATGAAAGACAACTAGAAGCAGATGCAATACAGCTAGAAGAAGATGAAAGACAACTTGTAAAACATAAAAGTCATCCAACACAAGATGAAAGACAACTAGAAAAAGATGAAATATAACAAGTAGAAGATGAAAGACAACCAGTACAAAATGAAAGACAACCAGTACAAAATGAAAGACAACCAGTACAAAATGAAAGACAACTAGAAGAAAATGAAAATCAACTAGCAGAATATGACATACAACCAGAAGAAGATGAAAGACAACAAATAGTAGATGATAGAGAACCAGTAGAACATGAAAAACAACCAGGACAAAATGAATGACAACCAGAAGGAGATGAAAAACAACAAGAAAAAGATGATTAGCTACAAGAAGAAGGTGAAAGACAACCAGTACATGATGAAAGACAACTAGAAGAAGATGAAAGACAACCAGTAGCAGATGATAGAGAACCAGTAGAACACGAAAGACAACCAGGAGAAAATGAATGACAACCAGAAGGAGATGAAAGACAACTAACAAAATAAGACATACAACCAGTAATTCATGAAAGACAACCAACAGAACATGAAAGACAACTAGAAGAAGATTATTGACATCTAGTAGAAGACAAAAGACAACTAGAAGAACATGAAAGAAAACCAGTAGAAGATGAAAGATAACTACTACAAGATGAAAAACAACTAGTAGAACATGAAATACAATAAGAAGAAGATAAAATACAACCCGAAGTAGATGAAAGACAACAAGATGAACATGAAAGACAACAAGTAGAACATGAAAGACAACCAATATAAGATGAAAGAGAAATAGAAGAAGATGATAGACAACTAGTTGAACATAAAATACAACATGTACAAAATGAAAGATAACCAATACAAGATGAAACACAGCTTGATCAATAAGACTTACAACCAGTAATAAATGAAAGACAACCAGTAGAAAATCAAAGATAACCAGTACAAGAGGAATGACAACTAGAAGAAGATGAAATACAACCAGTAGATGATGAAAGACAACTAGAAGAAGATGTAAACAACTTGCAGAAGACAAAAATCAACTAGAAAAAGATGAAAGACAACCAGTACAATATGAAAGATAACCAGAATAAGATGAAAGACAGCAAGATGAATAAGACTTAAATCCAGTAATAGATGAAAAATAAACCAGTAAAAAATGAAAGACAACCAGTACAAGAGGAAAAATAACTAGAAGAATAAGACATACAGCCAGTAATAAATGAAGGATAACCAGTACAAGATGAAAGACAACTAGAAGAAGATTAAATACAACCAGTAAAAAATGAAAGACAGCCAGGACAAGATGAAAGACAACTAGAAGAAGATTAAATACAACTAGAAGAAGATTAAATACAACTAAAAGATGAAGGACAACCAATACAAGATGAAAGACAACAAGCAGAATAAGACATACAACCAGTAATAGATGAAGGACAACCAGTAGAAGATGAAGGACAACCAATACAAGATGAAAGACAACTAGATGAATAAGACATACAACCAGTAATAGATGAAGGACAACCAGTACAAGATTAAAGACAACTAGAAGAAGATTAAATACAAACAATAGAATATAAAGGATAACCAATACAAGATGAAGGACAACTAGCAAAATAAGACATACAACCAGTAATAGATGAAGGACAACCAGTACAAGACGAAAGACAACAAGAAGAAGATTAAATACAACTTGTTAAAGTTGAAAGACAACTAGTTGAAAATGAAATTCAACTAGTAAAAAATGAAAGAAAACTAAAAGAACATGAAAAACAACTAGTAGAACATGAAAGACAAAGTACAAGATGAAAGCCAACTAGTAAATCATAAAAGACAACGAGAAGAAGTACTACCCGTAGTAGATGAAAGACAACAAGTAGAACATGAAAGACAATCAGTAGAACATGAAAAACGACTAGAAGAGACGAAAGACAACCAGCAGAAGATGAAAGACAACTAGAAGTAGATGAAAGACAACTTGAAGAAGATGAAAAACAACTAGTAGAAGACGAAAGGCAAATAGAAGAAGATTAAAAACAACTAGTTTCTACGTGAAAAACAACCAGTACAAGATGGAAGACAATCAGAAGAATATGAAATACATACAACCTATACAAGATGAAAGACAACTAGAAGAAGATGAAAAACAACTAGAAGAAGATGAAAAACAACTTGTAGAAGACGAAAAACAATTAGGGGAAGATGAAATACAAATAACATAAGATGACATACAACCAATAGTAGATGAAAGTCAACCAGGAGAAGATGATAGGCAACTAATTGAACATGAAAGATAACATGTACAAGATGAAAGAGAACCGGTACAAGATGAAAGACAACTAGCAGACTAAGAGATACAACCAGTACAACATGAAAGACAACCAGTACACGATGAAAGACAATTACAAGAAGATGAAATACTATCAGTAGAATATGAAAGACTACAAGTAGAACAAGAAAGACAACAAGTAGACAATGAAAGACAACTAGAAGAACATAAAAGACAACCAGTAGAACATAAAAGACAAACAGTACAAGATGAAAGTCAACTATTAGAACATGAAAGACAACTAGAAGAACATGAAATACAACTCATAGTAGATGAAAGACAACATGTAAAACATGAAAGACAACTAGATGAAGACGAAAGACAACCTGTAGGACATAAAAGACAACATGTACAAGATGAAAGACACCCACTAGAATATGAAAGATAACCAGTAGAATATGATAGATAACAGTAGACATTGAAAGACAACTAGTAGAATATGAAATACAACCTATACAAGATGAAAAGCAACTAGACGAAGATGAAAAATAACTTGTAGAAGACGAAAAGCAACTAGAAGAAGATGAAAGACAACGAGTTGAACATGAAACACAACAAGTAGGACAAGAAAGACAACCAGTACAAGATGAAACACAACTAGAAAAAGAAGAAATACAACTAACAAAATATGACATACAACCAGTAGTAGATGAAAGACAACTAGAAGAAGAAAAAAAACAACTAGAAGAATATAAATGACAGCTAGAAGAAGATGAATGACAACCAGAAGAAGATGAAAGACAACAAGAAGAGGATGATGGCAATAAAAAGAGAAAGACAACCAGTACAGGATGAAAGACAACTAGAAAAATATGACATACAACCAATAGTAGATGAAAGACAACCAGGAGAAGATGATAGGCAACCAATAGAACATGAAAGACAATCTTTAGAACATGAAAGACAACATGTACAAGATGAAAGAGAACCAGTATAAGATGAAAGACAACAAGCAGAAAAAGACATACAACCAGTACAACATGAAAGACAACCAGTACACGATAAAAGACAATTAGAAGAAGATGAAATACTATCAGTAGAAGGTGAAAGACAACAAGTAGAACATGAAAGAGAACCAGTAGAAAATGAAATACAACCAGTAGAAAATGAAAGACAACTAGAAGAACATGAAAGACAAACTAGTACAAGACGAAAGACAACTAGAAGAAGATTAAAGACAACTAGTAGAAGATGATAGACAACCAGTAGTGGATGAAAGACAACCAGAAGAAGATTAATGACAACTAGTACAAGCTGAAAGAGAATTAGAAGAATATGAAAAACCATTAGTAGAAGACGAAAAAGAACTAGAAGAAATTGAAAGACAACGAGTAGAACATGAACGACAACAAGTACAAGATGAAAAACAACATGTAGAACATGAAAGATAATCAGTACAAAACGAAACAAAACAAGAAGAAAAAATACAACTAAAAGAAGATGATATACAACAAGTAGAACATGTAATACAAAAAGAAGAACATGAAAGACAAAAAGAAGAACATGAAAGACAAAAAGAAGAACATGAATGACAACCAGAAGAAGATGATTGACAACATGAAGAAGATGAAAGACAACCAGTATATGATGAAAGACAACTAGAAGAAGATAAAGGACAACTCGAAGAAGATGAAAGAAAAGCAGTAGAATATGAAAGACAACATGTACAAGATGAAAGAGAACCAATACTAGATGAAAAACAACTAGCAGAATAAGACATACAACCCGTAATATATGAAAGACAACTAGTATAACACTAAAACAACAAGTCTAAAATGAAAGACAGCTAGTAGAAAATGAAATACAACTAGAAGAAGATGATATACAACTAGTAGAAGACGAAAGACAACTAGAAGAACATCGCAGAACATGAAAGATAACTAGTACAAGATGAAAGACAACTAGAAGAAGATGAAATACAACCCATAGTAGATGAAGGGCCACAAGTAGAACTGAAAGACGAAAAACAACCAGTAGTACATGAAATACAACGAGTAAAAGATGAAAGACAACAAGTAGAATAAGAAATATAGCAGTATATGATGAAATACAACTAGAAGAAGATGAAAAGAAACTTGTAGAAGACGAAAGACAACTAGAAAAAGATTAAAGACAACTAGTATAAGATGATAGACAACCAGTAGAAAAAACAACCAAAAGAATAAGAATGACAACTAGTACAAGCTGAAAGACAATTAGAAGAAGATGAAAAACAATCAGTAGCACATGAAAGACTACCAGTACAAGATGAAAGATAACTAGTAAAACATGAAAGACAACCACTACAAGATAAAACACACCTAGAACTAGAAGAAATACAACTAGCAGAATATGACATACATTTAGTAGTAGATGAAAGACAACAAGTATAACATGAAATACAGCCAGTACAAGATGAAAGACCACCAGTAGAACATGAAAGGCAACCAATAGAATATGAAATACAACCTATACAAGATGAAAGACAACCAGAAGAAGATTAAAAACAACTTGTAGAAGATGAAAAACAACCAGAAGAAGATGAAAGACAACGAGTAGAACATGAACGAAAACCAGTATAAGATAAAAGATGACCAGCAGAACGTGAAAGACAACCTGTACTTGACGAAACACAACTAAAAGAAGATGAAATGCAACTAGCAGAAGATGATTGACAAAAAGTAGTAGAGACAACTAATGGAAGATGATAGACAACCAGTAGAACATGAAAGACAACCAGAAGATGATGAATGACAACTAGAAGAAGATGATTGGCAACACGAAGAAGATGAAAGAGAACCAGTACGGGATGAAAGACAACTAGAGGATGATGAAAGACAACCAGTACAAGAAGAAAGAGTACGAGAAGATGATGAAATACAACTAGAAAAAAATGGAGTACAAGTAGAACATGAAAGACAACATGTACAAGATGAAAGACAACCAGTACAAGAGGAAAGACAACTAGGAGAAAATGAAATACAACCAGTACAAGATGAACGAGAACAAGTATAACACGAAATACAACAATTAGAACATAAAAGACAACCAATACAAGATCAAAGAGAAATAGAAGAAAACAAAAACAACCAATAGAACATGAAAAGACAACATGTAAAAGATGAAAGAGAACCAGTACAAGATGAAGGACAGCTAGATGAATAAGACATACAACATGTAATAGATGAAAGACAACCAGTAGAAAATGAAACTCAACCAGTACAAGAGAAAAGACAACTAGAAGAATATGAAATACATCTAGTAGAAGATGAAAGACAACAAGTAGAGAAGAAAAACAACTAGAAGAACATGAAAGACAACTAGTAGAACATGAAAGACAACTAGCAGAATAAGACCAAGTAATAGATGAAGGAGAACCAGTACAAGATGAAAGATAACTAGAAGAAGATTAAATACAACCATTAAAAGATGAAGGACAACCAATACAAGATGAAAAACAACTAGCAGAATAAGTCATCCAACCAGTAATAGATGAATGACAACCAGTACAAGATGAAAGACAACAAGAAGAAGATTAAATACAACTTGTAAAAGATGAAAGACAACAGGTAGAACATGAAAGACAACTAGTAGAAAATGAAATTCAACCAGTATAAAATGAAATACAACTAAAAGAACATTAAAGACAACTAGTTGAACATGAAAGACAAGTAGTACAAGATGAAAGCCAACTAGTAAAACATGGAAGACAATGAGAAGAAGTATACCCATAGTAGATGAAAGACAACAAGTAGAACATGAAGACAACCAGTAGAACATAAAAGACGACTAGAAGAAGACGGAAGACAACTAGTAGAAGTTGAAAGACAACTAGAAGAAAATGAAAGACAACTAGAAGAAGATGAAAAGCAACTAGTAGAAGACGAAAGATAAATAGAAGAAGATTAGTGACAACCAGTACAACATCAAAGAAAACCAAAAGAATATGAAATACACCTACACAAGATGAAAGATAACTAGAAGAAGATGAAAAACAACTTGTAGAAGACGAAAGACAACTACAAGAATATGAAAAAAACTTGTAGAACATGAAAGACAACTAGCATAATAAGACATACAACAAGTAATAGATGAAGGACAACCAATACAAGATGAAACACAACTAGAAGAAGATTAAATACAACCATTAAAAGATGAATGACAAACAATACAAGATGAAAGACAACAAGCAGAATAAGACATACAACCAGTAATAGATGAAGGACAATCAGTGCAAGATGAAAGACAACTAGAAGAAGCTTAAATACAACGAGTAGAAGATGAAGGACAACCAATACAAGATGAAAGACAACGAGCAGAATAAGACATACAACTAGTAATAAATGAAGGAGAACCAGTACAAGATGAAAGACAACAAGAAGAAGATTAAATACAACTTGGTAAAGATGAAAGACAACAAGTTGAAAATGGAATTCAACCAGTAGAAAATGAAAAACAACTAAAAGAACATGAAAAGACAAACTAGTATAACATGAAAGACATGTAGTACAAGATGAAAGCCAACTAGTAAAACATGAAAGACAACGAGAAGAAGTACTACGCGAAGTAGATGAAAGACAACCAGTAGAACTTGAAAGATGACTAAAAGAGACGAAAGACAACAAGTAGAAGATGAAAGACAACTACAGAAGATGAAAGACAACTAGAAGAAGATGAAAAGCTACTAGTAGAAGGCGAAAAACAACTAGAAGAAAATTAAAGACAACTAGTTTCTACGTGAAAAACAACAAGTACAAGATGAAAGACAATCAGAAGAATATGAAATACATCCTAGACAAGATGAAAGACAACTAGAAGAAGATGAAAAACAACTTGTAGTAGACGAAAAACAACAAGAAAAGATGAAAGACAACTACAAAAAGATGACATACAACCAATAGTAGATGAAAGACAACTAGGAGAAGATGATAGGCAACTAATAGAGCATGAAAGACAACCTTTAGAACATGAAAGACAACATGTGCAAGATGAAAAAGAACCAGTGCAAGATGAAGAGAACTAACATAATAAGACATACAACCAGTACACGATGAAAGACAATTACAAAAAGATGAAATACGACTAGAAGATGAAAGACAACAAGTTGAAGATGAAAAACAACAAGTAGAACGTGAAAGACAACCAGTAGAAAATAAAAGACAACCAGTTGAAAATGAAAGACAACTAGAAGAATATGACAAACAACCAATAGAACATAAAAGCCAAACTAGTACAAGATGAAAGCCAACTATTAGAACATCAAAGACAAGTAGAAGTAAATGAAATACAACTCATAGTAGATGAAAGACAACATGTAAAACATGAAAGACCAACCAGTAGAACATGAAAGACAACTAGATGAAGACGAAAGATAACATGTAGGACATAAAAGACAACCAGTACAAGATAAAAGACACCCAGTAGAATATGAAAGATAACCAGTTGAATATGATAGACAACAGTAGAACATGAAAGACCACTAGTAGAATATGAAATACAACCTATACAATATAAAAAACAACTAGACGAAGATGAAAAACAACTTGTAGAAGACGAAAAACAACTAGAAGAAGATGAAAGACAACGAGTTGAACATGAAAGACAACAAGTAGGACAACAAAGACAACCGGTAGAAGATGAAACACAACTAGAAAAAGATGAAATACAACTAACAAAATATGACATACAACCAGTAGTAGATGAAAGACAACTAGAAGAAGAAAAAAAAACAACTAGAAGAAGATGAAAGACAACTAAAAGAAAATGAAAGACAACCAGAAGAAGATGAAAGACAACAAGAAGAAGATGATTGGGAACAAGAAGATGAAAGACAACCAGTATAGGATGAAAAACAACTAGAAAAAGATGAATTACAACCAATAGTAGATGAAAGACAACCAGGAGAAGATGATAGGCAACTAATTGAACATGAAAGACAACCTTTAGAACATGAAAGACAACATGCACAAGATGAAAGAGAACCAGTATAAGATGAAAGACAACTAGTTGAAAAAAACATACAACCAGTACAACATGAAAGACAACCAGTACACAATAAAAGACAATTAGAAGAAGATGAAATACTATCAGTAGAGGATGAAAGACAATCAGTAGAAAATAAAAAACAACCAGTAGAAAAGGAAAGACAACTAGAAGAATATGAAATACAATCAATAGAACATGAAAGACAAACCAGTACAAGACGAAAGACAACTAGAACAAAATTAAAGACAACTTGTAGAAGATGATAGACAACTAGTAGAGGAAGAAAGACAACCAGAAGAAGATTAATGACAACTAGTACATGCTGAAAGACAATTAGAAGAATATGAAAAACAACTACTAAAAGACAAAAAAGAACTAGAAGAAAGTGAAAGATAACAAGTAGAACATGAACGATAATAAGTACAAGATGAAAAACGACCAGTAGAACATGAAAGATAACAAGTACAAGACGAAACAAAACAAGAAGAAGAAATACAACTAGGAGAAGATGATATACAACAAGTAGAACATCAAAAACAACTAGAAGAACATGAATGACAACCAGAAGAAGATGAAAGACAACCAGTACAGGATGAACGACAACTAGAAGAAGATAAAAGACAACTCAAAGAAGATGAAAGAAAAACAGTAGAATATGAAAGACAACATGTACAAGATGAAAGAGAACCAATACTGGATGAAAAACAACTAGCAGAAAAAGACATACAACAAGTAATATATGAAAGACAACCAGTAGAACATTAAAACAACAAGTATAAAATGAAAGACAACAAGTAGAAAATGAAATACAACTAGAAGCAGATGATATACAACTAGTAAAAGACGAAAGACAACTAGAAGAACATGAAAGATAGTATAAGATGAAAGACAACTAGTAGAATATGAAAGACAACTAGAAGAAGATGAAATACAACCCGTATTAGATGAAGGACCACAAGTAGAACATGAAAGATGAAAAACAATGAGTAGTACGTGAAAGAGAACGAGTAGAAGATGAAAGACAACCAGTAGAATATGAAATACAACAGTATAAGATGAAATACAACTAGAAGAAGATGAAAAGAAACTAGTAGAAGATGAAAGACAACTAGAAAAAGATTAAAGACAACTAGTAGAAGATGCTAGACAACCAGTAGAAAAGACAACTAAAAGAAGATGAATGACAACTAGTACAAGCTAAAAGACTACTAGAAGAAGATGAAAAACAACTAGTATAAGACGAAAAAGAACTAGAAGAAGATGAAAAACAACGAGTAGCACATGAAAGACTAACAGTACAAGAAAAAAGATAACTAGTAAAACGTGAAAGACAACCACTACAAGATAAAACACACCTAGATGAAGAAGATATACAACTAGCAGAATATGACATACAACTAGTTGTAGATGAAAGACAACAAGTAGAACATGAAATAAAACCAGTACAAGATGAAAGACAACCAATAGAATAAGAAAGACAACCTGTAGAACATGAAAAACAACTAGACGAAAATGAAATTCAACCAGTATAAATGAAATACAATTAAAAGATGAAAGACAACGAATAAAACATGAAAGACAGCCAGTAGAAAATGAAATTCAACCAGTATAAATGAAATACAATTAAAAGAACATGAAAAATAACTAGTAGAACACGAAGTACAACATGAAAGCCAACTAGTAAAACATGAAAGACAGCGAGAAGAAGTACTACCCATAGTAGATGAAAGACAACAAGTAGAACATGAAAGACAACCAGTAGAACATGAAAGACGACTAGAAGAGACGAAAGACAACCAGTAGAAGATGAAAGACAACTAGAAGAAGATGAAAAGCAACTAGTAGAAGACGAAAGACAACTATAAGAAGATTAAAGACAACGTGAAAGACAACCAATACAAGATGAAAGACAGTCAGAGAATATGAAATACAACTTATACAAGAGACAACTAGAAGAAGATGAAAAATAACTTGTAGAAGATGAAAAATAACTAGAAGAAGATGAAGTACAACTAACAGAAGATGATATACAACCAATAGTAGATGAAAGTCAACCAGGAGAAGATGATAGGCAACTAATAGAACATGAAAGACAACATGTACAAGTTGAAAGAGAACCAGTACAAGACGAAAGACAACTAGCAGAATAAGACATACAACCAATACAACATGAAAGACAACCAGTACACGATGAAAGACAATTAGAAGATGAAATACTATTAGTAGGAGACGAAAGACAAAAAGTAGAACATGAAATACAACCAGTAGGAAATAAAAGACAACTAGAAGAACATGAAAGACAACCAATAGAAGATAAAAGACAAATTAGCACAAGATGAAAGCCAACTGTTAGAACATGAAAGACAACTAAAAGAAGATGAAATACAACTCATAGTAGATGAAAGACAACATGTAAAACATAAAAGACAAACTAGTAGAACATGAATGATGAAAGACAACGAGTTGAAAAAACATGAAAGGTAACTAGATGAAGACGAAAAACAACCTGTAGGACATAAAAGACAACCAGTACAAGATGAAAGACACCCAATAGAATATGAACGATAACCAGTAGAATATGATAGACAACAGTAGAACATGAAAAATAACTAGTAGAATATAAAATACAACCTATACAAGAAGAAAAACAACTAGACAAAGATGAAAAACAACTAGTAGAAGACGAAAAACAACTAGAAGAAGATGAAAAACAATTAGTTGAACATGAAAGACAACAAGTAGGACAAGAAAGACAACCAGTATAAGATGAAACACAAATAGAAAAAGATGAAATACAACTTACAAAATATGACATACAACCAGTAGTAGATGAAAGACAACTAGAAGAAGAAAAAAAACAACTAGAAGAAGATGAAAGACAACTAGAAGAAGATGAAAGACAACTAGAAGAAGATGAATGACAACCAGAAGAAGATGAAAGACAACAAGAAGAAGATGATTGGCAACAAGAAGAAGATGATTGGCAACAAGAAGAAGATGAAAGACAACTAGAAAAAGATGACATACAACCAATAGTAGATGAAAGACAACTCGGAGAAGATGATAGGCAACTAGAACATGAAAGAAAACCTTTAGAACATGAAAGACAACGTGAAAGAGAACCAGTATAAGATGAAAGACAACTAGCAGAAAAAGACATACAACCAGTACAACATGAAAGACAACCAGTACACGATAAAGACAATTAGAAGAAGATGAAATATTATCATTAGAAGATGAAAGACAACAAGTAGAACATGAAATACAATCAGTAGAAAATGAAAGACAACCAGTAGAAAATGAAAGACAACTAAAAGAACTTGAAAGACAATCAATAGAACATGAAATACAAACCAGTACAAGACGAAAGACAACTAGATGAAGATTAAAGACAACTAGTAGAAGATGATAGACAACTAGTAGAGGATGAAAAACAACCAGAAGAAGATTAATGACAACTAGTACAAGCTGAAAGACAATTAGAAAAATATGAAAAACAACTAGTAGAAGACAAAAAAGAACTAGAAGAAAGTGAAAGACAACGAGTAGAACATGAACGACAACAAGTACAAGATGAAAAACGACCACTACATGTTAAACACACCTAGAAGAATAAGAAATACAACTAGCAGAATATGACATACAACTGGTAGTAGATAAAAGACAACAAGTAGAACATGAAATACAACTAGTACAAGATGAAAGACAACCAATAAAATAAGAAAGACAACCAGTAGAATATGAAAGGCAACCAGTAGAATATGAAATACAACATATACAAGATGAAAGACAACTAGAAGAAGATTTAAAAATACCTTTAGAAGATGAAAAACAACAAGAAGAAGATGAAAGACAACCAGAAGAAGATGAATGACAACCAAAAGAAGATGATTGGCAACATGAAGAAGATGCAAGACAACCAATATAGGATAAAAGACAACTAGAAGAAAATGAATGAGGACAAGTAGAACATGAAAGACAACCAGTACCATATTAAAGACAACTTGAAGAAGATGAAAAACAACAAGTGGATGATGAAATACAGCTAGAAGAAGATGAAATACAGCTAGAAGAAGATTAAAGATAACTTATAGAACGTGAAAGTCATCCAATACAAGATGAAAGACAATTAGAAGAATACAACAAGTAGAAGATGAAAGACAACAAGTAAATAATGAAAGACAACAGTAGAAAGTGAAAGACAATTAGAAGAAAATAAAAAGAGTGAGGCTATGGTGCTATGCATAGCACGGATGGGGTCCGTGCTACGGCCAAAAGTTTGATTTTTTAAAATCCTAACGGTCGATCCAACCGTTCAATGTGATAATCATATGAATATGTACTTGCAAACTAAATTTTATATTTTTTCGAATTTTTTTACTATTTTTTTAGATAGGTAGAAAAATCAGTGTTTTCTGAAAATTCTGGACCATCAAAATTCTACCTATCTACAAAAATAGTAAAAAAATTCGAAAAAATATAAAATTTAGTTTGCAAGTACATATTCATATGGTTATCACATTGAACGGTTGGATCGACCATTAGGATTTTAAAAAGTCAAATTTTTGGCCGTAGCACAGACTCCATCCGTGCTATGCATAGCACCATAGCCTCACTCAAATAAAAACCAACTAGTAGAAGACGAAAAACAACTAGCAGAATATGGCATACAACCAGAAGTAGATGAATGACAACTAGTAGCAGATGATAGAGAACCAGTGGAACATGAAAGACAACCAGAAGAAAAATAATGACAATCTGAAGGAGATGAAAGACAACTAGTAAAATAAGACAAACAACCAGTAACTGATGAAAGACAGCAAGTAGAAAATGAAAGATAACTAGTTGAAAATGAAAGACAATTAGAAGATGATAGACATCTAGCAGAAGACGTAAGACAACTAGAAGAACATGAAAGACAACTAGAAGAACATGAAAGACAACCAGTAGTACATGAAAGATAACTACTACAAGATGAAAAACAACTAGTAGAATATGAAAGACAACTAGAAGAAGATGAAATACAACCCGTAGTAGATGAAAGACAACAAGAAGAACATAAAAATAACATGTAGAACATGAAAGACAACCAATACAAGATGAAAGAGAAATAAAAGAAGACGAAAGACAACCAGTATAACATAAAAGACAACATGTATAAGATGAAAGAGAACCAATGCAAGATGAAAGACAACTAGATGAATAAGACTTACAACCAGTAATGGATAAAAAACAACCAGTAGAAAATAAAATACAACCAGTACAAGAGTAAAGACAACTATAAGAAGATGAAATACAACCAGTAGAAGATTAAAGAGAACAAGTATAACACGAAAGACAACAATTAGAACTTAAAAGACAACTAATACAAGATGAAAGGAAATAGAAGATGACGAAAGACAACCAGTAGAACGTGAAAGACAACATGTACAAGATGAAAGAGAACCAGTACAAGATGAAAGACAGCTAGATGAATAAGACTTACAACAAGTAATAGATGAAAGGCAACCAGTACAAGAGGAAAGACAACTAGAAGAGGATGAAATACAACCAGTAGAAGATGAAAGAGAACAAGTATAACACGAAAGACAACAATTAGAACATGAAAGACAACCAATAGATGAAAGAGAAATAGAAGAAGATGAAAGACAACCAATAGAACATGAAAGACAACATGTAAAAGATGAAAGAGAACCTGTACAAGATGAAACACAGCTAGCTGAACAAGACATATAACCTGTAATAAATGAAAGACAACCAGTAAAAAATGAAAGTCAACCAGTACACGAGGAAAGACAACTAGAAGAATATGAAATACAACTAGTAGAAGATGAAAGACAACAAGTAGAACATGAAAGACAACCAGTAAAAAATGAAAGTCAACCAGTAAAAAATGAAAGACAACTAGTAGAAAAGAAAAACAACTAGAAGAACATGAAAGACAAGTAGTAAAACATGAAAGACAACTACAAGATGAAAGCCAACTAGTAGAACATGAAAGACAACTAGCAGAATAAGACATACAACCAGTAATAGATGAAGGACAACCAGTACAAGATGAAATACAACCAAAAGATGAAGGACAACCAATACAAGATGAAAGACTACTAGCAGAATAGGACATACAATCAGTAATATATGAAGGACAACCAGTACAAGATAGAAGACAACAAGAAGAAGATTAAAATACAACTTGTTAAAGATGAAAGACAACAAGTAGAACATTAAAGACAACTAGTAGAAAATGAAATTCAACCAGTATAAAATGAAATACAACTAAAAGAACATGAAAGACAACTAGTTGATCATGAAAGACAAGTGTATAAGATGAAAGTCAACTAGTCTAACATGAAAGACAACGAGAAGTACTACCCGTAGTAGATGAAAGACAACAAGTAGAACATGAAAGACAACCAGTATAACATGAAAGACGATTAGAAGAAGATGAAAGACAATTAGTAGAAGTTGAAAGACAACTAGAAGAAGATGAAAGACAACTAGAAGAAGATGAAAAACAACTATTAGAAGACGAAAGACAACTAGAAGAAGATTAAAGACAACTAGTTTATAAATGAAAGACAATCAGTACAACATGAAACACAACCAGAAGAATATGAAATACAACCTATGCAAGATGAACGATAACTAGAAGAAGATGGAAAAACAAAGACGAAAAACAACTAGAAGAAGATGAAAGACAACATGTATAACATGAAAGACAGTACAAGATGAAATACTACTATCAAAATATGAAATACAACTAGAAGAATATGACATACAACCAGTAGTAGTTGAATGAAAAATAAGTAGAAAATTAAAGATAGAAAAAATGAAATACAACTAGAAGAAAATGAAATACTACTAGTACAAGATGAACGACAACTAGAAGAAAATGAAATACTACTAGTACAAGATGAAAGACAACTAGAAGAAAATGAAATACTACTAGTACAAGATGAACGACAACTAGAAGAAGATGAAAAAATGAAGACGAAAAACAACTAGAAGAAGATGAAAGACAACCAGTAAAACATGAAAGACAGTACAAGATGAAATACAACTAGAAGAATATGAAATACAACCAGTAGTAGATGAATGAAAAATAAGTAGAAAATTAAAGATAACTAGTACAAGATAAAAAAAACCAGTACAAGATGAAAGACAACTAGAAGAAAATGAAATACTACTAGTAGAAGATAAAAGACAACTAGAAGAAGATGAAATACAACTAGCAGAAGATGGCATACTACCAATAGTAGATGAAAGACAACCAGTAGAAAATGAAAGACAACTAGTAGAATGCGAAAAACAACTAGCAGAATATAACATACAACCAGAAGTAGATGAAAGACAACCAATAGAAGATGATAGAGAACCAGTAGAACATGAAAGGAAAACAAGACAAAATGAATGACAACTAGAAGGAGATGAAAAAAACAAGGAAAAGATGATTGGCTACAAGAATAAGGTGAAAGACAACAAGTACAGGATGAAAGACAACTATAAGAAGATGAAAGACAACATGTACAAGATGAAAGAGAACCAGTACAAGATGAAAGACAACCAGTAATTGACGGAAGACAACCAGCAGAACATGAAACAAGTAGAAAATGAAAGACAACTATTTGAAAATGAAAACAACTATAAGAAGATGATAGACATCTAGTAGAAGACGAAAGACAACTAGAAGAACATGAAAGACAACTAGAAGAACATGAAAAACAACTAGTAGAACATGAAAGATAACTACTACAAAATGAAAAACAACTAGTAGAAAATGAAAAACAACTAGAAGAGGATGAAATACAACCCGTAGTCGATGAAAGACAATAAGTAGAACATGAAAGACAACCAATACAAGTTGAAATAGAAATAGAAGAAGACGAAAGACAACCAGTAGAACATAAAAGACAACATGTACAAGATGAAAGAGAACCAATACAGAATGAAAGACAGCTAGATGAATAAGACATACAACCTGTAATAGATGAAAGACAACCGGTAGAAAATTAAAGGCAACCAGTATAAGAGGAAAAACAACTAGAAGAAGATGAAATACTATCAGTGGAAGATGAAAGACAACAAGTAGAACATGAAAGACAACCAGTAGAAAATGAAAGTCAACCAGTAGAAAATGAAAGACAACTAGTAGAAAATTAAAGACAACAAGAAGAACATGAAAGACAACTAGTACAAGATGAAAGCCAACTAGTAGAAAATGAAAGACAACTGTGTTATGACAACCAGTACAAGATGAAAGACAATAAGAAAAAAATTAAATACAACCAGTAAAAGATGAAGGACAACCAATACAAAATGAAAGACAACTAGCAGAATAAGACATACAACAAGTAATAGATGAATGACAACCAGTACAAGTTGAAAGACAAGAAGAAGAAGATTAAATACAATTTGTAAAAGATGAAAGACAACAAGTAGAACATGAAAGACAACCAGTAGAAAATGAAATACAACTAAAAGAACATGAAAGACAACTAGTAGAACATGAAAGACAACCAGTAGAAAATGAAAGACGACTAGAAGAAGACGAAAGACAACCAGTAGAAGATGAAAGACAACTAGAAGAAGATGAACAACAACTAGTAGAAGTCGAAAGACAACTTGAAGAAGATTAAAGACAACTTGTTTCTACCTGAAAGACAAACAGAAGAATATGAAATAGAACCTATACAAGATGAAAGACAACTAGAAGAAGATTTAAAATAACTTGTAGAAGACGGAAAATAACTAGAAGAAGATGAAAGACAACCAGTAAAATATGAAAGACAGTAGAAGATGAAATACAACTATCAGAATATGAAATACAACTAGTAGAATATGACATACAACCTGTAGTAGATGTATGAAAAACAAGTAAAAATTAAAGATAACTTGTACAAAATAAAAAAAGACCTGTACAAGATTAAAGACAATCAGAAGAATATGAAAGACAATCAGTACAAGATGAAAGACAACTAGAAAAATGCAAACTACTAGTAGACGACAAAAAACAACTAGAAGAAGATGAAATACAACTAGCAGAAGATGACATACAACCAATAGTAGATGATAGACATCTAATAGAACATGAAAGACAACATTTATAAGATGAAAGAGAACCAATACAAGATGAAAGACAACTAGCAGAATAAGACATACAACCAGTACAACATGAAAGACAACCAGTACACGATGAAAGACAATTACAAGAAAATGAAATACTATGAGTAGAAGATGACAACAAGTAAAACATGAAAGACAACCAGTAGAAAATGAAAGACAACTAGAAAAACATGAAAGACAACCAATAGAACATAAAAGACAAACTAGTACAAGATGAAAGCCAACTATTAGAACATGAAAGACAACTAGAAGAAGATGAAAGACAACATGTAAAACATGAAAGACAAACTACTAGAACATGAAACACAACTAGATGAAGACGAAAAACAACCTGTAGAACATGAAAGACAACCAGTACAAGATGAAAGACAACGAGTTGAACATGAAAGACAACCAGGAGGACAAAAAAAACAACCAGTATGCACACCTGGTACACTTGGACAGATATAATAGAATATGCCTATACTCTTGACTCAGTGCACAAAAATGGCCTATTGATTGTACTTAGTGCAGTATGTTGGTCTCTGTGGAAACACAGAAATGAAATTTGCTTTACTGGTTGTAATATCACTTCTGCTAAGAATCTGATTTTACTAATAAAATCTTTAATTGTTTTTTGGTCAGGTGCTATTAAGCAAAAACTCAAGACTGCAGCTAAGGGGTGGATGCCTATCATTGAAGATGCAATACCACTTGACCACTTCATGCCTTTGGAAGTAGTAGTTTACCAGCCTCCAGCTGTCTCTTCTGGGTCTACTTAGATGCTTATGTAGAAGAAGATTCAACACAACTTTTTACCTGTAGAAATATATAACCTCAGCCCATTACTATGTGGCTTAGCTTTAGCTAATCTAGGATACTTTTGGACATTAGCAAATACTAAAAGTTGGCTATGTTACTATCTTGTTTGCTATTGGTACATTTTATTTCTGCAAGCTACTGGCAGAGCTATAAACTCTGGGATCCTGATGTAATTATATGGTTTTCAGTAATATGAAAATGGGCCATGGCCTTTAAAAAAAAAAGAACATGCTAACGTTATCACCTCTGTAACCGCTTTGGAAGTCATCTCTGTAATCACCTTCGTAAGCGTCACCGTAATCACCTCTGTCATCTTGTAACCGCTTCCGTAACTGCCTTGGTAGTCACCTCTGTTATTGCCTCTGAAATCGTCGCTGCCATCTCAGTTTTTTCCCCAAGTTTGACAGGGATGGTGCCCGCAAGAACTGAGGAGGGAGCATTGAGAGGAGGTGGGGGAGGAGGGAGAAAGAGAGGACGGTGGGGGGGTGAAGAGCCATCAGATTCTCGCTCAGGTTTCTACAATAGTCAACAGTAGCCTAGGAGAATTCCAATATAGTTTAAATCATAACTTTAGATCTCAACTAAATCATAATACCGTAGTGTTACTTGATCTTAATACGTTTGAATAGAGAGTGTCGTAGAATACATTTATGATGGGTTCTCTATAAGAGAGAATGGATCAATTGACCCCTATATCAATGTCATAAATTTTAAATAAAGTTTATACAATGACATTTTTTTTATCTCAAAATTCTTTTACAATTTTTTTTAAGACAAACATTAAAACCCCATAATCTGAAATTCTACCTTTGCCCATAAATGTGTCAGCACGTGTAATATACTAATATCAGAAAATTCGTACTGTATTTGCGCTCGAGAAAATAAATTTATGTCTGATTCCCATTTGACTAATAAATTTCCCAAAATTTATACTTGAGTGAACAAATTAATACAAGGTTCATGTTTGTTACTCCGTACGGATTTGTTCATATTTTTCAAGTAGTGGGTTTGCCAGAAAAAAAAAACATTATTTAATTTGTTTGATGATAGTCGTTGATTTTATTTTTTGTAATAATAACAAATTCAGAAATTTTAGCAAAAATACTTTGGCAAGTCCTGTACAGGTTATCAGGGAACGTTATAGCATTTTGAAATTTTAAATTGTGTTTCATGATTACCGTGGTGTTTTTTGTAATAGTAAAAAATAATTAATATGAAAAAAATATGGTTCTCTTCTTCTTAACTTTGAGATTGCTTGAATAATTTATAAAATTGCAATAATCATTGAAGTTGCTTTTTATATTACTAACTTGGAGTGGCACTTTCCAGAAAATCGTCTCCCACAAAAGAAAACTCTTGTGCGCATCTAATCATTAATTTGCTCTCATATTAATAATAAATTGTTAATCTAATAACTAAAAACTATATCTTTTGTATGAAATATTACAGGTCCAAAATTCAACTAGAAATCTTACATACAGGGGCGAAATAAAAAATCTACTATAGCAAAGGTTGAATTTAATCATAAATAATATTCAACAAGATATATTTTGAAACGAGACATATTTATTACTTTAATTAAATAAATGTTGCATTAATAGGGAGACAAATTATAGAATTTTATTAAATATGGGAAAAAATACACTTAATATTTGGAGAAATTTAGATATATATCCATCATAACTTCTTCATTTAGATATTTCTCCATCAAAACTTCAAAATTAATTATTTCCCTATCTAAATATAACTATATTATAAATCTACCAATTTCTCATGGTTTTCACTAAAAAAATTATAAATTAATAATGATAAATAGTTAAATAGACCATTTTACTCCCTCTCCCCCTCTCAATATTATACTAGTATCGTGCCCGTGCGTTGCAACGGGATATATTATAAGATAACAAAAATAAATTCTCATACAAAATGACAAACTTTTATAAAAAAATAAATCAATGAAAAAAATATTTATTTAACAATATTCATGGATATTAAAAAAATAATTTGGATCTAAATACAATATAGAATGAATGACCCAGCGTAGCTAAGCAGCAGAGATGAATCGATCTTTATCCAACTCTTCAAGCTTAGACTTTGCATACCTAACAATTTTACTCAAAGTACATTATAATAATCATTTTAGAATTTAGATAGAAGGGGACTGCTTGATTTGCAAAAGTTAACTTATCACTAAGACCCCTTCAAAACAAGAGGTATCATGCTCCACAAAATGTCAGACATAACGTGTCTAACAGCTTGGAAATATGAGAACTATTCACTATAACCATCCTTCCTCCATCTTTTACAAATTAATAGGTGCCAAAGTAACATTTTTCTCCTTGACATTGTCTCCAAGTTATATGAGAAAGGACAAAGTGGAAACTTCACAGTTCTCTTAAT
Organism: Carex myosuroides; assembly: GCA_028015225.1. Classification (NCBI taxonomy): domain Eukaryota; kingdom Viridiplantae; phylum Streptophyta; class Magnoliopsida; order Poales; family Cyperaceae; genus Carex; species Carex myosuroides. The sequence goes on from CM051481.1 coordinate 797,545, forward strand.
GAAATCATCAAAGGTGGTATATATGAAACTTGATCCTCAATTTTGCATATGTAAGAACAACATGAGACTAACATGATTATTTGATTATAACATGGAATAGGATTTGTGTTCAACATATTTTCATAAAAGCACCTACATGACTTGGATGGTTCAACATGCATAAACCAATCCCTCATTAATTACATGACTTAAACTCACATGTTATTCCCCAAACTACTACCCTCCCAAACAGTATCTAACAAGAATATATGCATATAAAAACATATATACAAGGGCAATGTAGAATAACAGGTAAAAGACTAAAAGTACATACTATAAATTGAAAAAAAATTACATATGACAACTCCAAAACCATAGATAGCAGCAAAGCTGATTCTATACCAGTAGCAATACCGAAGCTGTTTTAAAGGGCACCAAAGTCGGTTCAGTACCAGTGGCAATACCAGTAGCCGTACCAGCTGACACAAAAGTTGAAGTGTACCAGAAGTCATACCAGCAGTCCTAACAGCAAACAGGGATCATGTGTTGTGTGCAAGTTCACGATGCCAAATGTGTTGTCTAAAGTACAAAAGTCAACCAAAATAATAAATTATTCATAAGTAAAATAAATAAAAAAAGCAACTTTTAAGATGATAAAAAAGGGAGCTACAGAGAACTGCTACCAATGAAACTACTGAATAAGGGGGGGCATAATATAAGTTCAAAAATAAAGATTAGAGTGATGAAACAAAAATTAGATATAATAACATAAAATTTTTTATACAAATATATGAAAGCATTGAACATACAATGAAACGTAAATTATGGTCTTGCTTTGCTTCTTCATACATCACAGCATGTAGCTCTTCATTAACTTATGTCCCCAAGAATGTCCCCAAGAGTTGCTTTGCTTCTTCATACATCACAACATGTAGCTTTTATTGTTGCAACACAAATCCTATACTTTCAAGATATTTAAATATCTAGCAAAATTGATTGAATTGCTTTTGAGTCTAAATGAAAGTGACTGAGATTGATTTAATAAAAAAAATTAAGGCAATTTACTATGTTTTGTTTGGCTTAGGCTTAGTTTTAGGACTTGGTTTTTTATTGCAACTTCAGATGATAAGTGTCATTTTAAATTGCAGTATAATACGGGACATATATTTGTAGCAATATATTAATTAATGCTAAGAGAGTGCATAGGTGTGAGAAACCTGGAGATTATGGCAATTTCATGTTCTGATCTAAAAAAATAGCATACATGTACTTGAGTGAGGCTATGGTGCTATGCATAGCACGGATGGCTAGTGTACTACGGCTCAATATGGTACTTTTAAAATCCTAACGGTCAATCCGAACCGTTCAATATGATAACCATATCAATATGTACTTGCAAACTAAATTTTATATTTTTTCGAATTTTTTTACTATTTTTTTAGATAGGTAGAATTTTGATGGTCCAGAATTTTCAGAAAACACTGATTTTTCTACCTATCTAAAAAAATAGTAAAAAAATTCAAAAAAATATAAAATTTAGTTTGCAAGTACATATTCATATGGATATCACATTGAACGGTTCGGATCGACCGTTAGGATTTTAAAATGTACCATATTGAGCCGTAGTACACTAGCCATCCGTGCTATGCATAGCACCATAGCCTCACTCCATGTACTTTTTTTTTAAAATTGTTAGCCATTGATAATAAGATAACAATATATGCACTTTGAGGTGTAATGAAGAATTCCCAACCTCTATGAAATCTATGAACCGTATACCACCATCAGTTGGATCAGCTTCGTTCTCTTCTTGCCGATCTACGCTAGAGAAACAATTGTTTCATTCGAGTTTGAATTTACTTGTAGAAAAGCATAGAACTCTGTATGATTATTCATGTCTGCATGCATGAGAAAAGAAAAACAATTTGGGTAATGCATCCTAACAAAATTTTCAGCTTAAGTTCAAAAGGCTAAACTTTTTTTCTTGAGATTTTTCTTGGGTAATCATAACGAATTCTTAAGTGGCTTAACATTTTTTTTAGTTTACTTTCAGACTGTATCAATTTGAAGAAATTGTTAAAAGTTGCAATTTACCTTGATTTCCTTTTCGAATTAAAAAAATGAAATTATTAATGAAACTTTGTGTGTTGGTGATAATGCGATTAATTAGTCATCTAGTAGATCTATTCATTGTCAAAATCAAAACCAGACAAGAAATAAGGTTACCTTGATTGGAGTTTAAATGAAAGTCACGGTGAAGCGTCAAATATCCCTTTATATTTTGGTTGAAGCAGTTGGCAGCACGGTATTTCTCATTCCAACTGTTACTTGAATCTCCTTTTTTACTTCTAACATCTTTAAGATTACCGCTATGGTAGCTTCTCTTAATGGATGAAATTTTTGACTTCTCGCGTGACCTCCGTGCCATAGAGGGATTTACCGAAGAAAGGCTTAAATTTACCAAAAGGGGCAAGGGTCTGTGCTAAACGACGGGACGCGTCTGTGCTAGGTTGGGGTCTGAGGCGAGAGAGCGAGAAACCGAGAGACCGAGAGAGATGGTGCGAGAGACGGTGTCGGAGAGGGGGAGAGCCGCGGAGCCGGAGATACGCGATTTAGGGAGCCGCAGAGGGAGGTGAGAGAGGCGACCGAGTAGAGGCAGAGAGAAGTTTCTTAATATGAGACAGATTTAGGGTTTTTAGTTTTTAGAGAGAAGGGAGGAGATGGATCTCCGAGAGAGAGTCATGACAGAGAAAAATGAGAAAATAAAGTGGCGTGGGGAAGGAGAAGAGAGAGCGATCGAGTTTCGCGACAACAGCTGAGATTGAGTTTCGTTTGAGTTTCGTGTGGTTTTAAGTAAATTTAGACTTCTACACGTAAAAACTCCTCTTAAAAACAGATGTATTTAATCAAAAGAAACTCGTAAAAACAGATGTATTTAATCAAAAGAAGACATATTATGTAATTAGAGGGCTGATATTGAATCCAAAAATTCATCTTTCAATCTCAGTCGTTGACGGATTAGGACACCCAACGTACTTAATAATAGAATGGAGATATGGTGAAGTTCTGAATCCTTTTCCCGTTCAGCTCTTCCCCTTCTGCCAAATTCTTTCCTGAGTCATTTGTTAAGTCTTTCCCTAAACCCTCTTAGCTCTTTCTTGCACCTTATCTTCCCCGCAGGTTGAACTTCCTCCAAATTTAAAAAGTATACATAAAAGAAAATGAATTGAAATTCAATAGAAATCACCTTAAAAAAAATATTTCAATAGAAATTTATAACCTGACAAGTATTCAAAAAAAATGGAAAAGGAAAATCATCAGGATAAATAAAATCTTTATTAAAAGCAAATATGCAGAAAAAGAGTCTAGGAAAACATACACATAAAAAATAGAATAATTATCTTCATCTCCGCACTCCAGTCTCTCATTTGTCTCCGCAGTAACATTAGAGGAAGATTGTACTATGGTTCTCACTAATTATATAGTCTCTATTTTCTAGTCCCGCACTTATCTTCACATCAACCTTCTTAGGTACAAATACTTGGAAGATAAGATATTAATATTTTGATGTGTAATTTATTATAATCGTCATTTTTTCAGTTCTCCAATAGTCCCCGCGTCAACCTTCCTCTAATGAAGTAGTAGTCCCCGCATCAATCTTCATTTAACAAAAATAGTTACCCTCGTAGGAATAAATATAAATATTTCAGTGCATAGGTATAAATACATACAAAATAAGATATTAATACTTGAAAAATAAGATATTAATACTTGATGTGTAACTTGATATGATCAAATGCCTAAATATTAAATTTTGTACAAATACTTGCATATGTCATTCAGCGTCATATGTAAAAAAATATCAAGTTTTGCAGTCACCCAGATAGTTCTGGCAATATTAATATTTTTAGAAACGTGTATGGTCTCTCCAGTTAATGGAATAAGTTTCTTGTTGTCTTTGTTGCAAGCAAAGGAAGTTGCGGGAACTAGAGAACATGCAAATGGGTATCAACAACACTGCACACTTGAGACAGATCTCTCATGTCTGCTTAGAAAAAAGTTAGCTCTAATCTTGTGGGCAGTTGTAGTAGGTATGTTTGTTTCATTTCATTTTCTTTTTGTTATTTTAGGGTGTTATTATAACCACAGGAGAAATAAACAAACTTTCCATAAGTGTTGGAAATTATTTCGACTGAAATAATTTAACAATAAGCACAGTCAAGACTTTTTTAGTGTAAAAACTTAAAAGGCATATCAGATCAATATAAAAGTACAGCTTTATAGTTAGATAAACAGATCCATGGTGTACAATTTTTGTTGTGAAGGTTCTGTACAAAAAAAAAAAAACAAAGAAAGGTACATCCAGTAAAAGAAGTATACTAAGGTTAGTTTGTCATTATTTTTGTGATCTTTTATTTGGCTGTTGAAATTATTTTCTCATATAGTTTCTGTCTTTTGTAAAAAAAATCTAGAAATCATTACCACATTAATTCCTTGGTATCCAATGGTACATCCTTGTGATTCTTTTGTTTATTACTGGGATTTTAATTGGATTTGCATTTTGTAATCTCCAAACTGACATGGAAATTTTACATAAATTAATTCACTACGGGGGATTTTCCCTCTCTAAATATGGAGCATCTGTTGCTTTATTTTAGCTGATTACATGTCAGTTGATCTGAATCAAAAACAGGTTTCTGTAGTAAACTACAGAAATGTTAATTCATAACAGTATGGCATGATCATCCTAAATTTATCATTGCAATTCTCTCTTAAATTACTGTAGTGCTTTTTGCGTAGGCTCGGTTAATAGAGAAAACTCCATCCATGAGTGACTTAAATAAAGTTGTATTTGGTCAGGTACTTCTTTCTCTCCCTTCGAGGCAGTTCTTTTTTGCTTTACCATTTTATTTGAACATGGATTTGCATAACCTAACTTCCAGTCTTATAATTTATACCTTGCATATTGCATGTAAGAACACCTGTCACGAGATGATCTATGCTTTATTTTTCAAATGAAGGTTCGTGTTGAACAACTATTAGAAAAATTGTTCAATTATGGACATTTCAATAACCTTATTTTACTGTCATGCATGAAGTTCATTAAGCTAAGGTTGTTTGTGACTTAGTTTTCAGATAATGCTACAATGTATGGTGTATGTCTCCATAGTTTGATATATCATTCCTCTGCCTTTTGTCATTGACAGCATTCGGTCGACTACTGGCTGTGGAGGGATTTGATTGCCTCAGAGTCTAAGAGACTATTGAAGCATGTTAGAAGAGTCTACCGGCAAGAGGAAGCTGACTTAATGAAGTGAAAAGAACAGTAGTTTTCTGTTCGTAATTTCTTTTATGTGTGTTTGTTCATACATTGAATAGAGGCACAACTATTTTTTCAGTTGATTTTACAACGAAATATCGATGTTTTATAAGTTATTTTTTCTATTTATATTACTTTCAAGTAATTTTCTGTGTTGGTTGATATTTGCAATTTAGACACATCTTATGTCTTTAAAAATAAAAAAGTTTTGGAGATAAGAAACCGAAGAAAGAAGAAAAGATAGTTTTCAAAAAAGAGAAAGTGAAGAGCTCATAGAGGGAAACATAGAGAGTGCCTGGTAAATCAGAATTGGGTTATGAAATTTGTAAAAATCAGAATTGAGCAGATGATATGCTTGCAATTGTGAATTTTTACAAGGTCTAATTTGTAAAATTTGCTGCTATCAATATATTTGTATGAAAAATGATTTGCTGCTATCTATTGTGTACTTGTACCAGTTGGTATCATATGTGGATGGTGTTTTAGTCTTTGTTTTAGTTTTCATTTGTACTGTATTCATTTGTCTTTTAATAATGTATTGTATTTATTTGTGAGGTTTTCATTAATGAGGAAAGGAGGGGTAGAAATGATAATTCACCCTCTACAGGGATATTTTTATTTTTATTTTGACAATTTTTGTGTGAACGTAATTAATTTTAGAACTTGTATTCAATTCAAACAACAAGAGGAGTATAGCCGCAAGAGATGGCGGTGCATTTGCATGGGAGATCACTCTGATTTGAATTTTTCTCTTTACAATTAGCATTTAAGTTTGTATCTAGGATTTCTTTTATTAACTTAATAATGATTTTCTAGGTTGAGATTTCTTCTGGGAGAGGGAATTTCATCTAAAATTGTTGACAAGGATGAAAGTCTTTGCAAAAGTAAAATTTTGGTTTTTAGACATTTACCTATATACCCTCAAAAGTAAATTATTTGGTTGAATGATTTTATCAAATATATTCTATGCTTTAATTTGATCCATCGAAGCTAAAGAAGCTCGGTCCAAATTTTGTTTGTGCATGCAAGCACTTGTACTCTGCTGAAATTATTAGAATGCTCGTGCATAATATTATATTGACTTATACGAAGACTCTCCAGTTAGGATAAGGCTCTGCTGCTTTATTATTTTGGAGAAAAATAGCATTCTGTTTTTCCGATCTCAATCATTCAAAATTTTTCATTCACGTATCTTGTTTCATGCACAGATCTTAACGATTTTGAATGGTTGAGATAGGAAAAGCAGGACCCTGCTTTTCTCTCAAAAAAGCAGCGGAGTCCGTTCCCTCTGGTTACAATAAAATGTAATTAATTAATATATTTTATTCTGACCAAGCAATAAATATTGCATTTCATTTTAAGTGATTAATGATTTGATATATGAACGGAATTTAACTTCTATAGTTGAATAATTAACTAATCATTTTGGCTAAAGCTTGACTAGAAAACTTGTTGAATTGAAAGTAAAATAATTTTAATTCCTTACAAAATGTCTACAGCCTTACAAAATCCAGACCGTTTAATCCTATAGTGCACGTCACTGACCTTAAAAGAAAATCTATAGTGCACGAATCTTAAAGCAAAAATTAAACACACGGGAGAGAATCTCCACGAAAGACAAGAACCCCATTACTTCATTACTTGTGAGTTCTGATCTACAATAAACCCTGGCATTGAACGCATAAATATATAAATGAAAGTCCTAGTTCCTTCGCTCAATTTTGCATCCCAAATTAGGAAAATGCATCTAAAATTAGGAAGCGGTATTGAACTCCTTCAAATTCGTTCAGATCGTCTCAACTGGGGCTAAGCTGGCAGCAGTTTATCAGTAGCAACATCAAACAAGTGAGTACTTCAAATTGGCTCCGAATTTTTCTTTGCATTGCCCCCTATTTGAATTTCATTGTACTTTTCTGGAAACTTTCTAGGCTAAATATTTTGAGTTGAGATGGTTTGAGCTTAAATCTTCAAATCGTATGTAATGAGGCAACTTCTCTGGATTTGTTGTTGCTGAAAAAGATAAGGTTATTGTTTTGGATTTGTTGTTTTCTCTCCGTTTCCTCCAAAGCTGTGCCTTTTGTTTTGGAATTGTTCCCATGAAAAGATAAAACTTTAAGAAATCTGTGCAGAATGTAGGAAAATAATTTGGGCAAGTTATCGCACTCATACAGGCTTTCTTGAGAAAAATGGTTATGACAAAATAACTGTTAAGTTTTTTATCGAGTAGACTGGCCTTATTAGTATTGGGGAAAAGGTAGAGAGTGATTAGAAATGCTAATTCAATTTTTGTGTATCAAATCAATTCAAATAATCCCTGGCCATATATTGTGAACTTATCTGTTGAAGTATTAATAATATCAGAAGCATCATACTATTGAGATAATGTAACAGCTGCCATTAGTACTTAACATTACCTAGAGTATTACCTTTTTTTGCAAGGGAATGACCTTCTTTGTCTTTTAGCTAAATAATCACATTTCTTTTTGTTCCAAATGTGTAAATGTGCGGACAATAAACTTCACCTTGTGTCTGGCAAAGAAGAAACTTATAGGCGGTCTTTTGCAAATCATGATAGTTGAAGTGGTTTTGTTGCTGTGGATCGCATTTTAAATTTCAAATCTAGTTGCCCTTATGAATCCCATACCAAAACGAAGACTATCTTTGGGTGCCTAATTCTTTATTAGAAGACTCTCCAACACCTGTTGCTTGACTTCTCCCTTTGTACTAAAAGAGGCATATTTGATTTATTGCATTGAAGTAGACATGCTTGCTTGTAAAGTACACCAAAAGGTGACAGTTTCAAATCATGTACTGTTTTGGTACCCGCTTGAATCTAGTTTCAGAACATACCTTTGTTTATTTCCTTACTTCGGTAGTTTTTGGAATCCAAAGAACAAATGAAAAAGGAAAAACAGTATAACCGGGTTTCAGCCCAATTTTTATACACATAGCTTGCCACTGGTAGTTTAGAAAGAATAAAATCAATGTCAAATTATCCTAAACTCTCCATTTTACTGCTTCTGGGTATGTTGTTATACAAGTAATGAGCTATTTGAACCAAGACTTCATCAGAGACATCAAATTTTCAGCACATTTAATGGAATTTCCCTGGGTCAGTATATAGTTTTTTAAGTACATGCTGGTTGTTGGTTATTAATCTCTTATTTGGTTAAGTGGTTTGATTCTAGTTAATCGTTATTAGAGGATGTAAATGCTGACTTCTGCCTAATCAGTATCTAGTGATGTCTAATGACATTTTGTGTGTGTGTGTGTGTGTGTGTGGGGGGGGGGGGGGGGTGGGTTTGGGGGTGTTGGATATGTTATCAAATATACCTACCATTTTTGACTAAATATAATACAAGGTGCAATTAATCATCTCTGATCCTTGTTAGATTGGGATTTGATTAAAGATTGATATTTAGCGTTGTAAATGATAGGTCAAGGAAGTAGATCCGGTTGGTCTTGCATAATAGTGGTAGCTAATCATTTTCATCCCATTTTTCTGATTACACTACTGTATTTGGTATTGCTAAGTACTTGCTTTATTTTGATACACCGCCTTTATAATTTATAATGCTCCAGAAGTTGCTGTCTTTTTATGATTAGCTCATTCTCATAGCCAATTATATTCAACAACTAGTTCCACCTACTTGCACTAAAGTTGCATCATGCAACCACACATTATTGACTTTGATGCATTCTATGCCAGCAAGAATTTAGTCGGCATGATGGCTGGTACTGGTACATGCTTTGACTGTTGTGATACTGCTGAACTGGTATATGACCAGATTGGCGGTTAGTAACTTATATGTATGGAAATGGTGCCAAAATGCCAATAAAAATGTATAGACATGATAAAATTATGTTATGACTAATATTATTTACATGAGACCTTAATTTTTGGTACCGACTATGTTAATAAGATATGTAGGCAAGAGAGAAATGATCTAACTTGAAATTTCTAAAAGTATTGTGTGTCATTTTCCATATATGCAGCTAGTAGGTTAGGTCCATGTATCTTAATGTATTAAGACATAAAACTAACTAACTCCACTAGCTAGATTCATTACGTCACTCTTTATTGAGTGGCGGGGTCCACTACTTAATAACGATCTTTATTTAAGTTACATGGTTCTCAAACTCTTATCTTCTTAACAATCTGGTTATACAAATCTATCTTTCTAAGATATTCGTAAGAGTTGCCAACTTGGGGGGTAACCTTATTTGTCCAACTACTTCCATTTCCCCAATAAAGGTATGCTTTCTACAATCTAGCATGAATTGCTTATTGCTATGGATCTATCAATTTTAAAATTTTGATAAGCAAGATGATCAAAACAAATTGTATGATCAAGAATTTCAATAAATTTCTTCGCTGTTCTAGTTAGGTCACACCAAACAAGCATGTACAATCCGACTCTTTCATACCTTTTCCTTTTCTCGCAGGAGAGAGGCGGCAAAGTATATTTGCAGTATTACAGATATTCAGATATATTTTGTTTAGATTTGAATTCATGATAAAACAGTACATCCTCCATTAAACTCCTTTTTTGAATTCATGATAAGACAGTACATACCATTAAACTTTGTTTTGCAAAAATGGATAATGTCTTGATGCTTTTCCCTCCTTTTTTGTGTCAAAGATCCAGTCTATCCCTGGTCATAAAAATCACTATGTTCGGTGCATGTTGTTCCCCTGCGCTTAGGACATTCTTCAAATTATATCCATCATTTTCTGATATTCTCTTAGGCTCCAAAATTTCTCAAATTTTGGTACATACATTTGTGAACTGCAAAATTAGTCAAAGTTAAAAATTAAATTTATAGATATATTCTTCATTATTTGGATAAGATATTTATTAAAAATCAGAAGTAATTTGAAATTTTTTAATCAATGATTCAAAGTACTTAAATATGGAACTTTGAAATGATCAAATTATTCGTTGGATCGCTGTCATTGTTTTGCTGCTCTCAATAATTGGGTGTCCATATATTTTTATAGTTTTAACCCTTAAAAGTACAATACATATACAAAGTGTCTTCTGCAAAATCCTCTCGACTTTATGTGATTTTTTGCTGGGTCAAGCATCTTGATCTGATCAGATTTTCTGGGAGAAAAGTTGATTTCTTAAAGATTTTCTTAATGAAATTAATATAATTATTTAATTTGTATCATGCTCTCAAGTAGGAAGGTATGCAATATTACATATGGTCGTATACATCATTGACGTAGGATAATATATTGATCTATTTATCTCGTATATTTAATTTCCAAGAGTAGGCCGGCCAACATATTTATACTACTTCATACCCGATTTTAAAATTCTAGGGGTAGGCTAATTGCCTACCCCTGTTTCATTGTGGCTCCGCCACTGGTTGTGATGCACATGCTCTGTCTTTATCTCCATTCCTTTTGTTTATTTGTTTTTTGCATCTCTCTCTCTCTCTCTCTCTACCCCCAACCTCTATCTCTCTGAGAGCTCTCTGTTTCAGGGATGCTTAGGCCTAAGTGAGAGTTTTCATTTTATTTCCTAATGTATTTCTGCTGAGAATTGTATATCATATGTTCATGACATGATACTGTATGCTCTACAGGACAATATGAGGAGGCTAATGGAAGAATGCATGGCATCTATGATCGACCAATCAGAATTGACCATGCCAGAGCCTGATTCAAACGCCCCTTTTTGAAGTACACTCACAGTCTATGCACGTGCCCCATGACTGCTCCTGTAATGCTTTTATCAAATTCAGTTTTAGTAACGAGTTTTTATCTTTGAGTGGGTTAATTTACCCCTTGGTCTCTTTCATTGGTTTGATTATTTGTTCATTTTTTGTTTTGTCTATGTGATTTGATTGTCGTGGCTGCAACGTATAGAGCCTGGTATCATATGTTGGTCTATGCTTGTAACTTGTAAGGCTTCCTATTGTTGTTTATTTGTTTGATTTCCATGATTACTTTAGTCCAAGTGCTCTAGCAGTGTAAATGCCTTATGATCTATAATATAGCATATAGGTGCTCATAGCACAGTTATCTAGCTTGTGCTTCTTTCCGGTAAGTGAAGTGTTGGGTTTGCTCTTTTAAGTAACAAATGGAAATGGTATTGCATTTCTGGCAAATGAGAATACTTCCTTAACATGTACTTAAAAGAGTATAAAAAAGGTCCTAGTTAACTATTATAAATAAACACCTGGAGTTATGATCAATGGCCTTGTCTATTTCAATTGAGTAGTGTATGTCCGGTGGAACAATGAAAATACAACAATAAATTAACAAGATATTATTTTTGGGAGCTTACTTTATTTTTAGTAGCCGATCTATATTTCAATCTATGGTCCAACCTCTACGAGAAAATATGCAACAGGCGCGTAGTTCGGTCCAGCTTAATCTAATAATAAGGCATGCCAACTTTGCTGGCTTCCCATCAACTGTCCATCAGCTAGCCTGGCAACTGTCGATATTTTATAATTCTAAAGAAAAATCCATCTTTCTTCTCTTATATGCGGGACTTATCAGTTGAAACTTTGTAAATAATTCACATGAAACAGGTATTTTGTTTTTAAATGTCTTGTAGTATCAAGCATGGTGATGACATAATGATTCGGAAAGGTTCCACAGGACTAAAAGTTCGTGATTCGGAAATAATTCAGGTATAATTTGAAAATAGTTCGGAATCATACATTGAGAGAGAGAAAAAAATTCCCACAAGAGAGCAAAAAAAAAATATCGTGAAAAATTTGGGAAAATTTTGCGAATAATTCGTAAAATTCGGAGAAAAAATTGTAAAATTCGCAAATTATTTGCTAATAATTTAGAAAAAAAATCGGAAAACCGAATAATACGGCAATTGATTTGCCAACATCTCAAATCTAAATTATTCACGAATAATTCGCGGACCTTTTTACTATGTACTACCATAAATTTGTGTAATTTTTTATGTCAAGGCTATTTGCATATGCGGTGACCGTGACAAGAATAATATTTTTGTTAGAAGTCACAAGTTGGAAATAATTAAACAGTGGCGAATTGGCTATTTGTTGGTCCAAGGATGAAAAGGAAATATGATGAGGTAAAGAACAAAACTACAATTCAATCGTGGCCTTGCATCCATATGCAATCATAGGAGTTGGAATTAGAGAGGGAAAAACGTGCCGTGCCGTGCTGTGCCGTGACTAACACGCCGTGACTTTGGTCTCGTGCCGTGCCGTGCCGTGACCAAGTTAATTTTTCACGTGCCGTGCCGTGACTAAAATGTCAAGGGGTGGTCACGGCACGCGAATGGTCACGCCACGTGAGTCACGCCGTGCCTAAACGTGCCGTGACCCGCGTGACTAAAATGTCAAGGGGTGGTAAACCGGAATATAATTATTAATTTATAATTAACTTTGGATATTAATAAAAATGTCGCGTCAACTAGTATTTGGCTATTTGCATATGCGGTGACCGTGACAAGAATAATATTTTTGTTAGAAGTCACAAGTTGGAAATAATTAAACAGTGGCGAATTGGCTATTTGTTGGTCCAAGGATGAAAAGGAAATATGATGAGGTAAAGAACAAAACTACAATTCAATCGTGGCCTTGCATCCATATGCAATCATAGGAGTTGGAATAATCATCGGACCCACCACGCTTGGCCCGTATCTTTGATACTAAGGACAGAGAGAACGACTTGGCGATGTTTAATCGGAACTCGTCAAATAAATAGAAACATTACAATCTGTGCCGACATTTTTATTAATATCCAAAGTTAATTACAAATTAATAAATATATCCATAATTCCTTGGTTTTTCCAAAAATGTCTAAACTGGTAAGATTCTGGTCGGTTTTCTCATTTTCTTTTTTACATACAAAATATTTTCTTCTTGCATGATCTGCTTTGTGATTATGTAGTGTAATTTTATTTTGTCATTGTATTGTAATATTATTTTCTTGACTATTTTTCTGGGTACTTGTTTCACTGATCACACCGACTCAATTTATTTTGAGATGCATCAATTGTGGTGTCTTTAATATTTAAAGTACTTATTCTATTGTTTAAAGCACTTATACAATTTTTTTTAATATTTTCTGTTTATATTTTACGTTGTACTATTATTATTGTTGTTGTAGTATTTTCTGTTTAGCATTATCATGATAATTTATTTTATCTGGAAAATATAAAAATAGTACCATAAAAGCACACATACAAAAGAACCGAAATATAAGATAATCCAAACATAAAGCACCAAACGTAGTATACCAAATATAAATAGTACAAAACTAGCCACGGTACTACTGAAACTGAGAGGGGGACCATCGCTCAGGCGGTACTCCGGCGTTCGAGCGGCCAGACTCTCTCTCGGGGTCTCTATACCAGGATCGGCGTAGCTGCGTATCCGCTCGGTAGTATCCCATATGTACTCACCCCTAGAGATTGTCGGGATTGGCGGGGGTGTACCGAAGATGGATGTAGCAAGCCCAGTCCCAAAGTCAGGCTGAGTATGAGACCCGCTACCACTAGCCTCTCTATCATGTGGCATCTCTGTCCCATATTGGGGTACTGGTGGTGCCGACATAAAACCCTCCTCGTATACCCTGATCTCATTGAGACTGCAAGAGAGGGACTCGACATCCGTAGTAAAGGACTCCTGAGGCGGAGGCGGTGGCTGTGGCGGCATCTCGACCGGACCCTACAATCATACACATAATTTAGTAAATTTGATATGAATGAAGAAATTTGTACAAACCTGACAGCTACTAAAGTATGACATACCTGAGTCTGAACCGGACGTCCATGCTCGTAGTAGAATGCCTCCCACCCAGCATTGGACAATACCCAACGATGGTAGTCCCACTCTGGATGCTCATTGGGAGAATATGGCATCTCATGTAGCATAACCGGGCTTACGTTGGGCTCGGTTGGATCTATCTCACGCCAGTTGATGTTCTCTCCGGCGTCTCACAACATGGTGATGAGCTTCCCACCGTGCCCGGCATCCTCAATATAATTTGCATTCTTCTTGAGAGTGCGGTACCCAAGATGTCTCCAGTTCTTCTTTCCCAGCATGGTGATTCCATTCCCGCACTCCTTGATCGAGGACAAAAGCTGAAAAAAATTTGTCAGATCAAACCTTGATGAACTATTCAGTTAGAAAAAAACTATGAGTTTTAGGTGCATTATCTGGTGAGCCCATTTGATGCCTTTGGGTGTGTAACCATCATCAATTTTGACCTTGTCGCGTAAATGGGCACCATAATCGCCTTGCAGATATATAGTGGTCATGCAGACTTGCATGTACCAAGTCTCGTATCTTAATAGGGAATGTCTCGGGGTCTGAAGGAACGCATCTGGCTCATGATAAAAGTTCCAATACTGGAGATCTACCGTCATAGTGTAGTACTCCTGCAAATGGTTGCTCCAGTTCCACTCTAGTGGCCCTTTTGTGCCTCATACTATAAGGAACACATTTGTTGCAATACAAAGCTATCAAGTAATATGAGATAGTTGATAATAAGATACGACTTACTTGTGCAGGTCTTTGATGATGGACCTCGACAAAGATGGGTCTACGGGCTGAAACGGCGCATGCCAAACTGACGGAGTACCTGATCTGGATAGTGATGCTCCACTATCCAGAAGTGTATGAGTGGACCTCTGTAGTACCACATCTCCTGCTCCTGCAGACAACTCCCCGGCAACCGCTCCTCCTTTTACAACTGCTCGTACGGTGTCCACTCAACAAGATCAGCAACCAAACTCTGTAGCTCTGAACGGACTGGCCTGATCCCAATGGTACTAACGTGGGTCCGATCTATGTAGTTGTGGTAATCGTGCCACTTCTTCCCGTATACCGGGCATCTCCAAGTATCGGGCACTCCCCATGCCAGAGCCCTATTCGTGATAGGCCGGCCCACCGGTAGTCGTGACCACGACCAGTGCTGAAGCAAGAGTACCGGCCCATACATCTGATTCGCCTTCTTCTGCATTTTCAAGAATTTTAACCGTCAGGGTAATTGGATTGATTGATTAAATAATTAAGTAAGAAAATAGTTAGAGACTACCTCACAACCACGGCACATGTGGGAGTACAGATGGGCTAGGACAGCCCCACCCCAGTTGTACGGCGATGGCTGATCAAGGTCTGTCAGCAGCGGAAGATACATCATCGGCATCATATCACCGCTGAAATCAGAAAACATGACAGAACCAAAAAGGTCCATCACATAGCCCGTGTATATCTATAATACAAAACAGATAAAAAATCTAATAAAAACAGTTTATAGTAAAAGTAATAGAAACATTTATAGTAAATGTAATAGAAACAATTGATAGTAAATCTAATAGAAACAATTTATAGTAAATGTAATAGAAACAATTTATAGTAAATGTAATAGAAACAATTTATAGTAAATGTAATAGAAATAATTTATAGTTTTTACCTCTGAATATGCTCATCGGTGAATCTGTCGTCAGACCTGCGCTGAAGTGCTCTCGTAACTTAGTCATCCTCAGATGGAATTTGGACTGCCCACGATCCCCAATAACCAGTCGATATCAGCAGCAAATCTCCGACTGTTAGATACGCCGCCAACAGGTGTGCCACTGATAGGCAAACCCCAAAGGGCACTCACATCCTGGAGTGTCACTGTCATCTCTCCGAATGGCATGTGCAACGTGTGCATCTCGGGACGCCATCGCTCCACCAGTTCTGCGATAAGAGATGCATTGATGATGTTTCTCTCAGTCCGTAAGATGTCCACAACATGGTAGAGACCCAGATTGATGAGGTACTGGTCCATCACCTCGTAGTACTGCATGTGAACCCACCGCAAGTTCTCATCTAAAAGAAACGTGTCATGCGTTGAAAAAAGTAATCCACATGGTGTTAACATAACAAAATTTAAAGAAAACCTAAAAAAAGATACGTACCTTATGAGAAGCCAGTGAGACTCGGTGATCACCGTGGGGTATCCACATGAGAGGACTGAAATGCTCGGTGCTGCTAGTACTGATTGCCTCGTCAACTACTGGATGAGCCGTAGACTGCCCTCTACGCATTTTGATGTCAAAAATAACCTAAAATAGGCAAATTGCGGTTAAAATAACCTAAAATAGGCTTAATTCTGCTTAAACATGCTAAAATAGGCCAATTGCGGTTAAAATAACCTAAAATATGCTACAATAGGCTACAATAGGCTACAATAACCTAATTTCGGTAAAATATGCTAAAAAGGGCCAAAATAGACTTAATTCTGCTTAAACATGCTAAAATAGGCCAATTACGGTTAAAATAACCTAAAATATGCTACAGTAGGCTACAATTCCCTAATTTATGTAAAATATGCTAAAAATGGCCAAAATAAGCTTAATTATGCTAAAATATGCTAAAATTGTCCAATTGCGGTTAAAATAACCTAAAATATGCTACAATAGCCTAATTTCGGTAAAATATGCTCAAATGGTCTAATTATCCTAAATGCTAAATTTAGCTAAATTACGCTTAATTAGCCTAATTATGTTAAAAAAATGCCAAAATACCCTAAAGTATGGTCAACTATGCTAATTATACTAAATTACAAGAAATTACCCTAAACCCTAAACCCTAAACCATAAACCCTAAATTAAATTAAAAAAATTAAATTAAATAAAAAAAGTTTACCTTAAAGAAGAGAGAAAAAACGGTTGAAATGAATGAGTTGTGTGGAGGAGAGAGAAAAAAAAAGTTATTCATAGGGTGTAAATGGGTTAAAAAAATGAAACCGGTCAGATTCTGGCCAGCTTCTGGGGGAAGAGGAAACCGGCCAGAATCTGGCCGGTTTGGACTTTTTGGAAAAATCAAAGAATTATGGGTATATTTATTAATTTGTAATTAATTTTGGATATTAATAAAAAGGGTAATTGTATTTTCCCCCATCTATCTATCCCCCATTTCATCCCCCAACTAACTAACTTCATCTTCTAACTATAATTACAAATTTTAACTACCTAATGGTCTCTACAAATTAATTAGCAAATTTTCTCTCTTTATTTCTTTCCTCTTTCTCCCTCTCTCTCCCACCTCCGTCTCCACCCGTCTCTCCCACCTCTCCCTCTCCGCCTCCGCCTCCCTCTCCCATCTCTTCCATCTCCCCTCCGCCTCCCTCTCCCACCTCCCTCTCCCACCTCCGCCTCCGTCATTACATCCCAATCAAGCACACATCTACCAAATCAGATCCATCATTGTCAACCGCCGGGTCAGATCCATCGTGTCTATGTTCCTCTTCTTTATGCAGTAGCGAGTTATTTGCAAAGAACAAAGCTTCATTAATGGTGAATTAGACCAGCGCGTACTAAATACTAAGAAATGACAGAAAAACAAATTTTGAAAAAATTAGAGGTGTATGAATGAATACTTGATGTCTTAGGGATGAATACTTCAACGTGTATGAATAAATACTTGATATCTTAGGTATAAATACTTTAACGTATATGATGAATACTTGATATCTTATGGATGAATACTTCAACGTATATGTATGAATACTTCAATGAAGTATGTTTTTGTTTCATTTAAATACTTTGTAAAATTTGATAGATTATTTTTGTTTTGACAGTGAAACATGTGGCAATTATTTTTTATTTCCAAAAAATAAAATTAAACTAGAAAACAATAAAGCAATGTTCAGTACTATTCAGCTGCTCTTGTAAAATTAATCGAGGAATGCACATATGCTTGTAATACTCTTGATACATGAACTATTTACACTTACACGACGAGGATGAATACTTGCTCATGAGGTATGAATATTTGCTCGATGAGGGATGAATACTTGCATGACGAGGTATGAATACTTGTGCAACGGACAACTCAAAAGTATGTCTCATGGATCTCATTTGAAGAGAAAATTGTGTAGAAGACGTTGGTGGTTTTAGATTTGCAAAATTCCTCACATTTTTTTTTGAGAAACCGATAGTGGCTATCAGTAACAAGCAAAATTCCTCACATAATGTCAGAAATATTGGTTAGATTGAACGGAGAGAAAAAAATCACCTCTAAAAACGGGTAAAAGATGGATGAGTGATGCGTCCATTTTTTTTAAATACTTAATATCTTAGATGTGAATACTTGATGTATTATATATGAACACTTGATTTGTTATATGTGAATACTTGTGTGCACCAATTGTAAAATAATTCAGATATTAGGCGGTTCCCAAATAGTAAGTGGTCCCCTCAAATAGTTAGTAGTTATTAAAATAGTTATTGATTGGAAATGAAATGGAAATGGATTCGGAGAGATAGGCTCTCCCTGAAAAAAAATGTCGGCAATCTGTGTATTATCCGATACAAGAGAATTCACATAAAGTATTATAGAATAATAGAATTCCATACAATCAAGTCTGTGCCACGAGGTTGAGTGATATACGTCCTACTTTTAAAAATTAATTGTTATGATGAGAGGCCAATGATGAATCATGTACTAATTAAATACATGATATATTTTAGTATCGATTTAAAGGAAACCTCAAAAAATTAATTGTTATGATATATAATGCACGACACATTGGACCGTCTTCTTTATCAATTTATCATCGTTATTACCGCCCTTTACGAATTTCGGAGAGGCCCTGGTGAAGTCAGTTATCAATTTATTATTGTTATATTACCGCCCTTTACGCATTTCGGATCTCGAAGACGTCTCGTTTCTAATATTAAAGGAAACCTCAAAAAAAGTAAAAAATAACAAAGTTAAAGAGTAACTCTACCACTCGAGAGAGAGAGAGAGGAAGAGATGAGCTGGCTGCTCCAGCCATCATACTCATGGATTTCTCTTCCGAATCACGTGACAAAACCTCTACTTATTCACTCCCCTTTAAGGTTGTTCCTTTCTCTTTTTCCTGGATTAATTTTGATTATCTGTGTCTTGCTTCGCTTTCACATTCAATTTCTCAGTCTCTTAAACTAAGTCATAATTCAGCACAGCTGAAGTATCTCATGTTTGCTATCAATCGATTAAGTTTGTTTTTTTCTGTTCAGCACAGCACAGCATTTATGACACTTTTTGAACAAATTTGGCTGATATTTGGAATTTTGGATTGTATTTTACGGCAATATAACAGTAACATGGCATCACTAAACATTTTTCCAGAGATAGTTTTCAATTTTCGAGATTGCTGAGGGTTGAAATGTAATTACAACTTCGTTCATACTTCAGGTCTGTTAAACTTCGAAGACACTACATTAAGTCTCCACATGTTCCCTTCGGCTATTTCTTGTACAATAGAGGTATTCTCTGATTTAGCAAGTGATAACAATTTCAATTTAACAAACATAAATATCGAGCTTCTTTATGACTTAGTTCTATATTATTATTATTATTATTATTATCATTTTTTGCTTCACAGGAGAAAAACTGATAACTTTAGCAAGAGCTGATCACGTGGATACACCTGAAGGTTTTAGTTTTAGTTGTACATGCTCTAAATTAGACCAGTCGGCTGCTCCTAATGAGGTACTTTTCAGAACATTTGGTTACTTTGGAATTCCAACTAGTTAGTTCTTTAATTGGTACTTTCCTGGAACATACAGAATTCATATAGGTGGCAAATGTTGTATGTGAGGTCAGATTTGCATTTGATCATGTTCAGATTTTGGTCAATTTTGGTTTGAGGTGTTTCTGGTCTTGATATTTTTTTTTTTCAGGTTTTGGGTCAGTTGTGCTTTAGGTGTTCAGGGCTTAGGTCATAAATAAAATACAGGTCAGGTCAGGTCAGGTCATTATTGTTTTTGTGTCAATCAGTCAAGATGATTTGGCTCTCAAATTATTCTGGTCTTCAATTTGTCTCTTGAGTCAGTTCAGTTTTTTTCCTCAATATACTAATTTGTCTTTCTTACTGAGTCATTTTAGGGATCAATTTAATTAATCAAGGATCTGATCAGGTCTGATTTGGTTTAATGTGAGTCATATATTAGGTTCTTCAGGTTTGTTTTGTACACCAGATAGGTTGGGTTTGGTTTAGGTCTAAACATGATGGTAGGCAACTTGGGGTTTAGTCTTATTCAATTATTGGGCTTAATTGGGTTTCCGGTCATTAATTTGTCAAAATGTTTTGGTTTACTTTGGTTTTGGGATTTGGCGGGGGGGTTCTTTAACTTTTGTCAGACATTCTCAGATCCTGAAGCCCTCAACCTCGTTGGCCATTGATTTTAGTACTTACATAATATTGCAGGGTTCTAATTGTAAAATTCCCCTAAGATGGATGGCTTTCTACTTCATATGCAGAGCAATGATTGATCGAATTAAACCAATTATTGGAAAGATGATAAACCCACTGATACTGTCATCGAATTTCATGACGAATTTACCCCTTGCATGTATCTCTGATCCCACCAAGAAACCTGTGCCCCTCCAGTTAGATGTAGCCATCCCTTCATTTCAAGATTTAAAATGGAGCTTTTCTCGGCTTTATTATCTGTTCAATGTGCAGCTCGAACGAAACATTGGCATGTAAGTTTAGTGCAAATATAAACACTTGAATCATTCTGCACCTGCTCATGGCACTAGCTTGATTATATTATCTTATTTTGAATGCTTCTCATATATCTTTCATCAGGCTGTGTTATTTGATTTTTTTTAGCTGTTTTGTGTTGATAGTGTTTGTAAATTAGATCCATCTTTTATTGTTGATGATGGAATTCATGCAGATCAATATTTTTTACCACAAGCACAAATTGGTCACTGAATTTTGATTAGTCCCCCTCAAGCCGCCAAACTTTTGTCTTCCAATGAAAATTACTCCATTAAAAAAGATAACTAGCACTTTTGATGATGTGGACAACTATTCTGCTGACACGTTGTACTTTTTTGGCTGAGGTGGGCAGTGACATCAGCTCCTCTCTATTATATTTTGGATTGAAAAGGTGTCGGGATGACTTGATTGAAAGAAACCAAAGTTCAGTGACCAAGTTTTGATTATGGGGATAAGTTTAGCGATCTCTGAAAATACTATCCAAAAGAAGGGATCTCTGCATTTATAGGTCTTTTCAAAGAGGTGGTACTGTGATGTGAGAAATTGAAAATGCAGTCCCTAACTACATACTTGGTGTTAATAGTGCACTAATAAGCTCAATTTATTATTATTATTGTGTTGTGTTCTTTTCATGTGAAAGCATTTCTTGCCCTAGTGTAACAATGCTTATTGTAGGTCATTTATTGTTCTGTTCTTGGCATGCTTCTCTTTTGTCATGATTGGTGGTTTAATTTTCTATAATTTAAGGTAAAAGCTTCGCCCTGGAAATTTTCTTCATTTCCCCATTTTAAGAAAATTGTAGGCAGTAAAGAGATGGTCCCAGTAAATTGCTCTAGGGTTATAGTACATGCTGATACTTGACCATATTAGATCGCCCTTGTTCATCCAATTTGTGGCCTGTGCAGAACTGCTGCAATGGATCAGATAAAAGTCGGTACCTGGGAGGATATGCACTCTTTGTATCAGATAAAAGAGTTAACATCTGTCAGTTTGAATCTCAAGTTTTGGAGAATTTCAGATTAAAGCCTCCATTGAACCCCAAAATTACTAAAAAAAACTACAAAATGATACTTTCTGAAGTTCTTTTTGGAGTTATTAGGCTGTTACCTACTATATAAACCTTTGTATTTGTTTACTTAATCTTGGGAGACGGTTAAACAGGAATAGAGAATATCCCTTAGAGGATTGTATTTGGGATGCTTGGACTTGCCTTTGTTCCTCCACCTCTCATTTAAGAGTTGAGTATATCTAGAATTTGTCAATTTTACGCCTTTTGTTTTCGTTTTAGAACCAAAATAGTTTTGCAACTCTAACTGAGCATCTTTTGTTTCCTTTTTTATATTATGATACAGCACAAAACACGGGTTGAACGGGTTCTTGGTTTTATCCTCGCTATATGGGGTCTCTTGTTCTACTCACGCCTCCTCAGCACAACAACAGAACAGTTTAGAGTAATATATTTTTCTTATTTTCTTTTATCACGCAATTATTGTTTCCCTTTCTGTCTAAATTGGATCTAAAACGCTTAACCCTTTTTGCACCAATTGTGAACACCAAAATTGTTTATTTATCCATTATCAACTCTGGTTAAATCAAGAGAAAAATGGCTAAACTGCTCCCAATAATTTTGCATGTTAGCTGAACCAATCCTTGCCACAAGAGCAAATATTTAAATTGGCTACATCCACTTGGCTTGATTTAATAGAAAAAATTGGGCTTACAGATTGCAAATATTTAACTTGACCTGCAGTTGATGTAATTTCTGAACTCTAAAAATTGTCGGTGTTGGTCACTAAGAAAAGTTAGCTTTTACTTCAACTCTTAAGTATGAGAAATCAAATAATATGAAAAATAAATATTTTTTCTCTTGTTTGCTTTGAAGTCTGTGCATCTGACCAAATCAACCATTATCCAAAACTTGTAGTATCACATGCAAAAGATTCGAGAAGGCGCACAATTACAAGTGATGGAGACTGATCATATAATCATATGCGGGGTTAATAACCATCTTCTCTCCGTATTAAAACAATTAAATAAGTTTCATGAATCAGCTATTCGACTTGGTACTTCCACATCTCGGTACTTCTCCTATTTAGCTTGAAGATTGTCTTTCTAATGGCTAAAGCTGACCAATTAACTTGTTTTGTTATTGCTTATCTATTTATTATTTTTTTGTTTGAAAATACAAGGAAGCAAAGAATTCTTCTTTTGTCCGATCTACCAAGAAAACAGATAGAGAAGCTCGGTGATAGCATGACTAAAGATTTAAGCCACATAACTGTCTTTACGAAAAGGTATACTTTTTTATTTTCAATTGTATCCAATAATTATTTAATCTCTCTATCTCAACTTAACCTATTCCATGTTCTTATGATTAAATAATAGCTGTAGCCTTAGCTTGACAAAGTCATTCGAGAGAGCGGCTGCAAATAAAGCAAGGGCAATTATTATTTTACCAGAAAAAAACGACCGGTTAGTACAGAAGCTATCCTTAAGAACATATTATTTTAACTGCAAGTATCCTTTTTTATAGTACATTCAAACTCAAGCAATTGTCATCTCATCTCAAAACCTAGTCAGGTCTGAAGTCGATACCGATGCATTTTTATCTCTCTTAGCCTTGCAACCTCTTCTAAGTATTGCATCTGTTCCAACCATTATCGAGGTAAGATTAAATGATAAATTAAATAAATCAACCTTTTAGTAAAATATACTTATTGTATTATTTTTTTATTCTTGTAGGCTTCAAACACAAGTACAAGCGATCTTCTGAAGTCAATAACAGGGTTGAATGTACATCCAGTGGAAATGGTTTCATCTAAGCTGTTTGTTCAGTGCTCAAGGCAAAAGGGACTCCAAAAGATTTACCGGCATTTATTGAATTACAGAAGTACTGCTCCCAATTATAAGTTTAGTTTATTTTATATAAATTGCTGAATTTGATGTGAAATTCAACTATTTTCAGAGAATGTCTTTAACCTGTATTGCTTTCCTGATCTGATTGGCTTCAAGTACATGCATACACGGCAACTAATTCAGGAGGTATAAATTACACTAGTTTTATTATTACTATTTCATTATTATAGGACATTTGTATAAAGCACGAGAATTTTCGTAAGAGCCCCTTCCTTTATCTGCTTACAAGAGCCTGAGAGATTCAAACTTGCGTCCTTAAATCTGCTGGTTGTTGACATTAAATTATCAAACATTATGACAAGAATTCTGCTAATTGAAATGAATAAAAGTTACTTTCTAAGTAAAAATTGAGAACATCCTTTTTTTTTCTTCAACGGGTATAATTGTTACAGCTTTGAAAAGCAGTAGTATACCAACAAGAACATTAGATATCAGAACAAAAACAAAAATTAGGATGTTCTTTTAGTAAATGTTTAAATTCATGCAAATAATGGCTGGTGTTTTGTAATTTATTTACAGTGCAGGGCCTCTTTACAATTTTATTGTTGGCTTACTGATAATAATTTTCTTTATTTATTTTGCTTCATTTATCACAGGCTATTGTATGTGGTATATTTAGATCTGGAAGGATAATGTTTCATCCATCTGAAAACGAAGAAATTAGAGAAACTGATAAAGTACACTTATTCTTCAATTTAAATAAAAAGATAGCTCTTGTTATATTTATGCTTCTTTTTTTTTTTTTAAAGGTTTCTTTCTGTAGTTGCTCCTTTTTTCTTTCTGTAGTTGCTTCTTCTATGTCCTGTGTATGGTGGTAAAAAGCTGCAAAAATTACTCCCTATTCCACTGAAAGAGATAAGTTCTTCAAGTTTAAACGGCTCACATAATTCTGTAGAACTACAGAAATTACGGCTCAGCAAAATTGTCAAGAGACCTTCAAAACCTCGATCAAAGGTACCAATTATCCAAATAGCTTTTCAAGGGATTTTTCTGGAGATGGAACATATTAGATATATCTGTTCTGTCCATGTTTCTTCATTTTTACCAAAGTACTATTGGTTCCTCCATTATTTGTGTAAGGAGAAACATAAAAGACAGTTCGGGTATTTTTCAAGATATATTTTTTTTTAAGATATCAAGGAAGCTAAGTGCATCAGCAAATGTTTCGTAATTTTTGACTGTATGATGTTTTTCATATCCCGGCTTCCAATGATGTTACAAAGTTATTAATATGATTGATTGAGTTTTTTAAATTTATTTTTCTATTTATAAATACTGCAGTCGAATGAGTGGCATCTAGGTCCCACAGAGTGTATACTGATGATGGGTTGGACACCAAAAATTAGTGACATGATACTAGAATATGATAACTATCTTGGCCCTGGTAGTAGATTGGTAAGTGCAAGTACCTTGTGCAATCTCATATTTTTCTTGAAATTAGGATGTAACTTCTGTATATATTGTAAAAACGGCATTGTTTTTCTTGATAATTCTCAGGAAATCTTATCTGAAGTCCCAGTAGAAGACCGCAACATGCTCTCAAAAAATCGACTCAAGAATATAAAAGTTTCTCACATGGTGATCTTTCTCTCTCTCTCTCTCACTGATAGATTTGTCCTGACAGAACTTTATGTTGGCAGGTAGGAAGCCCAGTGAATTATGAAACTGTGAAGGACGCCATTTTAAATGTTAAAAAATCTGGGAAAGGTGGAAAAGATATTCCGTTTTCTGTTGTTATAATATGTGATATAGAATGGTTTGCTGCAGGTGAACTATTTTTTTTTTTTTTGGTACTAGTTGAAAGGCATGTTAGTTAAGAATTTTGAATCAAGTTTAAAGTAAACTTGTTATTTTTTACAGATCCATCTCAGGCTGATAAACACTCAGCTTATTCTTTACTCCTTGCTGAAAACATATGCAACAAATATGGCATCAAGGTTTGTACTCATACGTAACTTGTTTGTATAAAAGAATAATATAAAAACGGACCTTTGGAACTATCCCCTCTTTGCATAAGAAATGAGATTTATGGCTTTTTTATCCATTCCTTAGATATTTGTATATTATTATTTGCAGGTTGAAAACCTAGTGGCTGAAATTGTTAACACAAGACTGGGAAAACAGGTTACCTTTCTTTTACCTTTGAACTGCCTCATTTTACTTTTTTTGTAAAAAAAAGGGGATACTAACAGCTTTTTTGGTTGGTAGATATCAAAAATAAGGCCGTCCCTTTTGTTCATTGGTGCAGAGGAAGTTATGAGCCTTGTAACAGCTCAAGGTTCTTATCTCTCTTGACATGATTTTCTATAAACTCCTTTATCTTTGCAATTTTCTAATGAAACAGTTATCGAAAATTGTTGAGATTTATGTATGTTTATTGCATTAATAGAAGTTGTAGGGTTATATTGGTAAGAAATGAGTTATAGAGAATTGTAGGGTTATGAATGAAAAATGTAACGCCTATATAGGTCCAAGAGAACAAAGGAATCAATACAATTCATTTTTCTGATTTTCCACTTGGTATCAGAGCCTTACAAAACCTAAACCTAATCCTAGCTGCTACAGTGCCGCGCCGCTACAGTACCGCGTCGCTACAGTAACCGGATCGCTACAGTACCGCGTCGCTACAGTAACCGGATCGCTACAGTGCCGCCGCGCCGCCGCTACAGTAACCGCGCCGCTCGGTCTTCTCTTCTTCTAGAGTCGACCGGCCACCAAAGGTAGCCTCTTTGTGTTGATTTGGCCGACGTGGGGGGCCTCTACCCCACGATACCCGAAAAGCGGGTTTGGATCAAGGTTTGATCGGGTTTTGAACTCGAATCTTGATGAGATAGATCAAGATCGGGTCAAGAAGAAGAAGAAGAGAGGGGGAGATGATGTGGATCTCGATCTTGAGAGTGTAAGATCGGGTCTAAGAAAGAAGTAGGAGGGATTCGGACTAAGATCGATACGTGAGGTGTGGATCTGAGTCGGATCAATGTCGGAGGAGGAGAGCCGGATTAGGCTAGAGGTTGGGGCAGCAGGACTTCCAGGGGTGAAGTCAGCACTAGCGGTCTCCAACTCAGGTAACACAGGGTTCAGGGGCGAGCCTCGACGGTGTTACAGCTGCGGTGAGGTAGGTCACTTGAAACAGAATTGCCCTAAGTCACCTAAGAAGCGAGATGCAGGTGAGAAGGGGCAGTCTGGAGGCCGTGGTTGTGGCCAGGGCGAGAGTGAGGAGATACTGAAGAGGAAGCAGAAAGCAGCAGGTAATGGGAAGAGTGTGGTAGAGGGCGCATCTACCTCGTCTTCACCCAGGGGTAACTTTGCTTGTTTTGCTCACTCGGTCACAGGTGCTTGTGATCCATTTGCTCTTGCCTCGATATCCACCACTAGATCACCAGATTGGATAGTCGACTCTGGTGCATCTCGCCATGTGACTGGTGCTGCTAGAGAGTTTTCTTCCTATACTCACCTAACAGTCCCAGAGAGCATTCAGACAGCCGATGGTACGGCCCAGCCCGTGGTTGGTAAGGGTACTGTGAGATGTACCGATTCAGTGACTCTGACCAATGTGTTGCATGCTCCTTCCTTTCCCGTAAACCTGGTGTCCATTAGTGCTATTATTCGTGAGCAGAAATGCATCGTGACCTTTGATATTCCGAAGATGGTTTTTCAGGAGAAGGGGACAGGTCGGATACTTGGGACTGGCACATGGCGTGATGGGTTGTGGTACATGGATAGAAAAGGGATGGACACAGCGCTGGCATCTGTGGTCGATAGAGTGGGGGCAGGAGGATCTGGGGTGAGTGTGGATGATGAGTTGCTTCTGATTCATCGGCGGATGGGGCACTCTTCCTTCAACCTACTGGAACGTTTGTATCCATCAAAGTATGAGAAAGCTGACAAACAGAAACTTGTGTGTGATGGATGTGAGTTTGGGAAGCATACAAGGAGTTCGTATGTAAGCTCAGGAAGTAGGAGTTCTCATGCCTTTGATCTGGTACACTCGGATGTGTGGGGACCTTGCTCAACAACTTCGATGAATGGGTATAGATTTTTGTGACTTTCATCGATTGTTATTCTCGTGTCACATGGTTGTACTTGATGAAGAACAAGAATGATGTACTTGCTTGCTTCAAAGATTTTCATAAGGCGGCTCAGACTCAGTATGGTGCTGTGGTGAAGGCACTGAGATCCGATAATGGGACCGAATATACAAACAAGGCATTCGAGGAGTATTTGTCAGTTCATGGGATACATCATCAGACCACGTGCCCTTACACACCAGCACAAAATGGAGTGGCAGAGAGGAAGAATAGACACTTGTTGGAGGTAGCCCGGTGCATGATGATCTCCATGAATGTTCCGAAACATTTGTGGGGACAAGCAGTCCTGACAGCCGCACATTTGATCAACAGAATGCCATCTAGAGTGTTGGAGTGGCAGACTCCATGTGTGATGTTGAAAGGAGATAATAAGGGCATTCTTCCTCCAAAAGTATTTGGTTGTTTGTGCTTCGTGAAAGACAACAGACCAACAGTGGGAAAGTTAGATCCCAGAGCGGTGAAATGCATTTTTGTGGGTTACTCTGGTACTCAAAAGGGTTATGTGTGCTGGAGCCCGGTAGAGAGAAGATTGTTTGTGAGTATGGATGTTACATTCCGCGAGCTCGAACCTTACTACTCCTCAGAGACTACATCACCCTTTGGAGATTCGCTCGATACAGGAGGTATGAGGCGAGAGGGGGAGAGTAGTAGTGATGGTGAGAGGATGATAGTGAGTGTGGGTGGTATTCCTTGCCCACTGGTAGATTCGGCTAGGGTTGAGCCGGAAAAGGAGGATTCAGCTAGGGTTGAGCCAGAAAAGGAGGATTCGGCTGTGGTTGAGCCGGAAAAGGAGGATTCAGCTAGGGTTGAGCCAGAAAAGGAGGGTTCGGCTGTGGTTGAGCCGGAAGTTGAGAAGAATGGGCCCGACAGTGGGAGAACTCAGCCTCAGGGGGAGTCGAGATACCGTGAGGTGTATGTGAGAAGAAATAAGCAGAGTGAGGGAGCCGTGCCTTCAGTGCCACCTGTGCCAAGTCCATTGGCTCTGCCTACTCTGACTCGTGAGACACTTACACCATCCACCTCAGACTCAGAATACACAGGTGCTATGATTCCTCTTTCTACTCCTCCCACTCCCCTATCGGTGAGAAGGACTCCTCGTGAGAATGCGGGTATTCCTCCTGACCGATATGGTTTCCCACATGAGATTGCCCAGTTTGTCTCTTACTCACACATATCACCGGTGCATAGAGCGTTTATTGCATCATTGGATACTGTCTCTATCCCTGAGTGTTGGCAGGTTGCTAAAGGAGATCCGAAATGGAAAGCAGCCATGCTAGAAGAGCTCGAGGCCCTCTTAAAGAACAAAACGTGGGAGCTTGTGTCACTACCACCAGGCAAGAAGGCTGTTGGATGCAAGTGGGTCTTCACAGTGAAACAGAATCCAGAGGGTCTAGTTGAGCGCTACAAGGCGAGGTTGGTAGCGAAGGGGTACAGTCAGACCTATGGCATCGACTATGATGAGACCTTTGCACCCGTGGCGAAGATGAGCACAGTGAGGACACTGGTTTCCATGGCAGCGAATGGGGGATGGAAGTTACACCAACTCGACGTGAAGAATGCCTTTCTTCATGGTGATTTATTGGAGGAGGTGTACATGGAGATTCCACCAGGGTTTGGCACAAACCAGACAGTGGGTAAGGTGTGCAGACTCAAGAAGTCGCTTTATGGGTTGAAACAGTCCCCCCGGGCCTGGTTTGATAGGTTCAGGAAGGCTATGGTAGGCATGGGCTATCAGCAGATCAATGCCGACCATACGGTGTTCGTTCGACAACATGGTGGTCACATTACTATGCTGGCTGTGTATGTCGATGATATGATCATTACCGGGGATGATGAGGGGGCAATTGCAAAGTTGAAGGCAAAATTGGGAAAAGAGTTCGAAGTGAAGGATTTGGGACAGCTTAGATACTTCCTTGGAATTGAGGTGGCTCGCGGGGCAGAGGGGATTGTTTTGTCCCAAAGAAAGTATGTCCTAGATTTGCTCACAGAGACAGGCATGTTGGGGTGCAGGCCTGCAGTTTCTCCAATTGATGTGAAGGCTAAGATAAGTGCAGAGGCAGGAGAACAGGTTGATCGTGAGAGGTACCAAAGACTGGTAGGCAGATGATCTATTTGACACATACACGTCCCGATATCTCATTTGCAGTGAGCGTGGTGAGCCGCTACATGCATGACCCTAGGAAGGGCCATATGGACGCCGTGTATCACATTATGAGGTACCTGAAGAGTGCACCAGGGAAGGGCTTGATTTTCAGGCAGAATGGACACATGAACATTGAGGGCTATTGTGACTCTGACTGGGCCAGTTGCCAAGATGACAGGAGGTCCACAGCTGGCTATTGCATGTTCGTAGGGGGCAACTTGGTCTCTTGGAAGAGCAAGAAGCAGCCAGTTGTTGCGAGATCGACAGCAGAAGCCGAGTACAGGGCTATGGCATTGGGAGTTACTGAGATGGTGTGGCTGAAGAGGTTGTTGGAAGAGCTCAAGGTTAATCACGGAGCTCAAATGAAATTGTGGTGCGATAGCAAGTCAGCGATCAGCATTGCCAACAATCCTGTGCAGCATGACAGAACCAAGCATGTGGAGATCGATAGGTTCTTCATAAAGGAAAAACTAGAAAGTGGACTATTGGAGCTGAGTCATGTAGCTACTGGAGATCAAGTAGCTGACTGCCTCACCAAAGGACTTAGCTCAATAGATCTAAATAGGTTTTGTGACAAGATGGACTTGATGGATATCTTTTGCCCATCTTGAGGGGGAGTGTTGAGATTTATGTATGTTTATTGCATTAATAGAAGTTGTAGGGTTATATTGGTAAGAAATGAGTTATAGAGAATTGTAGGGTTATGAATGAAAAATGTAACGCCTATATAGGCCCAAGAGAACAAAGGAATCAATACAATTCATTTTTCTGATTTTCCACTAAAATCAAAATTTCGTGGTAAATTCCAGTTGCTGAATGTAATGAATTAAATGAGGTCTGGAAGGATATTCTCAATTCTGAAGGTGACGAAATATACATCAAGGTAACATGCATATGCTTACATGCAATAAATGATTCACAAATAGGACCCGAAATTTCTGAAATTTGAGCCCTCCATGAGGAACATCACAAGTTCAAAATCCGGCTGAGAGATCCCTTGTTGATATAAAGTTGGGAGGCTTTGACCTTCATCTTTTTTTTCAAAGGAACTCCCAATTTTGAGGTATCTGCAAATTGCACCTAACAGCTTGATCTCAGCATGCGTTGGACTAGAGCCGTGGAAAAGAAATATGAACACTTGGTCTGAAATTTACCATAATACTAGTTTGACAGTTGAGTTCTATTTGCAAGAAGCTCAAAGAATTGTAGGTGACAATTGAAACTCTCAAAGTACCGTTTTTCAGAAAAGACAACTGTGTGGATTGTTGATCCCCAATAATATCTCTGGCCATACCAATCTTTCTCACTCCATCTGCTCTCCAATTTTATACAAGCTAGAAAGGTATCGAATCTGTTTACTTTTTTCCTACAAACATTAGTCTTACTGGCAGAACTTTACAGGAAGTGGGACTGTACATGAATGATGGTGAGACCCCGTCATTTTCAGAGCTGTCAGAAAGGGCAGTCCTGCGACGAGAGGTTGCCATTGGCTATGTGAAGGAAAACAAGCAGGTACCATTTTTTCTAATACCATAATTTCTGATTGTATTGAAGCAATGAGGGCAATAACCGGTGCAGTAGTACCGATCATTCTTTTTCCTTTATGTTCTCTCTGTTTTTTGGTTATATGGCATGCTTTGCTTATTGGTGCGTTACTGGTACATGCCGGTGTCTGTCGGGGCACTTCCAATTGTTTGTCCAGATTGCCAGTTATGCTACAGAATATTAAACTTGTATTACATGTAACATATAATATATGCATTGTTGTGAATCTATTTCATTATATGAGCCACTATAATTAGCTTGTTGATTTTATTATAATGTTCTTACATTGTCTTTTTATCTTGAGCCAAGATGACCTAATTTGCTGCCTACATATCTTTTCAGGTCATAAATCCAAGCAATAAGTCGGAACCGCTATCTCTTAAAATGACAGATTCTCTTATTGTGATTTCCGAGTTTGAAGGAGTATAAATTAGGGTATTGAAAACGGGCCGGTCCGGTCCAAACCCGCCCGGTCCACGGGTTGACCCGGGCACAGGTCGACGGGTTGGCACGGTCTAGGTCCGGCGGGTTGGGTTTGGTTCGGCCAACCCAAACCTGTGGTCAACTCGGCCAGTCCACGGGTCCACGGTCCGGTACGGGTAGGGTCCGGTCCTGTTCCGGCCGGTCCTTTTTTTTATGTTCTTTTTTGATGTTTTGTTTCTGTTCTTTTATTTGAACTCAATAATTTTTGTTATAATAAAACTGAATTTTGCACTAAACTGAATTATTCTAAAACTGAATTATTTTAAAATCGAATTATTCTAAAACCGAATTCTTTTAAAACCGAATTCTTTTTTTATCATTAAAACCGAATTATTTTAAAACAATAGATTTAAAAATAAAAGTTACGCTCCTTTATTCCGGGTTTGGGACTGGCTATGTAAAATAATATAGACGGAGTTCTAACTTTTTTTTGTTAGTAATTCTTCTTTAAAATGAATAATTCAAAAAATAATTGAAATATTTAGGAATTTATAATTTAAAAAAAAACAATAAAGATTAAAAGAGGTTAGAAATTTATACCGACACTACCTATTTAGAAGTTGTTGTTTATATACCATAGTTCGTTCT
This sequence comes from Carex myosuroides, assembly GCA_028015225.1. Taxonomy (NCBI): domain Eukaryota; kingdom Viridiplantae; phylum Streptophyta; class Magnoliopsida; order Poales; family Cyperaceae; genus Carex; species Carex myosuroides. Next base: position 830,100 of record CM051481.1, read on the forward strand.
TTTGTTCACCGTTTGAATTCTCGTCAGGTTCAGGCTTGGTACTCGATCCACTCGAAGCTGTACCTCCTATAGTGGTGGTGTATTGACTCGATCCTATAGAAGCAGTACATTCATATGAAGGGTTAGGATATTGCGAATAATACGGTGATCGCATTTGGGGAGGTTTTGTGGACAATAGTCAGGATCTTGATGAAAATACGGTGGTGGCATTTGGGAGGAATTTTGTGGATAATATTGTAGTCCTTGTGAAAGATTTTGTTCCATTTGAAAGGTATTTTGTGGTATACATGATAGAATTGGGCCGTCGAATAAATCGACGGAAATTTTATGCGTCATTTCCTTAATCGATTTGTGAGGAGCATCATTATGTGCCATTTATTCTACATATTAAAATTAACAATATTAAAAATAAATTTGAATTTAAAAGATTAACTCCAACCTATTTAGATATAAATTTATTTATCTAACATATGTAAAAATAAATCTAACTTATTTATCTAATCTATTTAAAAATAAATCTGAATTTAAAAAATAAAATCTAACCTATTAAAAATAAATCCGAATTTAAATAATAAAATCCAATAATCTAACAAATTCAATAATCTAACATATCCAATAATCTAACATATTCAAAAATCTAACATATCCAATAATCTAACATATTCAAATATATTTATCTAACATATTCAAAATTTAAAAAATAAAATATAATATATTTAAAAAAAATCTATTTATCTAATCTATTTAAAAATAAATCCGAATTTAAAAAATAAAATCTAACCTATTTAAAAATAAATCTAAAATCTAACATATTCAAAAATATTCAAATATAACCTATTAAAAATAAATCTAACCTACTTAAAAAATAATTCTAATTATTTAACATATTCAAAATAAAATATAACTTATTTATCTAACCTATTTAAAATAAATCCGAATTTAAAAAAATAAAATCTAACCTATTTAAAAATAAATCCGAATTTCAAAATATTCAAATCTAACATATTAAAAATAAATATAACATGTTTAAAAATAAATCTAACTATCCAACATATTCAAAAATAAAATATAACTTATTTATCTAACCTATTTAAAATAAATTCAAATTTTAAAAAATAAAATCTAACCTATTTAAAAATAAATCCGAATTTCAAAATATTAAAATCTAACCTATTAAAAATAAATCTAACATATTTAAAAATAAATCAAAAGAGCTAACATATTCGAAAATAAAATATAACTTATTTATCTAACCTATTAAAATAAATCCGAATTTGAAAAATAAAATCTAACATATTTAAAAAATAAATCTATTTATCTAACATGTTCAAAAATAAATCTAACTTATTTATCTAACCTATTTAAAAATAAATCCGAATTTCAAAATATTCAAATCTAACCTATTAAAAATAAATATAACATGTTTAAAAATAAATCTAACTATCCAACATATTCAAAAATAAAATATAACTTTTTTATCTAACCTATTTAAAATAAATCCGAATTTTAAAAAATAAAATCTAACATATTTAAAAATAAATCCGAATTTCAAAATATTAAAATCTAACCTATTAAAAATAAATCAAAAGGGCTAACATATTCAAAAATAAAATATAACTTATTTATCTAACCTATTAAAATTAATCCCAATTTGAAAAATAAAATCTAACATATTTAAAAAATAAATCTATTTATCTAACATAATAAAAAATAAATCTAACTTATTTATCTAACCTATTTAAAAATAAAATCTAACGTATTTTAAAAATAAATCTAATTATCTAAGTTATTTAAAAATAAAATCTAACTTATAAAATATAAATCTAACCTATTTAAAAATAATTCTAATTATCTAACATATTCAAAAATAAAATCTAACCTATTAAAACTAAATCTAACCTATTTAAAAATAATTCTTATTATCTAACAATTACTAAAAATTAAATCTACCAAAAAATAAATCTAACCTATTTGAAATCTAACATTCAATTTAAATTTGAAATTACTCTAAAAAAATAAATCTAACTAAAAATAAATATAACTATATCTAAAATAAATCTAACATTTTAATCTCGCGGGAAAATCTTGCGTGAGGTGCCGAACTTTGTAATTCCGTTTGCGTATTTGTATAATGAAAAAAAATTTGCAACTATATTTTTTTTTAACAATAAAATTTAAATTTGAGAATAATGAAAATATTGAGAGTATGAGAATATGAGATTGAGAGAATGAGAGATTGAAAATAATAAGAGTATGAGATGTGAAAATGTATGAAGAATGGGGGTGTATTTATGGGGTTTTTTTTTTTTTTTGGAGGGGGAGGGGGGAATAACCTTTTTTTTTTAATTTGAATTTCAAACGGGTTCAGGTCTGGGTTCCGGGGGTTGGCACAGGTTCGGATGGGTTCGGGTTCGGGTTCGGGTCTGGGTCCGGGTCCGGGTCCGAGAGTTGGCACGGGTTAGTTCGGTCCAGTCCGGGTTTGCTCCGGTCTGAAATCGGGGGTTCAAACTGGTCGAGTCTGGGCGGGTTGGGTCCAAAAAAGGTGATCCGCGCCTTGGTTAACCCGGCCCACTAGTTTGGACAGTCCGGTCCGGGGGTTGGCACGGGCTCGGGTAGGTCCACGGGTTGGCCGGTCCGGTCCTAGACCGGACGGGTTTTGTCAAACCACTAGCATAAATTAGTTAGTGGGGGTTCAGGTCTAACTCTCGTAATGAAAACAATTTCTTCATATTTGTAAAACCCTGATAAAAGAAGCAAGTCATTTTTTCCATACAACTGGTAAATAATCACATAGTCTTAATTCTGCTTAAACATGTTAAATAGATCAATTACGGTTAAAATAACTTAAAATATACTACAATAGGTCAATTGCAGTTAAAATAATCAAAAAGAACCAAAATATGCTACAATAACCTAATTTCGGTAAAATATGCTAAAAAGGGCCAAAATAGTCTTAATTATGCTAAAATTTGCTAAAATTATCCAATTGCGCCTAAAATAACCTAATTTCGGTAAAATATGCTCAAATGATCTAATTATCCTAATTATGCTAACTTCAGCTAAATTACGCTTAATTTATCTAATTATGTTAAAAAAGACCAAAATACCCTAAAATATGGTCAACTATGCTAATTACACTAAATTACAACAAATTATCCTAAACCCTAAACTATAAACCCTAAATTAAATAAAATTAAATTTAAATTAAATAAAAAGAATTACCTTAAAGAAGAGAGAAAATTCGGTTGAGAGATTAGTGAGTTGTGTGGAGGAGAGAGAAAAATGAGTATTTATAGGATTAATTACGGTTAAAAAAAATAGAAAATCGGTTATAAAATGACCGGCTTCTGGGGGGGAGAGAAAACCAGCCATTTTGTGGCCGGTTTGGACATTTTTAGAAAAACTCGGTAAACCGGAATATAATTATTAATTTATAATTAACTTTGGATATTAATAAAAATGTCGCGTCAACTAGTATTTGGCTATTTGCATATGCGGTGACCGTGACAAGAATAATATTTTTGTTAGAAGTCACAAGTTGGAAATAATTAAACAGTGGCGAATTGGCTATTTGTTGGTCCAAGGATGAAAAGGAAATATGATGAGGTAAAGAACAAAACTACAATTCAATCGTGGCCTTGCATCCATATGCAATCATAGGAGTTGGAATTAGAGAGGGAAAAACGTGCCGTGCCGTGACTAACACGCCGTGACTTTGGTCTCGTGCCGTGCCGTGCCGTGACCAAGTTAATTTTTCACGTGCCGTGCCGTGCCGTGACTAAAATGTCAAGGGGTGGTCACGGCACGCGAATGGTCACGCCACGTGAGTCACGCCGTGCCTAAACGTGCCGTGACCCGCGTGACTCGCGTGACTCGCGTGACTCGCGTGCCATTTATTCATACTTTAAATTAATTTATTCAAGATTCACGTGACTCCCGTCCTAATTACACGTGACTCGCGTGATTACGTGTCGTGCCGTGCCGTGACTAAATTTTTCACGTGTCGTGCCGTGCCAAAGTTTCAAGAGATGGTCACGGCACGCGAATGGTCACGGCACGGGACACGCGAGTCACGGCACGCGAATGACACGCGTGCCGTGCCGTTCGGTGCCGTTACCGTGCCGTTACGTGACGGAGCCGGCTCCGGCGTGCCATTTTTCCCACTCTAGTTGGAATAATCATCGGACCCACCACGCTTGGCCCGTATCTTTGATACCAAGGACAGAGAGAACGACTCGGCGATATTCAATCTGAACTCGTCAAATAAATAGAAACAGTCGTGAAGTTCATCGATTTTAACAGCTTAGATTCGTCGTGTGAAGAGAAATTTATAACTCTACATTGGCCTCTCTTGAGTCGTGATTCGTGAAGTTATAAATTCTCGTGAAATTTATAACTCCACATTGGACCCTCTTCTTTGTCAATTTATTATTGTTATATTACCGCCCTTTACGCATTTCGGATCTCGAAGACGTCTCGTTTCTAATATTAAAGGAAACCTCAAAAAAAGTAAAAAATAACAAAGTTAAAGAGTAACTCTACCACTCGAGAGAGAGAGAGAGGAAGAGATGAGCTGGCTGCTCCAGCCATCATACTCATGGATTTCTCTTCCGAATCACGTGACAAAACCTCTACTTATTCACTCCCCTTTAAGGTTGTTCCTTTCTCTTTTTCCTGGATTAATTTTGATTATCTGTGTCTTGCTTCGCTTTCACATTCAATTTCTCAGTCTCTTAAACTAAGTCATAATTCAGCACAGCTGAAGTATCTCATGTTTGCTATCAATCGATTAAGTTTGTTTTTTTCTGTTCAGCACAGCACAGCATTTATGACACTTTTTGAACAAATTTGGCTGATATTTGGAATTTTGGATTGTATTTTACGGCAATATAACAGTAACATGGCATCACTAAACATTTTTCCAGAGATAGTTTTCAATTTTCGAGATTGCTGAGGGTTGAAATGTAATTACAACTTCGTTCATACTTCAGGTCTGTTAAACTTCGAAGACACTACATTAAGTCTCCACATGTTCCCTTCGGCTATTTCTTGTACAATAGAGGTATTCTCTGATTTAGCAAGTGATAACAATTTCAATTTAACAAACATAAATATCGAGCTTCTTTATGACTTAGTTCTATATTATTATTATTATTATTATTATTATCATTTTTTGCTTCACAGGAGAAAAACTGATAACTTTAGCAAGAGCTGATCACGTGGATACACCTGAAGGTTTTAGTTTTAGTTGTACATGCTCTAAATTAGACCAGTCGGCTGCTCCTAATGAGGTACTTTTCAGAACATTTGGTTACTTTGGAATTCCAACTAGTTAGTTCTTTAATTGGTACTTTCCTGGAACATACAGAATTCATATAGGTGGCAAATGTTGTATGTGAGGTCAGATTTGCATTTGATCATGTTCAGATTTTGGTCAATTTTGGTTTGAGGTGTTTCTGGTCTTGATATTTTTTTTTTTCAGGTTTTGGGTCAGTTGTGCTTTAGGTGTTCAGGGCTTAGGTCATAAATAAAATACAGGTCAGGTCAGGTCAGGTCATTATTGTTTTTGTGTCAATCAGTCAAGATGATTTGGCTCTCAAATTATTCTGGTCTTCAATTTGTCTCTTGAGTCAGTTCAGTTTTTTTCCTCAATATACTAATTTGTCTTTCTTACTGAGTCATTTTAGGGATCAATTTAATTAATCAAGGATCTGATCAGGTCTGATTTGGTTTAATGTGAGTCATATATTAGGTTCTTCAGGTTTGTTTTGTACACCAGATAGGTTGGGTTTGGTTTAGGTCTAAACATGATGGTAGGCAACTTGGGGTTTAGTCTTATTCAATTATTGGGCTTAATTGGGTTTCCGGTCATTAATTTGTCAAAATGTTTTGGTTTACTTTGGTTTTGGGATTTGGCGGGGGGGTTCTTTAACTTTTGTCAGACATTCTCAGATCCTGAAGCCCTCAACCTCGTTGGCCATTGATTTTAGTACTTACATAATATTGCAGGGTTCTAATTGTAAAATTCCCCTAAGATGGATGGCTTTCTACTTCATATGCAGAGCAATGATTGATCGAATTAAACCAATTATTGGAAAGATGATAAACCCACTGATACTGTCATCGAATTTCATGACGAATTTACCCCTTGCATGTATCTCTGATCCCACCAAGAAACCTGTGCCCCTCCAGTTAGATGTAGCCATCCCTTCATTTCAAGATTTAAAATGGAGCTTTTCTCGGCTTTATTATCTGTTCAATGTGCAGCTCGAACGAAACATTGGCATGTAAGTTTAGTGCAAATATAAACACTTGAATCATTCTGCACCTGCTCATGGCACTAGCTTGATTATATTATCTTATTTTGAATGCTTCTCATATATCTTTCATCAGGCTGTGTTATTTGATTTTTTTTAGCTGTTTTGTGTTGATAGTGTTTGTAAATTAGATCCATCTTTTATTGTTGATGATGGAATTCATGCAGATCAATATTTTTTACCACAAGCACAAATTGGTCACTGAATTTTGATTAGTCCCCCTCAAGCCGCCAAACTTTTGTCTTCCAATGAAAATTACTCCATTAAAAAAGATAACTAGCACTTTTGATGATGTGGACAACTATTCTGCTGACACGTTGTACTTTTTTGGCTGAGGTGAGCAGTGACATCAGCTCCTCTCTATTATATTTTGGATTGAAAAGGTGTCGGGATGACTTGATTGAAAGAAACCAAAGTTCAGTGACCAAGTTTTGATTATGGGGATAAGTTTAGCGATCTCTGAAAATACTATCCAAAAGAAGGGATCTCTGCATTTATAGGTCTTTTCAAAGAGGTGGTACTGTGATGTGAGAAATTGAAAATGCAGTCCCTAACTACATACTTGGTGTTAATAGTGCACTAATAAGCTCAATTTATTATTATTATTGTGTTGTGTTCTTTTCATGTGAAAGCACTTCTTGCCCTAGTGTAACAATGCTTCTTGTAGGTCTTTTATTGTTCTTCTCTTGGCATGCTTCTCTTTTGTCATGATTGGTGGTTTAATTTTCTATAATTTTAGGTAAACGCTTTGCCCTGGAAATTTTCTTCATTTCCCCATTTTAAGAAAATTGTAGGCAGTAAAGAGATGGTCCCGGTAAATTGCTCTAGGGTTATAGTACATGCTGATACTTGACCATATTAGATCGCTCTTGTTCATCCAATTTGTGGCCTGTGCAGAACTGCTGCAATGGATCAGATAAAAGTTGGTACCTGGGATGATATGCACTCTTTGTATCATGACATGCCAATATCTGGAGCAAAAAGAGTTAACATCTGTCAGTTTGAATCTCAAGTTTTGGAGAATTTCAGATTAAAGCTTCCATTGAACCCCAAAATTACTAAAAAAAACTACAAAATGATACTTTCTGAAGTTCTTTTTGGAGTTATTAGGCTGTTACCTACTATATAAACTTTTGTATTTGTTTACTTAATCTTGGGAGACGGTTAAACAGGAATAGAGAATATCCCTTAGAGGATTGTATTTGGGATGCTTGGGCTTGCCTTTGTTCCTCCTCCACTCATTTAAGAGTTGAGTATATCTAGAATTTGTCAATTTTACGCCTTTTGTTTTCGTTTTAGAACCAAAATAGTTTTGCAACTCTAACTGAGCATCTTTTGTTTCCTTTTTTATTTTATGATATAGCAAAAAACACGGGTTGAACGGGTTCTTGGTTTTATCCTCGCTATATGGGGTCTCTTGTTCTACTCACGCCTCCTCAGCACAACAACAGAACAGTTTAGAGTAATATATTTTCTTATTTTCTTTTATCACGCAATTATTGTTTCCCTTTCTGTCTAAATTGGATCTAAAACGCTCAACTCTTTTTGCACCAATTGTGAACACCAAAATTGTTTATTTATCCATTATCAACTCTGGTTAAATCAAGAGAAAAATGGCTAAACTGCTCCCAATAATTTTGCATGTTAGCTGAACCAATCCTTGCCACAAGAGCAAATATTTAAAATGGCTACATCCACTTGGCTTGATTTAATAGAAAAAATTGGGCTTACAGATTGCAAATATTTAATTTGACCTACAGTTGATGTAATTTCTGAACTCTAAAAATTGTTGGTGTCGGTCACTAAGAAAAGTTGGCTTTTACTTCAACTGTTAAGTATGAGAAATAATATGAAAAATAAATATTTTTTCTCTTGTTCGCTTTGAAGTCTGTGCATCTGACCAAATCAACCATTATCCAAAACTTGTAGTATCATATGCAAAAGATTCGAGAAGGCGCACAATTACAAGTGATGGAGACTGATCATATAATCATATGCGGGGTTAATAGCCATCTTCTCTCCGTATTAAAACAATTAAATAAGTTTCATGAATCAGCTATTCAACTTGGTACTGCCACATCTCGGTACTTCTCCTATTTAGCTTGAAGATTGTCTTTCTAATGGCTAAAGCTGACCAATTAATTTGTTTTGTTATATCTATTTATTATTTTTTTGTTTGAAAATACAAGGAAGCAAAGAATTCTTCTTTTGTCCGATCTACCAAGAAAACAGATAGAGAAGCTTGGTGATAGCATGACTAAAGATTTAAGCCACATAACTGTCTTTACGAAAAGGTATATTTTTTTATTTTCAATTGTATCCAATAATTATTTAATCTCTCTATCTCAACTTAACCTATTCCATGTTCTTATGATTAAATAATAGCTGTAGCCTTAGCTTGACAAAGTCATTCGAGAGAGCGGCTGCAAATAAAGCAAGGGCAATTATTATTTTACCAGAAAAAAACGACCGGTTAGTACAGAAGCTATCCTTAAGAACATATTATTTTAACTGCAAGTATCCTTTTTTATAGTACATTCAAACTCAAGCAATTGTCATCTCATCTCAAAACCTAGTCAGGTCTGAAGTCGATACCGATGCATTTTTATCTCTCTTAGCCTTGCAACCTCTTCTAAGTATTGCATCTGTTCCAACCATTATCGAGGTAAGATTAAATGATAAATTAAATAAATCAACCTTTTAGTAAAATATACTTATTGTATTATTTTTTTATTCTTGTAGGCTTCAAACACAAGTACAAGCGATCTTCTGAAGTCAATAACAGGGTTGAATGTACATCCAGTGGAAATGGTTTCATCTAAGCTGTTTGTGCAGTGTTCAAGGCAAAAGGGACTCCAAAAGATTTACCGGCATTTATTGAATTACAGAAGTACTGCTCCCAACTATAAGTTTAGTTTATTTTATATGAATTGCTGAATTTGATGTGAAATTCAACTATTTTCAGAGAATGTCTTTAACCTGTATTGCTTTCCTGATCTGATTGGCTTCAAGTACATGCATGCACGGCAACTAATTCAGGAGGTATAAATTACACTAGTTTTATATTACTATTTCATTATTATAGGACATTTGTATAAAGCACGAGAATTTTCGTAAGAGCCCCTTCCTTTATCTGCTTACAAGAGCCTGAGAGATTCAAACTTGCGTCCTTAAATCAGCTGGTTGTTGACATTAAATTATCAAATATTATGACAAGAATTCTGCTAATTGAAATGAATAAAAGTTACTTTCTAAGTAAAAATTGAGAACATCCTTTTTTTTTCTTCAACGGGTATAATTGTTACAGCTTTGAAAAGCAGTAGTATACCAACAAGAACATTAGATATCAGAACAAAAACAAAAATTAGGATGTTCTTTTAGTAAATGTTTAAATTCATGCAAATAATGGCTGGTGTTTTGTAATTTATTTACAGTGCAGGGCCTCTTTACAATTTTATTGTTGGCTTACTGGTAATCATTTTCTTTATTTATTTTGCTTCATTTTATCACAGGCTATTGTATGTGGTATATTTAGATCTGGAAGGATAATGTTTCATCCATCTGAAAACGAAGAAATTAGAGAAACTGATAAAGTACACTTATTCTTCAATTTAAATAAAAGGATAGCTCTTGTTATATTTATGCTTCTTTTTTTTTTTTAAAGGTTTCTTTCTGTAGTTGCTCCTTTTTCTTTCTGTAGTTGCTTCTTATATGTCCTGTGTATGGTGGTAAAAAGCTGCAAAAATTACTCCCTATTCCACTGAAAGAGATAAGTTCTTCAAGTTTAAACGGCTCACATAATTCTGTAGAACTACAGAAATTACGGCTCAGCAAAATTGTCAAGCGACCTTCAAAACCTCGATCAAAGGTACCAATTATCCAAATAGCTTTTCAAGGGATTTTTCTGGAGATGGAACATATTAGATATATCTGTTCTGTCCATGTTTCTTCATTTTTACCAAAGTACTATTGGTTCCTCCATTATTTGTGTAAGGAGAAACATAAAAGACTGTTCGGGTATTTTTCAAGATATTTTTTTTTGAGGATTTTTTTTTTAAGATATCAAGGAAGCTAAGTGCATCAGCAAATGTTTCGTAATTTTTGATGTTTTTCATATCCAGGCTTACAATGATGTTACAAAGTTATTAATATGATTGATTGAGTTTTTTAAATTTATTTTTCTATTTGTAAATACTGCAGTCGAATGAGTGGCATCTAGGTCCCACAGAGTGTATACTGATGATGGGTTGGACACCAAAAATTAGTGACATGATACTAGAATATGATAACTATCTTGGCCCTGGTAGTAGATTGGTAAGTGCAAGTACGTTGTGCAATCTCATATTTTTCTTGAAATTAGAATGTAACTTTTGTATATATTGTAAAAACGGCATTGTTTTTCTTGATAATTCTCAGGAAATCTTATCTGAAGTCCCAGTAGAAGACCGCAACATGCTATCAAAAAATCGACTCAAGAATATAAAAGTTTCTCACATGGTGATCTCTCTCTCTCTCTCTCTCTCTCACTGATAGATTTGTCCTGACAGAAGTTTATGTTGGCAGGTAGGAAGCCCAGTGAATTATGAAACTGTGAAGGACGCCATTTTAAATGTTAAAAAATCTGGGAAAGGTGGAAAAGATGTTCCGTTTTCTGTTGTTATCATATGTGATATAGAATGGCTTGCTGGAGGTGAACTATTTTTTTTTTGGGTACGAGTTGAAGGCATGTTAGCTAAGAATTTTGAATCAAGTTTAAAGTAAACTTGTTATTTTTTACAGATCCATCTCAGGCTGATAAACACTCAGCTTATTCTTTACTCCTTGCTGAAAACATATGCAACAAATATGGCATCAAGGTTTGTACTCATACGTAACTTGTTTGTATAAAAGAATAATATAAAAACGGACCTTTGGAACTATCCCCTCTTTGCAAAAGAAAAGAGATTTATGGCTTCCATTCCTTAGATATTTGTATATTATTATTTGCAGGTTGAAAACCTAGTGGCTGAAATTGTTAACACGAGACTGGGAAAACAGGTAACCTTTCTTTTACCTTTGAACTGCCTCATTTTACTTTTTTTGTAAAGAAAAAGGGATACTAACAGCTTTTTTGGTTGGTAGATATCAAAAATAAGGCCGTCCCTTTTGTTCATTGGTGCAGAGGAAGTTATGAGCCTTGTAACAGCTCAAGGTTCTTATCTCTCTTGACATGATTTTCTATAAAACTCCTTTATCTTTGCAATTTTCTAATGAAACAGTTATTGAAAATCAAAATTTCGTGGTAAATTCTAGTTGCTGAATGTAATGAATTAAATGAGGTCTGGAAGGATATTCTCAATTCTGAAGGTGACGAAATATGCATCAAGGTAACATTCATATGCTTACATGCAGTAAATGATTCACAAATAGGACCTGAAATTTCTCAAATTTGAACTAAAGTCCCAATTTTTGAGCCCTCCATGCGGAACATCACAAGTTCAAAATCCGGCTGAGAGATCTCTTGTCGGTATAAAGTTGGGAGGCTTTGACCTTCATCTTTTTTTTCGAAGGAACTCTCAATTTTGAGGTATCTGCAAATTGCACCCAACAGCTTGATCTCAGCATGCATTGGACTAGAGCCATGGAAAAGAAATATGAACACTTGGTCTGAAATTTACCATAATACTAGTTTTACAGTTGAGTTCTATTTGCAAGAAGCTCAAAGAATTGTAGGTGACAATTGAAACTCTCAAAGTACCGTTTTTCAGAAAAGACAACTGTGTGGATTGTTGATTGCTTGTAACAACTAACAAATACAGAAAAATTGAGGGGGGGAAAAATGCAAAAGAGAATACCCCAATAATATCTCTGGCCATACCAATCTTTCTCACTCCATCTGCTCTCCAATTTTATACAAGCTAGAAAGGTATCGAATCTGTTTACTTTTTTCCTATAAACATTAGTCTTACTGGCAGAACTTTACAGGAAGTGGGACTGTACATGAATGATGGTGAGACCCCGTCATTTTCAGAGCTGTTAGAAAGGGCAGTCCTGCGACGAGAGGTTGCCATTGGCTATGTGAAGGAAAACAAGCAGGTACCATTTTTTCTAAAACCATAACTTCTGATTGTATTGAAGCAATGAGGGCAATAACTGGTGCAGTAGTACCGATCATTCTTTTTCCTTTATGTTCTCTTTGTTTTTTGGTTATATGGCATGCTTTGCTTATTGGTACGTTACTGGTACATGCCGGTGTCTGTCGGGGCACTTCCAATTGTTTGTCCTGATTGCCAGTTATGCTACAGAATATTAAACTTGTATTACATGTAACATATAATATATGCATTGTTGTGAAGCTGTTTCATTTAATATGAGCCACTATAATTAGCTTGTTGATTTTATTATAATGTTCTTACATTGTCTTTTTATCTTGAGCCAAGATGACCTAATTTGCTGCATGCCTACATATCTTTTCAGGTCATAAATCCAAGCAATAAGTCGGAACCGCTGTATCTTAAAATGACAGATTCTCTTATTGTGATTTCCGAGTTTGAAGGAGTATAAATTAGTTAGTTGGGGTTCAGGTCTAACTCTCGTAATGAAAACAATTTCTTCATATTTGTAAAACCCTGATAAAAGAAGCATGTCATTTTTTCCATACAACTGGTAAATAATCACATAGTTTTCAGAAAATTTTCTGAACAAGTAGATATTTCAATTTATTTGTTTCTTGGACTGGAACAACAGAGGACTCTGATTTCCACATAAAGGACTAAAGTTACAATGTAACTAGATATTTCAAATTTATTGAAACCTATATTTTTGAACACGTGAATTTATTTTGTTTTGGACATCAGCACCTCTCCTTACACTAGGTCTAGATGAGTATGAGAGAAACTAGTTACTCCAATTAATCTAGGTTGCTGAAGTGATAAACTTGTTTTCTTGATGTAATAGATTTTTGTGTGTTGTTGTAGGTGGTAGTTTTTTTTTGAGGGAAAGGTGTTTGTTTGTTTGTTTTGAACTTTGTAATTTTTGTTTCAACTTGGCTACTTTAGATGTAAAACTTTACAGATAGTTTGGCACCAATTCGGTACCAGCTCCCGTGCTGCTTTATTTCGAATTAAATCGGTGGGATTATCTCACTTTTCTTACTAAAAAAAATGTTTTCGACATGCTTACAACTGAGAGAGACCAAATTTTGATCAGAACGTAAAACTTGGCCCCACATTTGTCCCGAATGAAATCATAATATTCTATAACTTCTATAAATTTTGGTGATATTTTGATCATCGGTTGAGTTATGTACATTTTTTTGAGAAAAAATATGGGTCAATGCCCATATTTGATTCCATTGAAAATGGGAAAGTTACAAGAGTATTATAACAAAAGAAAAGCTAAAAATAAGAGAAAGTTGCTCAAACAGCTGAGCATGTAAACATGGAGAGGAAGAAAATTGTAGTGTTGAGAAAAGAAGGAAAGAAAGAAAGTAATAGAAGTAAAATTCAATGCAGAAAATGGTCGTTTGCCGCTAGTTTCGTTATTCTCCTGAGGTTATCAACCAATACCAGTTCTGTCCTCCTGTTCTGGTACCGGCCCTCCCACTGTACCAGTTGATGTACCGGCCTGGTTCATGGCAGTAGACATTCGAGAACCCCGGGTTGCATGTTCCGTTGCGCTCCGCTATGCGGTCCGTTTACCGGCATTTGCGGAGTGCCCCTTGGTACCGTACCAGTAATGTTCTTCCACTGCAGTCGTGTACTCGCATTGTTGACTGAGCTGTGGTAGTACTCACTTGCCTCACTATCTCCTCCAGTAGCTGGTCCATATCCTTATGCACTTCTGTGAAGCACCGAGCACATCTTTCTCTCCATAGGACGAATTGCATTATTAGGATCATTGTTTGTTGCTTCCCAGTCAATGTGCCCACCTTTGCCTTGCTAGTTATTTCAATTGTAGGCTCTGCCGGCCAGTTCTCTGACTGCATGAGTGTTTGGAGTTTTGCATATATTCTCCGTGTGTGGAGACAATCTTCAAACAAGTGTTTCACCGTCTCCATGTGCGCATTGCAAAATAAACACCTGCTGACCAGTGCCCAACCTCTTTTCTGTAAATTGTCATGCGTCAGGATCCTGTTCTGAATTGCCAGCCATGTAAAAACCAGGATTCGAGGTGGGGCGTTGACCTTCCATATTCGGGAGACCTGTTTAACAATTTTCAGTTTGGTTTTGAGGTAGGCGTAGGCTGATTTTACTGTGAAAATCCCCATGGTGTTCCACTTCCATTGAATTGTGTCACTAGCATGTTGAGTAGAGACGATCGATGCCAAGTGCTGTTGGAGGATGCACAGTTCCTGTTGTGCCTCCAAGGATAGATTAGGTCTGAACAGAGTCAGGATGTTGCTCTCCGTGACCATATTTCTTACCATGATGTCCATATCTAGCGCATAGGAGAATAGATTGGGGAGCGTATGCTGGAGTGCCCCTTTGCCCCAGTCATGATACCAGAGGGCAGCCGATGACTCGTCCCCCAGGATCCACCTCGATGAGGCGTCAAAAAAGGCTGAGATGTGAGAAGGCAGGGCAGAAAAAATCTGTGCCACTGGTAGGCCATGTGAAGTTGACGCCGTCTGTGCAAGAATTGACTTCCATATTCTGCTGTGAGGGGTAAACCAAGACCACCTCCACTTTAACATCAATGCATAGTTGAACGTCTGCATGTCCAATACCCCCAATCCTCCGATTGATTTAGGTTCACAAATCGCCTCCAGCTGATGAGGCTATACCCCTTTTGGTGGTCCGAGGCTCCGTGCCAGAGAAAACAGCGTCTAATTTTATCGATTTGGTGAATCACCCACTGTGGCAGCTTCAAAACGGACATGATGTAGACCGGCAGTGCGGAGACAACCGAGTTGAGTAGCACCAAGCGCCCCGCAATGGATAGTAATCGTGCTGCCCAGCCCCCCAACCTAGTGCAAAGTTTTTGAATTAGCGGGAGGAAAGCCGTTTTGGGTAACCGGCTATCTGACAGCGGGATACCGAGGTAGGTAAATGGAAGGGTGGCCTGCCTACAACCGAAGATGTTGACCAGTTAGTCCCCTTGCCGCTGTAGAAATTGTAGGGCAATTATTTTAGACTTTTGTAAGTTTATGGCAAGGCTCGAAACTTCATGGAACACCAGTAATGCCACCTTAATTGCCCTAGCTTGGTTGGCATCCGGCTGAAGAAATAGCAATGCATCGTCCGCGTACAAGAGACACGGCCGCATTTGCGTGTACGGCAACCGGATAGCTCCCGTAGACGTGAGCTTCTGTAAATATCTCGCCAAGAAGTCCATGGCGATAATGAACAGTGACGAGGATAGTGGGTCTCCCTGACGCACCCCTCACTTCAAAATTATTTTCCTTCCCAGCAGTCCGTTAATAATGACTTGAGAGTTACCTTGTAAGACCGAATTTTTTATCCAAACGAGCCATTTAGGCGGAAACCCCAAGCTGGCCATCACTTGCAGGAGGAAGGTCCAACTGACCGTATCGAAAGCTTTTCTGATGTCCAGCTTCAACAGTCCCAGAGGTGTTTTCCCATTCTTGGCCATATGGAGTACCTGCTGCGCATACACATAGCTCTCAGTAATATGTCTGTTTTTCTGGAACCCTGTTTCTGTATCCCCAATGACCTTGTGCACGTGTGATTGTAGCCTATTCGCCAACAGCTTGGAGAAGATTTTTTGTATGCCATGAAGTAGACTAATAGGACGAAAATCCCCAGGCAACTGGGGGCTTTCTTTTTTCGGCAGGAGGACAATGTAGGAGCTGTTCAGCAGGTAAAGGTCAGTTTCTGTCATCATGACGTGCCGAAATGTGGCTACAAGGTCAATCGATAGCATATCAGCAAATCATTTGTAGAATTCTCCCGAAAAGCCGTCCGACCCGGGACTCTTGTTGTTCAGCCATTGTTGCATAGCCGCCACTATTTCTTCCCTTGTTATTGAGCAACAAGATCGGTTAAATCCATCATAGTTGGGTATAAATTTGACCAATGAATATTGGGGGTTGGCGGTGCCTCGGAGCCCATCAGCTTGCTGAAAAATTCGAAAAATATTCAGGCTTTGGTGCCCTAGTCCGAATATAGTGTTGAGTCGTGCTGAATCTGAGTTATCAGGTTTGCCTCTTTGAGCCCGAGGCAACCGCATGGAAAAATCTGGTTCCCCGATCTCCATGGAGCTCCCACTTGGTGCGCGCCCGTTGACGCCAGACATCTTCTTCTAGCACTGCCAATGCCGTGTGTTGTTGCTTTATGAGGGCAGTGGTGAGTTTTTCAAGGCCCGTGATAGGCCTAGTTTCCGTACCTTGCCGACCCAAGCAAGAAATGCCCTGCAGACCGTGATTTGAGCTTTGATGTTGCCGACCTTTGAACTTGTCCAATCCTTTATTCGCTGCTGCAAGTGAACCATCTTCATATACATATCCTGTGGCGTAGCTGCCACTTCCCGTGATGTCCACTCAGCTGCAACCATTGCTTGGAAGTCGTCGAAGCAGAGCCAGACTTTCTCAAAACGGAAGAATCGAGACCGTTTAAAGTTTGTCATAGTTATGAGCAGAATCGGACAGTGATCCGAACTCGTGTTGGGTACCACCTTTTGCGTTGAGTTCGAAAAAGTGACATTCCACTGAGCCGAGATTAAGAACCGATCGAGTCTAGCCATGTGCGGCCGCGACTGGCCATTACTCCAAGTGTAGTGCTGGCCACCTAAGGCCATGTTGAGTAGTTCCAATTCTGATATCAGATTGGCAAATGCAAGGGTTGATCTCCAAGTATTTGTATTGTTGTTTCTATCCTCGAGTGTTATCGTGGCATTAAAGTCTCCTCCAAGGAGCCAAGGGATATCGTTGGGTGGCCTTGACGGTCTTAGTTCCTGGAAAAAAAATCAACCTTTCTCGATGCGAAGTCGGGCCATAGACCGCCGTGAAGGCGAAGACCGACCCGTCCAGACGATGCTTGAAGTGAAGCGTTACCGAAAACTGGTTCAGCTGCTGCAGTATTGGGTCATATAGCCTCTGGTTCCACGCAATTATGATACCTCCTCTTGTCCCTTGAGCCGGCAACATCAAAAAGGTCTCCAATCTTTTTCCACATATTTCCCTGATCATTGATTGGTCTATCGCCGGCAGTTTTGTTTCCTGAAGAGTCACAATATCCGATTTCTCGACAAGCATCGCTTGCCTCACCGCCAACCGCTTAGGTCTCTCATTCAAGTCCCGAACATTCCAAGACAAAAATTTAAGTTTAATTTTCTGATTCATATTGACACAGTGAAATCTCCAAAATTTCTTGATGAGCATGCTTGGTATACAAAATTAAAACAACAAGTGCATTTCTCCACCCTACTGCTAACCCATCTACTCTTGTCCACTTCCCCAATGAAAGAAAATAGATAACTAAACATGGTTATGATAAACCCACCAAGACCGATACATTGAATGTAAATTGACATAAAGAAGGTGTATCCAACGGTAGCAGCTCATCCCCTGAGTTGAGTTTAGTTGTTGGCCGAGGCCGAGGCCTCCTCCCACGTAGTCACCACCTCGGCCTGAAGCCGTGCCAGTAAATCTGGACTGAGCTCGATCTCTGCAGTGGAGACCACTAAACTGGACTGAGCTCGATCACCACCTCGGTTGAGTTATGTACATGATTGCTTTGTATTGATTTAATACGTTTTAGGAGTGTAAACGGATATGGATATCCGGGCGGATATCCGCTCCGAATCCGCATATAATCCGTATTCGGATTTAAACGGATACGGATAATTATCAATTACCCACAGAAGATGCGGATACAGATACGGATATGGTTTTAAATTTTGATATCCGTTTACTATCCGTATCCGTATCATGTGAGGTTTTAAATTATTTTGTCTTCAAGGGGATTTGAACCCATGTCATGTGAGGTGAAAGTCTAAGCAACCGAGATACAAACCACTACACCACACTATCTTTTGTTACTACTTCTTTATTTTGTTTATTTTGTTCTATATTCGTATTCGAATCCGTATCCGTAAATTATCCGCTCGTATCCATATCCGTTTAAGGCGGATATGGTTTTAAATTTTGATATCCGTTTACTATCTGTATCCGTATCCGTATCCGTATCCGCTCATTGAAAGACGGATACGGATTTGGTATTAGCATTATCCGCTCTGTTTACACCCCTAAATACGCAGCATTTGTACCCGAGAAAATTTATCTAAGTATCAAGTCTTAAATTGTTTTATCATAGATCTCTAAATAATCTTGTAACAGGTATCAATTTTAACTTGTAAAATATCAACTATAAATTAGCAATTTTTTATTTCTATAAATTGTGACTCATATATAAATTCCATGCTTGACAAAAATTGGCAAAATTTATATTCTTCGTTTGAAGTCGATTTTAATAGAATTTGGAGTTAAATTTATGAATCATCTTGATAAGATTAAATACATATTAACTCCACCATATAATAATGTGACTTAAACAAATAATTGGCACATAACATTCTGGACAAATTTGGAGCGAGTTGTAAATAAAAATTTTAGCACTCGTATTAATTTGAGTGATTTGTCGATTTGATCTGAGTCATTAGAAATATCCAGTTATTTTTTTTTTACTGAAAATTACAATAAAATGTTGGGTAATTATATCTTCCCCATCTATCCATCCCCCATTTCATCCTCCAACTAACTAACTACCTTTTCTAACTATAATTCAAAATTCTAATTACCTAATGGCCATACAAATTAATTACCCAATTTTCTCCATTTATTTATTTTCTCTTTCTCCCTCCCTCTCCCACCTCTCCCACCTCTCCCACCTCTCCCATCTCTCCACCTCCGCCTCCGCCTCCACCTCCGCCAGCCTCTCCCACCTCTCCCTCTGCGCCTCCGCCCGCCTCTCCCACCTCTCCCTCTCGGCCTCCCTCTCCCACCTCCACCTCCGTCTCTCACCTCCGTCTCCCACCTCCCACCTCCGCCTCCTCTCTCTCCCACCTCCGCCTCTGCCGGAGTAGATTCATCACTGTCGACCGCCGGGTCAGATCTGAGTTATTTGCAAAGAACAAAGCTTCATTAATGGTGAATTAGAACAGTTCGTACTAAGTACATATGGATGAATACTTAATGTTTTAGAGATGAATACTTCAACGTTTATGGATGAATACTTAATATCTTAGGCATAAATACTTTAACTTATATGTATGAATACTTGATATCTTATGGATGAATACTTTTTTATTTGTTTGGTATGCACATATGTTTGTAATACTCTTGGTACATTAACTATTTACACTTACACGATGAGGATGAATACTTGCTTAATGCGGGATGAATACTTGTATGACGAGATGTGAATACTTGTGCAACGGACAACTCGAAAGTATGTCATCATGGATCTCATTTGAAAGAGAAAATTGTGTAGAAGACATTCGTGGTTTTAGATTTGCAAAATTCCTCACAGATCGTCAGAAATATTGGTTAGATTGAACGGACAAAAAAAAACCCATCTCTAAAAACGTGTAATACTCTTGGTACATTAACTATTTACACTTACACGATGAGGATGAATACTTGCTTAATGCGGGATGAATACTTGCATGACGAGGTGTGAATACTTGTGCAACGGACAACTCGAAAGTATGTCATCATGGATCTCATTTGAAAGAAAAAATTGTGTAGAAGACATTCGTGGTTTTAGATTTGCAAAATTCCTCACAGATCGTCAGAAATATTAGTTAGATTGAATGGAGAAAAAAAAACTCATCTCTAAAAACGTGTAAAAGATGAGTGATTGATGTGTCCAAATATGCTTCTATTGCAAAGATGAATACATTTATATAGATGGATGAATGCTAGTTGTGTTACAGATGAATACTTTTTTTGTAAATTTCTAAAATGAGCTGAAGGTAGTTAGAAGTCCCCCACTTAATTAATGCGCTGACGGTTATGCGGTCCCCCACTTAATTAATGCTCTGACAGCTGTGCGGTCTCCCACACATGTTGTTTGTCCCCTACTTTCTTGTTGTAATATATCCAAATATGTTTCTATTGCAAATGTGAATACCTTCATATAGATGGATGAATACTAGTTGTGCTACATATGAATACTTCTGCAAATTCCTAAAATACACTCACAGTTATAAATTCTAACTAACTAACTACCTTAATTAATGCAACTGACGGGGATGAAACGGGGGATTGTTCACGGGGGAGAGCTAGGCGGACCCTAAAATGTTTACTTCAGACATTCTTGTCCAAAATTCAGCATGTCGTCTACAGATCCGACTCTGCTGCTTTTCTCTAAGAAAAGTAGGGTTCTGTTTTTCAGATTCCAATCATTCAAAATTTTTCATTTGCGTATCTCGATAAAGAAACTTTTTCGTGCACAAATCTCAACGAATTTGAATGATTGGGATCGGAAAAGCAAGACCCTGTTTTTTTTAGAGAAAAGCAGCATAGTCGGATCCATCGTTTACAGTCATATCCGAGTTCACATGATCACATCTACGATTGATCTTAGAACTAAATTAGAAAAGGCGGCTCAATAATTTCTTGCTAGGCAGAATTTCACGTTTGGAAAAAATACATGACTCCTGTTTTGATTTTTAAGCAGTTGCAGAACTAGAAAATTGAGATTAAAGAGCTGAATAAACTATTGTAGTGTAATTTTATTTTACAAGAAAAACTAAAAGATACACGTATTTATAAAAATATTTATAAAATATAAAAAATAAAACTAAAATTTATAAAATACAACACGATGATTTCTTTTAAATTGCTAATCTGATGTATTAATTGCTAATATAATTACTGGGATGTACCACAGGTTTTAAATTAGCAAGTTTGCTTTAAAAGCAACTCATTAGAGCATCTACAATGGTGATTTCTTTTAAATTGCTAATCTGATGTGTTAATTGCTAATATAATTGCTGAGATGTACCACAGTTTTTAAATTAGCAAGTTTGTTTTAAAAGCAACTCTAAATTAAATAAGCAACTCTAATTAAATTTCTGAGATGGAGTGATTTAGAAATTATGAATCCCTTTAATTGCTAAACTCAGCGACGTGACTCAAATTAATTGCTAAACGTTTGCTGGAATGGAGATGCTCTAAAACTGCTAATTGGCCTCTCTAATTATCAGGTAAATCCGCCTCCGTTTTGAAGGCGCTCTTATCATGTACAAAGAGCACAATATCAATAAGTTTTCTTTGATGTTTATAATCTATAACTATTAATACAAAAAAAAAAAAAATTAACTTTAACTCTCACATTTTCAAACCATATTGAGAGCTACTGACCAAATATGCAGAAAGTATAAGAGTACATTACTATGCATAGCGCAACTTAATCCATACATGTTCACAAATTCCTTTGTGAACTCAACTTTAAAATCTATTGGATTGGCTTCAAACGAAGAATCCGGATCGTTGAAATTCTTTTACCTTACGAGTGATGCATCTACATGCAAAAATTTTAAATTTTGGAATTAATTTTGTAAGAAGTTAAGTGGTCAAAAAACATTCAAAAAATGAATGCATTAAAATTAATATATAAACCTTTTCGTTTTGACCGCTTAAATTTATACTAAATTAATTCGAAAGTTTAAAATTTTCACATGTAGAAACATCGCCCGTAAGATAGAATGATTTCAATGGTTCGAATTCTTCGTTTGAAACCAATCCGATAGATTTTAGAGCTGAGTTCATAAATGGACTTGGTGAACTTAAGAACACCCTAGTTTTACTCTAATTTCTATATGACAATATATTTAGAGGTCAAATTTTATATTTTTAAATACTTTTGATATTTGACGATGTATTTTTAGAAGGGAGATTTCAATAATTAACGACTTTGTTCGATTAGATTCTTTAGAAAAAGTTGAGTTTGTTTTTAGAAATAATTATATTAATTTGTTATTACGATTCTGATGTAGCATGTATGTGTCTCTAAGAATTTCTAAGAATTACATACGCTCAACAATACAACTCCGTCATAAGAAAACATTATAACAAATTTATCTGCAATAACAAAAGAAAATATAAACACAGTTGATAAAAATAATAATCTAATCGATGTGACAGTCCGACTCTTAACTTTTTGTAAAAATAAATGAAAATTAATCTAATCAATCAAATGTGATAGTCCGACTCTTTAACTTTTTTTTTTTAAATAAACGTGTAATAATAATAAAATGATTGATTTTTTTTTATTTAGTGATTAAAACAGTATTGTAGTAGGTTATATTAATAGGTTGTACGTTCGAAACTCAAATACAAAATATTATAAATATTAAATAGTTGAACAAATAACTTCTTAGCCTCTAACTTTTATTTTAAAAACAAATAAATAATGTAACCATCACTAGAAAAGAATAAAAGTCTGGTTGGTAGGGGTGTAAACGGTCGGATACGGATCGGATAGTGGTCAAACCGTATCCTTATTCGTTATAATTTTTCAGATACAGATACGAATACGGATAGTCTCGGATACGGATACGGATAC
Source organism: Carex myosuroides (assembly GCA_028015225.1). Lineage (NCBI taxonomy): Eukaryota > Viridiplantae > Streptophyta > Magnoliopsida > Poales > Cyperaceae > Carex > Carex myosuroides. Next base: position 852,928 of record CM051481.1, read on the forward strand.
AGTCGGATATGGACGGATACAAATACGAATATGAATATAATTCGGATAATTAAAAATAAATTACTAATGTACATTCTAGTAAAGAATAACATCTAAATATAATTTTTTTATTCATAAATTTAATTAAAAAAAAATTGTTGGTTACGGATAGTCTCGGATATGGATACGGATAGTCTCGGATACGAATATGAATTGGATAATTTAAGTAATTTTTCGGATTAGGATCAGAACGAAATAGGATAATATCCGATCCGTTTACACCCCTAACTAGTCCGACATTTTTATTAATATCCAAAGTTTATCAAATTAATTAATATACCCAGATTCGCTGGGATTTAATAAAAATGTCCTTACCGGCCAGAAAATGGCCAGTACCCTATTTAATCAACTACCAGCCATTTTCTGACCGGTACCCAATTTAATACACTGCCGGCCAGTTTCTGGCCGGTACCCTTATTATTATTATTATTTTTATATTTTCTTTGATTGTTTTAGGGTTTATTTGCGTATTTTCCGTTAAGATTTTATGTTGTACTATTTTTGTTATTGTTGTAGTATTTACTGTTTAGCGTAACTTAGTTTAATTTAGCATATTCGTGATGATTTTTTTATTTTAGTATAATTCTCATTATATTAATTTAGTGTAATTATGTTAATTTATTTTAGCATAATTTTGCGTAAGTTAGCAACGAAAAAAGATCTAGAAAAATATAAAAATAGTACCATACATAAAAAAGAACCGAAATATAAGATAAAATCGAAACATAAAACATCAAATATAGTACACCAAACATAAATAGTACAAAAAATCACCGCCACGGGTTGGGAGACCATCGCTCAGCTGGTACTCCTTAATTATGCTAAAATAAAATAAATTATTATGATTATGCTAAACGGTACATACTACAACGATAGCAAAAATAGTACAACCTAAAATCTAAATATAAAATACTACAAAATAAAATCTGAACGGAAAATACTCAAATAAACCCTAAAACAACAACAAAAATATAAAAATAATAATAATATGAGTACCGGCCAGAAAATGCCGGTAGTGTATTAAATATGATACCGGTCAGGAAATGACCGATAGTTGATTAAACAGAATACAGCTATTTTCTGACCGGTAGAAATATTTTTATTAAATTCCAGCGAACCTGGTGTATTAAATAATTTACAATAAACTTTGGATATTATAAAAATGTCGGCTAACTGGTTGACTTTCTGGGCGATTTGTAGCCGTTTCTTTTTCCTAGTACGTCGATAAAATCGGATCCGTATCCCTCCCAGGTACCTGACTCAAGCAAATTAAAACGGACGGTCCAGATTAATTCTATCTGGGTCAAATTCAATCCGGTACCTATGGAGACTGTAGGTGGCAAGTTTTGAGATTCGTGCCATGTTAAAAGAATCGTCTGATCATAATTTGCTTGAGTAAGGTAACCTCAGAATTCGATGAAATCCTCTTCATTTTTGTCTCTGCTGTCGCTCTGTCGTGCTCTTCTGGTGCACAACTGTAATCAGAACTCTGAAGGCCAGGCCGCATCACTTCCAGGCCTTCGCGTATGCTATCTTAAGTCTTGTCGTCTTCTCTCTGGAGTTCCTAATGGCGACTTCTCTAGGCGTGCCAAGGCTCCCCTTCTCTCCCAAAACCCTCCAAACCCTCAGACAAACCCTTCCCCTTTCTCTTTCCAAATCCCTCCATTCCAAACCCCTACCTCACCCCTCCATTTCCCCCTCGCCTTTCATCCTCCGCCTCTCCCACCGCCGTCTCTCCTCCCGCCCTTCCGCCTCCGCCGGAAACAACAGCGCGTCCGCCTCCGGTGGAGGTGAGAACTACGATTTCGACCTCTTTACCATTGGCGCCGGCAGTGGTGGGGTCCGGGCATCTCGATTAGCTGCCAATTTCGGTGCCTCAGTTGCAATTTGCGAGCTTCCGTATGCCACCATTTCTTCTGACACTGCTGGTGGCGTGGGGGGGACGTAAGTACAACTCATTATCTTCTTACTCATTGAATATCCTTTTATGTTAATCATAACTCAAAGTGTGTCATATAGGAAATGCATTTGATATATTTTGCATTTTCAACTAAATTCGAGCAGGTGATGTTCAGTGTTGTAAAAAAATTAAAAAATGCCAGTAAAAGATTCCCAGCTTCTATGGTTTCGCTAAGATGTTAAGATGTTAATGGAATGTGTGCTAAAATATATCATGTTATGCCTCTAATCATAGATATTCTTTAATAAGAATTTTGTCCCCAGGCTTTGCAATTGCCATAAGGCCTCAAGTATCTCTAAAAGGCTGGTAATTGATATTATTACTTAAGCTTTAGATTTCAGAAGAAGATTTTTAAGTAAGCTACCAAAATACTCCTAAACTAGATAACCATCTTGCTAGTTTTTGTTTTTTACGTTTAGATGTGTGCTTCGGGGATGTGTTCCTAAGAAGTTAATGGTCTACGCTTCAAAGTTCAATCATGAGTTCGAAGAGAGTCATGGGTTTGGTTGGAGTTATGAAACCGACCCAAAACACGACTGGGGAACACTAATAGCCAATAAAAATGCTGAGTTGCAACGCCTCACTGGTATCTACAAAAATATTTTGAATAATGCTGGTGTAACTCTAATTGAAGGCCGAGGAAAGGTAATATGGTTTTCTCTTGAAGAACTTCTTTATGTAACCACCTGTTGCCAGTTGGTCAAGCACAAAAAAAAGATAAAAGATAAAATTAAGATCAATTAAGTAGTTGTTATTCTTGCACCAATCTATAGTAGTACTTCCTACTGATTGATTTTTTTAGCCGTGGGTCTACACCAGCACCAAGTTTGGTTTAACAGCAAAGAAAGACAACAATAAAATGAAATTTGTAATGAAATGAATAGGCGGAAGATATTTAACTTTTGAAAGTTATATACTGCCAAAGGGGCAAAGAAAGCCATACAAAAATGTTGATGAAATGTGGGAACCTTAATTAAGGCTTGAGGAAGCACTGTATTGTTGTGCTAATACCTGACGGGCTGTACTTAACTAAATCTTTAGGACCTGTACCTGTTTGGTGGCCTAGACATGAGAAGGGGTACAAACATATCCAAGTTGGAAGAATTTTGCAAGTCCTGGGATCATAATTCGAAAACAGAAGTCCAAAGGCAAATTTTAACTTCTCTTTTCGTGTTTTCCTTCATCTACAGGTAGTTGATCCACACACTGTTAGTGTGGATGGAAAACTCTACTCGGCCAGACACATACTCATAGCTGTTGGAGGCCGGCCTAACATGCCAAACATACCGGGCATTGAGCACGCTATTGATTCTGATGCGGCTTTGGACTTGCCTGCCCGGCCTGATAAGATTGCAATAGTTGGAGGTGGGTACATTGCTGTGGAATTTGCTGGTATTTTTAATGGCTTAATGAGTGAAGTGCATGTGTTTATTCGACAGAAGAAGGTGCTTAGGGGCTTTGATGAGGAGGTAAGGCTTTCATAATCGAAAAAAAAATCAATTGGTAAAAATGTCTAAATTTACCTAACTTCTTTGTGATCAGTTTAATAATTTACATGTTAGGAGTACAATAACAATTGACGGATCTTTTTTTTTTGTCTTGGGTCCTGTCGTTTCTGTATGTGAATTGGCTTACTTGGGGTGTGGGGAGTAGTTTCCAATTGGGGATTTGGAGATTAAATGAGATGTTTTCATTCTAGTGGACTGATTTTTTAAGGCACATTTTGCGTTTTGGAGATTGATTGGGGATATGGGGTTAGCTCTTCTTTTCTTCTTCTTCTTTTTTGTGTGGGGGGTGGGTTTGTGTGGATTGGGGTTTATGGTTATTTTGTAACTGGCAAAACCTGACCCAGCTAAAAGTGCATGTGACCATGACCCTAACCCATTTTTTTAAAATTCAACGGCCCAAAATCCAGTCCAAACCCAATCAACCTGCTGCCAGAGATGGCCCAAACCCAGGCTGGATCGAGCCCAAACCAGACCAGCCTGCCACAAGACCAAATCTGCAGGATGAAGGCAACGATCCAAAGCAACCCAAATCCAGCCTGACTAACCCCAAACCCAAAACCCAAAACCCAACACAACCCAAACCCAATGAACCAAATGTGGAACAATTCGACCTGATAGACATAAGACCTGAAGCCGAAATGACCCAACCGAAACAGAACTGACTAGTATGATTGCCACCTGTACTTCTTGCTAAATCCGTGCTTAATTGAGGTTTTATGAAATTGCTATTGGGCTACCAATCTTCACTTGATTGAGGGTTTTGGCCATATCGGACCCAAAAAAGGTTCTCTACTAGTTTTTGTACACAGTTAGCTAAAATAATACAAACTAAATTTCTCATAGTTGCATTACCTCCCTTGAGGAAAGCTAATATTTTTTCTATTTTTTTTGGACAGATTAGGGATTTTGTTGGTGAACAGATGTCACTTAGAGGCATAAAATTTCACACGGAAGAATCTCCTCAAGCCATAAGTAAATCAGAAGATGGTTCACTTTCTCTGAAAACAAATAAAGGAAAAGTCTCTGGTTTCTCTCACATCATGTTTGCTACTGGTCGGAGACCAAATACAAAGGTTTATTTTTAAACTTTTTTAAGGTGCATTTCAGGTTAACAATTTTTTTAATACTCGTACTAACTAGAGAATTGCAATGTAGAACTTGGGATTAGAGGATGTTGGAGTGCAACTGGCAACAAACGGAGCAATAATGGTACTAAAAATTATATATTTATGTAGTACTTGGACCGGCTGCAAGAAAAAACCCATTGCCTGTGGCCCGCTCAAGATCAATTCGAATCTAACTCGAGGTCAACTTGCTTGATTAGACTTTTGGCTAGCTTGAGCTTCAGCTCTAACCTGATTTCATTGACTCGAGCTCAATTGGAAATAAATCGACATGGATTTTAATTATTAAATTTGCAGTACTTAACCATGAAAAAGAATGGCATGCTTTTTTTTATATATATGTATTTTTTTTCAAAATTTATTATTAAATCAGCAAAATGTTGATTAGTAAATAAATATAATTTAGAAAAGAAAGTAAATATAATCTAGCAATGAGTGAACATTAATTATTCAAGATAATATGAAAATAAATAAAACAAGTGCTAATAATGGAGCTCGTGTAGAGCTCGAGCTCAATTTGAGTTTGATTTAGCTCAAGCTCGATAGGTTTTTCAGATCGAGCTTGACTCGACTCGACTTATAATTATATCAAGCTAGAGTAGGGTCAACTTGACTTGTAATTACACTCGTCTCCCACCTAAAAGATTTTCTTGCCCATCTTTTTTGCTTTATTGAGCAGATAATAAGAGATGAATTGTGAGAACAAAAAAGGTGGCATGTTGTGGGTGTTTTCGACATTTCTTTGAGAAATGTTGCTGGTGATCATGATATATATTATTTATTTATCCTTTGTTTTGGGGTTTGGGGTTTCCCTGTCATGCCACCTGGCAGTTATGCCTCATCTGTGCAATTACACAAAGACAAGTTAAGAACTTCTGCAAATGAAATATTGAGAAACATGCCAAGGGCAAATCATTTTCTTTTCATTTTTAATTATAGGTTGATGAATACTCGAGGACAACAGTTGAGTCAATTTGGGCTGTGGGAGATGTGACAGATAGGATAAACCTGACACCTGTTGCATTAATGGAAGGAGGTGCTTTTGCGAAAACAGTGTTTGCTAATGAACCCACTAAACCTGATCATAGGTTTGTTAATGCATTCTAAATCTCTTCTGCTTCTTGAATTGAAAGTGTATGTTAAAAATTCTCCTTTTTGTTGCCATTTTTTTTATAGAGCGGTGCCATCAGCTGTGTTTTCCCAGCCACCAATTGGGCAAGTCGGCCTTACTGAGAAACAGGTGAAACATTTTTGTCCTTATGCGGCACTTTGTTGAGGACATTTTTATGATGGTCCTGTAAAATGTCAAAATGTAAACCTAAAAATATTATGCATTTATCTGAGAACATTTATACCCCTTACAAACATGAAGATAATATATTATTGGTTAAAAGAAATTTGGTGAGCAGAGGATGTTTGACATTTTACATATTTAGGGATTATGAGCAATAAAGAGGAATGGATAATCATGCTGATGTTTCATAGAGGCATCTTGAACTTATTTGCATCTTCGTTATTATTATTTTTTATTCTAATGCAAGCATCTGTACAGGCAATTGAAGAATATGGTGATGTGGATGTCTACACATCTAACTTTAGACCACTCAAGGCCACTGTTTCTGGTCTACCTGACCGGGTTTACATGAAAATGCTTGTATGTGCTAACAGTGGCAAGGTTTTGGGTGTACACATGTGCGGTGACGATTCACCTGAAATCATACAGGTTGGTGGCAGAATAGATAATTTTTTTATATTTTATTTGCTTTTCTCCTTTTTCTCTCTTTCTTCTTTTTGTTTGTGTTTTGCATATGTGGATAATGGGGAGTGGGGAGGTGGAAGGAATGGATGCAGTATGCTTCTTCTAAGCTAACCATAGAAATAAGTACAAATGATTGTTTCTACTGTAGCTTATTATTTTCATATTTTGTTGTTTGCTTCTGCAATCTGCATTGTTTTACATATATAATCCATGATATCATCACCTATAATAGGTTCTCCAAATGAAGTTCTAAGATATCCCAGGATCTTGATTATCGTGGGCTCTGAACCTTATAGATTCTCAATTGTTGATTATGATCTCGTGCTATAATGGGGGGAAAAACCATAAATAAGTGGGGATTTAGGACTGCCATCCTGCTGTTTGGATGGAACTGAGAGGGGGAACTAAATAAAAAAAATATAGCTTTGTTAAAGGACCAAACCGGAAAAGTTCTGAACTTTTAAGGTCCATGACTGCGACTACTCTTATTTCAGAAAATTAAAAGATATTGCGTGAACATGCTTGTATTATATTATTGCAGGGTATAGCTATTGCTGTGAAGGCAGGATTAACAAAGGCGCAGTTTGATTCAACTATCGGTATCCACCCAACAGCTGCAGAAGAACTCGTGACAATGCGAACTCCAACTAGAAAAGTTCGCAGAAATTCTTCGTCTGACGAGGTTTCTTTCTTAAAAAATATTTGCTATTTATCTTGTCCTTACCTGTTATATTAATGTTTTGATTTGATTTCTTATCCAGCAAAAGGTTAAAGATGCAGTGAAATCAAGTACATAGCGTACCAAGGCATGGTGTTTACTCCTCTAAAATGTGAGTCCATCTGGTACAGTCCATAATTTCTTCATCAATGAAATTTTTTAAACAACTTTTTTTTTATGAGAAAGTGGGGAGAAACCCACCGGTTTTATTGAAACCAAAATAGCGTTTATACCAGACACTAAATAGCTGGTATCTAACAATTACAAACCATGTTTAACAAAGCCCTGCACAGTACTGAATTTTAGCCTATCATAGAAAGCACATTTTAAATGATTATGTCAACATCCAAGTCTTTAGAGTTGGCTGAAACATTTCCATACCCAAACGTTTGTATGGTATCTCCTTCCATCTCCTTTGTACCAAGCATTGGTAATTGCTTTTGCATTTTAAATTGGATTTTTTTTATGAAGGGTGGTTTGTTGGATATTGCAGGTTCTGGTGAGGCTGTCTATATTTTGCGTATTTTTTCTAATTAGGTAATTTTTAATAGAAAAGTTTTGAGATGGAAAATAATATCCTTGGATTTATTCTAATAATTTTTGAACTTTTTGTCACGAGTGTAAATCACTTGATAAGTTATGAGGCTTTGCAATTTTTGTTTAAATTTTGTTATTCTATGTTTATAACTGTTTTAGTTAAATAGTGCTGTGTTATCTGTTAATAAATATTTCTTTGTGGAATTCAGATATTGGACCCTGTACCTGTCCAAGAGAAAATCGACCCCTAGATATTTTTTTGCTGCCGGGCTAGTAGTTTTAATCCGTCACTAATCTTGACGTTCTAAGATTAGGAAAAAGAAATAATTTGGTTTGCCTCGAGGAATTTCGGACTTGCCCACCGGGACTTGCCATTTCTATAATCAGTGTGTGGTACAAATTTTATTTATTACTGAATATGACCACCTGCTAAATATGATTCAGTATTTTAAATGTCAATGCTTAGTGCATATGAGAGGAGAGAGAGTTATGTTAAGGGGACTGATACAGAAAAAACTAACTAGTTAGTGGCTCGCTCGAGATTGGTTCCAAAAAAAAGTTATAAATAGCTCACCTGATTCATACTCGAGTTGAAAACAAGCAGGCTTGTTTCGGCTCGGTTTCTCATCGGACGAGTTTGAACCACTCTCTGCTTTGGCCAGTTACATGTTGATCTAAACTATTGTTTATATTTTGATTTCATTTGAATTGTTGATGTATTATGATTATATATTATTCTGCCTCAACTCAGGTACAAACAGATATGACATTTGGCGTCATGAAAATTGTGAAAATCATTTTATTAGAGAGCTAGCTCGGCGAGCCATGAGCTAGTATTTTCAACTTGCAACCAAAAACCGGCTGGCTCGGTTTGTTATAGTCATGAGCCGACTTCGAGCTTCGCCTAGCTAGTCTCTTTTCGGCTCAATTACATCCCTATGTTACGGCGTGAAGAAAAGAGGTACCGTTAGTTGGACTTCAAATCTTGATTTTAGAAGTTTGAACAATCGATCCAAGTAACTTAATGTGATCTACATATCTAAATCTTGTAGGATTTCAGATTTATTATTTGTAGAATTAAAAAAAAAATTATATTTCTTGGAGCTGACCTTATAATAATAAAAATATCTGTTTATCAAATATTGCCTCTTTTCAAATTCGAAACTGTAGTAAAATAAATTATAATAATAATAATAATAATAATAATAAATCGGACCGAATAAAAAAATTAAGTTAAAAAAGCTTGTAAGATAAGTGAAAAGTTTCAACATTCATTATCCGTTATGAAGTGATTTATTGTGTTATCGAACACAAACTATGATAAATTAATATATATAATTATATACACATCCACACACTAGTATTGTTTCCATGCGTTCCAACAGAGATATATTATAAGAGAATAAAAAAATTCTCAAACGAAATGATATATTTTCATAGAAAATTTAGACTAAATGACAAATAATATTTTTTAAATGACATATTAAATTACATCTACACATAAATAACATTCCATAAATGACATATTAAATGATAATATTTTTTTTTTATCTTTTTGATATATTTTCATAAAAAAATCTCAAGCAAAATGATATATCAAATGACAAATAACATTTCTTAAATATTATAAAAAATAGAAAGAAATGAATACATGACCAATCAATTATCAATAAATTCCAAAGTTTCTTAAATGACATTTAAAAAATAGAAAGAAATCAGGACCAACAAGAAATATAATACAATTTGCATGTGAAGAGTACGTGTCTAAATAAATTTAGACTTCTACACATAAAATAAAATAAAAAGATGCATACAATCAGAATATTTAATCGGAGGACTAATATTTAATTCAAAATTTCATCTTTTAATAAAAACTGTTGGCGGATCAGGACATCTACGTGCTTAATATAAGAATGGAGATATATTTTGGTGATATCCCGGCCCGTAGACCCGATAAATTAATATAAATATTCGAGTAGAACTAGGGTGCTCTCGAGTTCACCAAGCTCTTGGTGAACTCAAGTCCAAAATGTTCGCGCAGAAGCGCAACGCAAGTTTCGGTACGCTTGAGGGCGTACCTTTTAAAACCGCGTTTACACTTCACGAGTAAGGGTTGCAAGTGCACAACCCCTATCGAGTAGTATAATCGGGTATCGATCCACAGGGACGGGCAATTACTAGGTTAGAATCTACCAAACTCAATTAAAAACTAGAAGTGAGAAGGTTTTGGTTTGGTATTTAAGTTCCTAAAAAGGTCAATTCAAGCAATTCAAACAATGTAATAAAATGCTAGAAGAAATGTAAATTGTGTTTTGATTATGGATAAAAGGCGTTTCCAGGGTTTCATATTTCATCTGTGATCTGCCTCTAGTGGTACGGCCCGTACCAAGTTGGTACGGCTAGGCCGTACTCCACTTGGTAAGGCAAGGCCGTACCACTCTGGTAAGACCCGTACTGGCTTCCCAGAACAGAGCTTACCAGTTCGAGTTGATGCATTTCCTTGCTGGTACCTTGTGCTAAACTCTTTGGAAAGGTTCAATTGACCATACCTAAGGTTCCTAAGCCTCAACTGTCGTTTGTTGGATCAAGATCTAGGTTGGAATGCAATTGATTGCCTTTTAGGGATTTCTACACCTCAACTCTCGTGTGTTGGTACAGATCTACCCTAACTGGTTGATTGGAGACCTAAGGCACCCTCTAATCTGTCGATTAGAGGAGAATTCAACCTCTCGGCTTCAATTCGAACAAGTCTACCCTAAACAATTGATTTGGTTGAGAGATTGAGATGATCACATGACCTTGATAGGTTCGATCTAAACCTAGAGGTTCATCATACACAATCACAGCTATCAAAGCAAAAGATAGCAAAGAAATCACAATCAATCAATCAAAAGAGTTCATACAAGATACAAGTCAAAGAAAGTCAAAACAAATCAAGAATCCATCTCTAAACCCTAGAAACTAAAATAACTACTCACAGCACATGATCTGATCTAAAAATACAATAAAAGGGATAGAGATAGCCATGGATCGAAGGGATCGAGAGGAGGAAGCTAGATCCGTCGAGTTTCGCCTCTTTCCTCTTCCTTCCTTCTTGCTCCTAGCTCCTTAGCTCTCTTTCTCTCTCTTACTGTGCTCTCAAATAGATCTGGAATGGAATGTATGTCGAAATTGGAGAGTTCCCCGCTTTAAATAGCCTCTGCCAAAATTTGAATCTGTCAGGCCGCCTTTAGGTAAGGCCCGTACCAAAGTGGTACGGCCTGGCCATACCAGGCGTGATGAGCTGAAATCGGCTAAGTCCGGTAAGACCCGTACCAAACCTGGTAAGGGCCGTACCAGATCATCCCAAATCGTCGTTTCTTCGTGTGTTTTGCTCCAAGCCTGCAGAAAACAAACAAACACCCAGCAGTACCAAATTCTAAAGATATATCGATGAAATGCACATGATTCTGGTGAATTAGGGCACGAATCTGGTACTAAAACAGGCCTAAAATAGACTAAATATGCGAGGTATCACAAAACTCATCGGATCGGCTTCAAACGACGAATCCACCGTTGAAACCCGTCTACCTTACGAGTGATGCGTCTACATGCAAAAATTTTAAATTTTGAAATTAATTTTGCATAGAGTCAAGTGGTCAAAAAACGTCAAAAAATGAATGCATTAAAATTAATTTATTAACCTTCTAATTTTGACCACTTGACTCTATGCAAAATTAATTTCAAAATTTAAAATTTTTGCATGTAGACACATCACTCGTAAGGTAGACGGGTTTCAACGGTCGGATTCGTCGTTTGAAGCCGATCCGATGAGTTTTGGACTTGAGTTCACCAAGGGCTTGGTGAACTCGAGAGCACCCTAGTTCTACTCTAAATATTCTATATCAAAGGATAGATAAATGAGATAATAAAAAATATAGCACATTTATGTCTGTTTTACACAAACACAATAGACACCTAACACTGACTAACTATTTATTTAAAAAAAATAACAACTTTACATTCTTAATCTATACTGTGATTTTTATTAATATCCAAAGTTAATTACAAATTAATAAATATACCCACGTTAGTTGGGTATTCGGTTCACTTTTTTTCTCAACCGGCTATTAAATGGCCGGTCCGGATACTTATAAAAGTAGCAAAGGTGTTTCGTTTTTTTTCAAAACATCATTCTCACAAAATTCACACTCTCTCTCTTCACTTTCTCCAAAGTTTCTCCTCCTCTTCTCACATTTGCAAGTAAGTCTCTTTATTTTTTTTTAAATTTATTTGAAGTCCAAAATGGTTGTAAATTGATAATCTATATCTCATACCTCACAAAAAAAAAACAAAGTAATAGCCGATATTTTTATTAATACCCCAAAAAAAACAAATTATCAAATCTGCCCCCACCCCAAACTTATTTTTAAATATACCCCAACCGCCCGTCCACTGGGCGGTCCACTTTCAGCACCCGACCGCCCAACAGCTGGGCGGTCCAGTACCCGGATATGACCGCCCAGCAGCTGGGCAGTCCTCTATAAAACCCCTATAAAAGGGGTTTTTCTCTCTCCTGAGCAGCACAGTATTCATTCCAACCATTTTCCAGAACCGAAAGAGAGAAAGAGAGGCGATTTTGAGGCGATTTTGAACAGTAATTCCAGAACAGTATTTTCAGAACAGTAATTTCAGAACAGTAATTCCATAACAGAAATATGTTGGTTGCACTGTATGTGGGCGGGAAGTTTACCCGGGGTGCGGAGGGAGCACAGTACACTAAGAAAGCAGCCTACGGCTTCGAGGTAAATGAAAATACCTCATTTGTTGAACTGAAGGGAATAGTGTATAAAAAGATCGGTGTGAACCCCAACCGGTATGATATAGATTTAGCTACCCAGATTAACACAGTAAGTGGTGGTAGACCTTACTATACCAGGTATCCAATAACAGATGTCATTATGGAGGAGTGTTTACAACACTTTTGAGTCACATGGGGTAATGGTAATGGACTTATATTCCAGGAGAGTTCAGCGTGAACCCGGAGTTGGAACATCTAGGGAAAATAGAGGTTATGATCACTCGGGTTATGACAACCCGCATCACTCAAGTTATGACAGCTCGAGTTATGAGCACTCGGGTTATGACAACTCGGGTCATGAACACTCGAGGTATGACAACCCCCGCCACTCTAGTTATGACAACCCCCGACCCTCGAGGTATGACAACCCCCGCCACTCGAGTTATGAACCGCCCGTATCACCCGTTTATGAGAATTATGTACCTGATTTTACCACTGATCTACCACCACCACCACCTCCTCCTGAAACCCCAATCCAACCCAGATTTCCATCTGTACCACCATCAATACCTATAGTGTCACCCATTGCTACCCGGAGAGACCTTGACCTTGATGCTGAGATCGATGCCATAACACAAAGAGATTTGCAAACAGGTGACGAATGGGACAGGAATTGGGATTCGGATCACATGTCAGAAGGTGATGGAGATTATTTACCTAAGGAAGACAGATTTCTGATTAAAGGTATGACAGATAGGCATCCGTGCCCCACATTCAATGATATCACTGCTTTTGAAGAGGTAGACATCTCATTTTTTGGGCCGCGTGTCAGGTACAATGAAGAGCTTGCTCCGCAGCAGGTTTACGCCAACATAGATGAACTTGTGAAGAAAATAAATGAGGTCCATGTTCACGGCAACTGGGAGTGCAGAACTCAAAAAAGGGACCGAAGAAGGTTAGTAATTGTTTGTGCCGATGAAGCGCATTGCCACTTCCGTCTCTATGCAACCCCTGTGGGTAAGGGCGAGGCATGGATTATTAAGAAGTGTGAACCACCTCACACATGCAATGCTGCATCATCAAGGAAAGACCATGCACAGCTTACGGCTTCACTTATTACCGATGTAATTGAGAATGACATTAAGGAGGACCCATCGATGAGCCTTAAAGAGGTCGCTAGAGCTATCAGACGGGTTTACAAGCATGTCGTTCCAAAATACAACAGGTTGTGGAGAGGACGTGAACTTGCGATTTGCCAAATATTCGGTAGCTGGCATGGTTCATACAACTTGCTTGCACCATTGCTGCAGGCCATAGCAAGTACAAATCCCGGCACTGTCTTTGAATGTTGGAATCTAAGTGTACCGACTGTCGACAACGCGTTGCAATTCAAAGCCATAGCATGGGTGTTCGGTCCATGTATTCAAGCTGTGCCATACATTAGACCGGTCATCAGTGTAGATGCATGCTTCCTGTCTGGCCGTTACGACGGGAGACTGTTGATCGCATGTGCATATGATGCTGAAAACCAGTTGTTGCCTTTGGCCTTTGCAATTGTTGAGAAGGAGGACGGGGAAAACTGGAGAGTTTTTATGAGGTTCGTAAGAAGACAAGTGGTTGGCGACCGGTTCTTTTGTGTCATATCAGACCAGCACAAAAGAATCAAATATGTTTTTGATCGCCCAAATTTCGGGTGGTCGACAGCGAACGGTGATTGTGTGCACAGGCTGTGTATGCAACATGTTACAGACAACCTACACAAGAACTGCGGATCTGAAAAATGGGTTGCAGATACATTCAGAATTGGTTGCAAGAGGAAGAAGCCTAGAAGGGTGGAAGAGATGTTCAAAGATTTTGCCAAGGTATATATATTTTTATTTGTTGACTTATATTTTCTGAATTATTTACTTAAATTTTCTCATCTGAAATTTTTTTTTTTGCAGTACTGTCCAAAGGCAAATTTGTAGTTACTCAATGTGGGAAAATATAATCCCGCCGATATTGCTGAGCCACCCGTATATGAGAAGATATTGCAAGCCCGTGATGGAGGTTTCTGATGGGGAATTATGACCACAAATGGGTCTGAGTCCTTGAATGTTGTTTTCAAGCAGAGTCGGCAGTTCCCCGTGGCAGCAATTGTGAATGACACCTTCTACAAGTTAAATGCATGGTTTGTTGCACGGCGTGTTAAAGCCCTCGAATTACTGTCCAGAAATCAAACATTTTCAACAAGGGTGGAGGGGAAACTAAGGAAACATAGGGAGAAAGGTGCAGCTACGAGAGTTGTCCCGTACGGGGATAACCAATTGGAATTCGAAGTGCACTGTCCAGATGAGTTTGCTCCAACCGGCCGTAGACCGGATGGGACTATGGAGTTTGTGAAAAGGATGTTCAAATATGTTGTTATTTTTGCACCTGACAATACTGTAACATGCACTTGCCAAGGAATCCAGTTGGCCCACCTACCTTGTTCTCATGTTATGGCGGTGTGCCGAGAGAGAAACTTCTCTGAGGATGATTATGTCGCAGACATGTACCGTACCGATTACCTTGCGAGTACTTGGGGTGCATCTTTCCATCCTTATCCCAACCAGTATCAGTGGCCGCCCTATGTTGGTGATAGAGTCTGTCCCGCAAGCGGATGGTCAGAAAAGAAAGAAGACCCCACAAGCGTCGAGTAATGACCATGGACGAGATGGAAGGTAGGCAAATGGGACGTCAGGCCCGCCGTTCAACAACTGACAGGTAGCGAACAGGTACGGTTGATTTTATTTATTTACTTATACTTTATTTTGATTTTATTTCAACTGGAATGCAATGCAGATGTCATTAACGAAGCCAACGAAAGATAAAATACTAGAGTTGTTGCTGAGGCTACCGGTAGTAGCCACCGCACTCATTAAAGCCTAGGAACCGGTAGTAGCCATGGAGAGACATCCGGTAGTGTCGCACAACCAGCTGCACCCAGACCCAGACGTCGTATTTTGAGTTTGTTCGGCCGTCGTCGCTGATTACCAAGTTTTGTTAAATTATGTTATGAACTATTTTAGATGTATATTGTGAACTATTCTAATTGGTAGTTTGTGAACTATGCAATTTTTTATTTGCCTCGATTATTTTATATGCTTCATTTTTGTTATTTTTAATACTTAATTACATATACAAAAACTAACAACATAAAATATAAACAAACACAAAACTGATGAAATAACGTCTACGACATAAATTCTAAAAATTCTACAACATAAATTCCTAAAAAGTCTACTTCTTACAACGAGCCTTGAAAGTGCATGGAACAAAGTCATCATCAGAGTTTGTCTGACCTGGATCAATCACAGCAGACGAAGTGGTAGCTTTACTAGTACAAGGAACAAACTCGTCGTCCGATGCTGGAGGCTCTGGATCAACTTTCTTCTTTTTCAAACCAAAGTCGTAGGGGTTTTTCACAAAGTCATCGTCTGAAATTTCATACCGACCATGTCGTCTACTCCATTCCTCCATCTTACATGTCTCACAATTAAGAAAATCATGACATACTTGACACTTGTACTATTTTTCCTCGTTTTTACCTCGATCACTAATAGACACTCCTCTCGCTACGCCACGATCTCGGTTGCTCGCTTTCTTACCTCGTTTGTTACTATCCATACCTCTACTAGTCTCAAAATCACTCAAAATCGCCTCAAAATCGCCTCTCTTTCGGTTCTGGATTTGTTGGAATGAATACTGTGCTGCTCATGAGAGAGAAAAACCCCCTTTATAGGGGTTTTATAGCGAACCGCCCAGCTGCTGGGCGGTCAGATCTGGGTAGTGAACCGCCCAGCAGCTGGATGGTCTGGTGAGGAAAGTGGACCACCCAGTGGACGGGCGGTTGGGGTAGATTTAAAAATAAGTTTAGGGTGGGGGCAGGTTTGATAATTTGTTTTTTTTTTTTTTGGGTATTGATAAAAATATCGGAAGTAATAGCTGGCTCAACATTACAACATAACTTTTACCCGCCCCAATTTTTATTCTACAGCAACCTACCTAGTAAACATCAAATCCCACTACTGAGAGACATGTTTTTCACGCCATCCCCGTATCTCCCTTCCGATCATCACGCCCACCCCCTTTGAAGAATCGACAAAAGAAGAATCAGTCAGTTACAAACAAACTAGAAGGAAGAATCGGCGCAACTCTGACGGTGAGTGAATTCTGATTCAAGCGTTTTTTTCGCCCTAAACGCGGCCAGTCGTTTTGGAAATCGCCCAATAATCGGACCGTGGCTGCCGATAGGTTTTCCAAACCATGGTAGCAACAATGGAATATTGCTTGATAATTCCATGGTAGAAGGTCCTAATTTCAAGTACAGTTCTTTGTAAACACTTTGCTTCCATGGTAGGGGGTTAGGGTTTAATGCATAGATATAATAAGGTGATTAGCAAATGGCAATAGTTACTTGACAGTAGCGGTGGTTTTTCTACTTGCTGATTTATGCAAATCTGTGCTTAATATTAGCCATTGGTGTTAGAGGAAAGTTTGAAAAACCCTAATCTTTCGGTCTGGTCCAGTTGGGCTTCAACTTTTGGATGCCCCTCTGAACTTTTGAGTTTGATTCAATCAAGAGCCCTCCAATTAACCAAAACAAGGTGAGTTTTGTTATTTCTGTCCCAGCTCTCTTGCACCTAAGGAGCACAGCTCATCTTTTCTTCTCTCGTCCTGTCTACATTCCTTTAAAATCCAGATAAATTACAAAATTATTTTTCTCCATCGCTCAATGAAAGCTTGCAGAGAGAGAGAGAGAGAGAGAGAGAGAGAGATGAGCAGTGTTCCGTGAAGAAAGAAAAACTAGGATTAATACTTAGTTTATGGAATGGTTTGATTGAATCAAAATCAAAAGTATAACCAGTTGGTACCTGAAGTACCTATTATGTTCTAGCCATATCTGGTGCTAGGAGTACCTGTTACATGATTCTGCATGGCAACTAGAAAGTGGAAACAACTCAAACAGAACATTATACAAAAGCTTAAAAAACTAACATAACATTTCGTATTTTTTATCCTTTACATTATGAAACCTTTCAGATCAAGTAAAATGGTTTTTCTCGAGGCAGAGATGAACTCCAATGTGCTGATCTCTCCTGATCAGCTGACCCCTCAAGGCCTCCTCCTTCAAAAAGCCATCATCACACGCCTTCTAGAAGACATCGCCAACAAAAAGGCCTCAAAGGAGCATGGCTACTTCATAGCCATCACCTCTCTAAAATCGATTGGCGATGGGCGAGTGCGCACCTTGACTGGAGATGTCCTGTTCCCAGTCAGCTTCTCGTGCCTGACCCAGAAACCGACCAAAGGTGAGGTGTTAACTGGCACAGTTGAGAGAATCCTGAAGCATGGGCTGTTTGTAAAATCAGGTCCCATTGAGGATATTTTCATTTCTGAGAAGATGACTGGAGATTACAAATATGTCCCTGGTGAGAGCCCGATGTTTCTAAGTGCAAAGCACAGTAAGCTGGAGAAGGGGGTTTCGGTCAGATTCAAGGTGGTTGGGTTTAGGTGGATGGAGGCCGATAGGCAATTCCAGCTTCTCGCGTCACTAGCTGGTGATTTTCTCGGTCCAATATGAGGTTTTCAGTTTGTCTTTAGAGTTTAGGTTTAGTTAAATGGTAGAGCTGTGAGATGGCGTGTTTGGGGTTCTTCTGCTTGAGGGAATGATGGTGAATGAATAGAAAGAGAGGTACTGTTGTTTGGCTGATTTTGTCTTCTATGAAATAACGTAGCTTGGTTGTGTATTTAGTTTTATTGTGTTGGTAGACATATCTAATTGTTGGTTGCTTGCATATCTAAATTCTGTGTGGATAGGTCAAATGGATCCGTATCCTCCCAGGTACCTGACTCAAGCAAATTGAAACGGACGGCCCAGATTAATTCTATCTTGGCCAAACTCAATCCGGTGCCTATGAAGACTGTCGGGGGGCTGTTTTGAGATTCGTGCCATGTTAAAAGAACCGTCCCATCATAATTTGCTTGAGTCAGGTAACCTGAGGTGATGTGAATTCAGGTCATATGCCACTTTTTATACTAAATAATAGCCACCATATATCTGAAGAGTTTCATCTGCACGTTCGGACTTATCATAGGAAATAGAATGTGACAGGAGGAAGAGGACTAGCAATAAGAGAGATTACATTGTGAAAAATATACCTTCGTTGGTATAAAGTTAGTTATCTGTTTTGTGATTTAACTTGTTTTAGCGCCTTTTTTACATGTTAATGCACTTTTTAACTGTATATAGCAATCTGCTGCACAGCCCACCGTTGTTTAACAATGACAACAAATTACCTCGAAAAGGCTTTTGATTTCGTTCAAGGAATATCGACCCATCTTACAGATTAATTAAACCACGCAAACACCAAAAAAGTTAGCGAATAAAAAACTGACCATCTAAAAAAATTCGGAATTTACAAAATCATCATTAGTTGGCAGCTTTCATCCATAAGCATTATATATCAGAGGGTAATAAAACGGTCAGAACTTGAAAAAGAATTCCTATGGACACAATATAATATCTACCAAGAACTTATTTGCAAGGCATAATGACATACTAGGAGGCTATAGCTGGGACTGAAATTTAAGGTGGTATGACAGCACCATGATAAAATCCTTGGCAGATGTTCCAACTGTTGTCTTTATTCTATCCGACGACTCGTTTCTGAGCCACATGTTCATTAAACCATGCACAGTCGTGGCTGGGCTTATTGCTTGGCCTCGGCACACTATCTCCACCTGTCACATATCCACAAAACAAATTATATAACCTAAAAGGAAATAAAAATGTTATTATATATGTTTATAAATCTAAATACACAGGAAAGAAAGAAAAAAGAGAGATCAATGTAGGAAGTACATACTCTGTTTGGGCTTTCTACCCCTAGCATATTTGAAAAATCAGAAGAAGAAAAATGTTGCAGTAAGCGTAATAATTTGTAAAAGATGACTATTCAGAATCAGAAACTAACCTCGCTTTCAGCACCAAGACCAAGTTTATTCTTGACATATTTTTGTATGGAAGAGACATTCATTTCTCCATCCCTGTCATATCAGCATAACGAAGATATAAATTATGCAACTAATGATAAATGGTGAGCCATCTAGTTTGATTTGTAATTTAGCTAACACATGTCATAAGAATTATGCATCTTTACTCCTAGTCTAAAGCAGGTCAAGAACAACAACAACAAAATAGAAGTTGTCTAAAAGTTAGACATCAACTGATGCAACCAAAAAATTAACAAGTAGGTTATATTGGAAATGAACTTACTTAATTCTCAAAAAGTTTGCAGTTAGCTGAGGCAATACTGCTCCCACTTCCCTGATACAAAAAAAAAAAAAAACAGTAATTCAGTGCTGCAAAACATATTTTCTTACTTCCCATATTTTATCGGCAAATCAACCCAACTTTTGCCTTAGTTGCCAATTTGCAATTAAGAAAAAAACACTTTGCTTCTAAACTCAATTAACAAAAGGTACAGTATAACAGAATCTTACAGATTAGAAGATGCAACTAATGAGAACCAAATTGGCTTGCTACTCAGTAAACCTTGAGCAGAGACCTTTGCCTTCCTACTGGAACCTTTGTTTCTTCTTACTTTCAGGAACCTCTTTCCATTATCTTTTCTCTCCTCTGATTTACATGAAAGCTTATGTTTCCCGTTGCTTCGGATAATTTTGCCTGTTTTTATTTTTACAGCAGGACTTGGATTCTCAGGTTTAATCAAATTTAATCCCTTTTTAGCCCCTCTCTCTCTCTTTTGAGATTGACTGTTAGAGCCATCAACATCTGGACTTATCTGCATAAATAATGTGTAGAAGTATAGAAATTAAATAGAGAACCAAGAATTTAATTTAAAAACAGCAGCCTAAATAAGCACAAGGGCCTAAAACGTAAAATAAATATAATTTATTCGATGAACAGAAAAAATAAACTCTGGTACATGCATATATTAGAAACAATTCACAATATTTCAAACTATTTTACCTGAATCCCAATGCAAGTCGTCTTTTTTGTACCTTAGCGCTAAGCAACAGAAAGGGCTTAAATTCTCCAAATTGCTTAATGAACAAAGTTCAGTTATTTTGACAATTTGCAAAATAACCAAAAGTAGTTTACCATTCACTTGTCTTATGGTGCAATTAACATGAAGGACCTAAATTAACAACAGCAGTACTTCTCTTTTGGTAAATTTGCAACAGTACCCAAAGTATAGTTTATCTACCTGTCTCCTTGCATAAGTCATCATAACAGACCCCTCACGTGTACCCATGTTTTCTTCTTCTTTCAGTTGATCAAGTTTCAACTTCTTCTTAGCATTACCACTGAGAGGAGGTGAAGAAGACTCATCAGACAGATAGAACCTCCTAGAAGCTTTCGATTGAGCATCTGTTGCAACCAGAGAAGATAGAGATCTCTCCTTCACTTTTTGAATTTGGATTTGGATAGGTGTTACTGGATTCTGAGGGTCTTTGTCAGACTCTGATTTTTTCCTTTTGATTGGAAATATTTTCTCCCTGAGGTACTGGATGTGGTGATCTGGTCTGTATAAGAAAAGTAAAAAATGTAAACCACCATGAACCAGTACGGTATCAAGTGGGCTATTCTGGATTGCTATGACCAGCCTTTTCTTCAGTAGTTTCTTCAGAAAACTACTATGGATTGACTCTGATCCATTAGTACCTAGATAAAAATTTGACCATGCAACCTTGGTCTGTATAAAAGCAACCAGACCGGTACAGGTACATATCAGCTGGTACAGTGATCCTATGTTGAAATCAAGGAGGATCTTGCTATAAAAAAGAAAATAAACAAACCTAAGTTTATCGGCAGCGGAACAGCCAAGGTCAGTGTTGCAAATGGGACAGCATTCCTCCTCCTCATCCACTAGCTTTTTCGTAATACATTTCCTACAAACTGTATCAAAATTATTGTTTCAGGTTGGTAGTGCGTGATAGACAATGTATGAAAAATGTAACGTGATATATCCAGATTGAAAAGAGAATTATGTAGATTCAAACAGAACACCAACTTCACATATAATTTGCTTTCTCCAGAAAGCAGTATGACCTATTATGACGAGAAATATATCTCAATGCTTCTGTTATATGAACAAAACACGTCAGTAAAAATTGTGAAGTATTAAGAAAACCTCATGAAATATTTATATAACAAAAATATAGCAATGAGGCAACAGATCCTTCATGTTCAGTTGAAACAAAGTATCCTAAAACAATTTCAGAGAATAGCTATCGCTAGAATAACACCAAAACTAAATATAATTCAAAGGCGTACCTACATGCACACATCGAACTTATCCTTCTAGAACCACTACGAACAACAAAATTCCAGCAAGAAGGCATCAAGATTAACAAACCAATTCACATGAGGAACAACAGCAAACACAAACTAGAGAGGCAAGATGACAAAAGAGATGAATACAAAGCATAAAGCACGTAAGGTAATAGATAGAAACGAGACACCCACGCGATCGATCAAAGAGGGGGTGTAGAGAGAGAGGGAAGAGGCGAGAACTAACACGTGTGAAGGCACTCGCGGATGGTGGTGGCGTCGCAAAGAAGCCCCTGGCAGAGGGGGCACGTGAGGCACGTGACGAGCACCTCCCGCTTCACGCTCACCTCCCCCCTCGCCACAAGTCGGGACAGGGGAGGCTGTGGCGAGCACCCGTTACCGGCGGATGCGGCGAAGGAGGCTGGCGTGCGCTGGGTTCTCCGACGACGACCCAACGGCATTGTCTCGCTAGAGAAGGAAAGGAAGGAGAGAGAGAGAAAGGTAATTTTGTGATTTGTTACTTCTCTCGCTCTCTCTATGTGTTGGGATGGTGATGTGTTTCAATATTATTTCTCTCTCTACCCCTCAGCCTCAGGCTCGCTCGCTAGACGCTAGTTGCTTGGCGAATTAACAGGGAGTTCTTGTTTTTGTTGCCTACGGGCTACGGCCTACGGGTATAAAATTTAGCTTATTTAAAAAATTCCGAAACTAAAAGGAAGACTTTTCCTTTTATGACCCTCTTACTGTTAGGATTCATTTTAGTGGGCACAATAGTACAACTGGCGAATTGAGTCCTTCAACAGTTCAACCTGGTTGTCACGCTACTTGGCACAAAAATGGAAGGGGTAACCTGCACCATAAAATTACTAGTATGGAATATATTACTAATGAACAAAAAAATATCATACAAAATAACGTATTAAATAACAAATCTTTTTTTTAAATAATATAAAAAAATAAAAATAAAGACATGATCAATCAATTATCAATTAATTAAAAAATTCTTAAATAGTATTTAAAAAATATAAAGAAATTATGACCAATCATAAAGATAATACAATTTGAATGTGACGAGTACGTATCAAAATAAATTTGGACTTTTATACGTAAAAAAACATCAAAAAGATGCATAGAATAAAAAAAAGACAGATTATTTGGTTAGAAAGCTGATATTCAATCTGAAATTTTAACTTTTAATCACAGTCGTTGACAGATCAGAACATCTACGTGCTTAATATAAAAATGGAAATATATTATTCCCTTATTAAATAACTTGACAATTTCATATAATTTAAATAGTTTTTATTGAGTGTTGAATAGAAAATAATATATAATTAAAAAGATGAAAAACCAAATTATCTAACAACATAGAAACTTTAAACCGATTCGACTGAAATCAAATCTCCATTCCATTATTAAGCACGTTGATGTCCTGATCCGCCAACGGCTACGATTGAAAGATGAAATTTCGGATTTAATATCAGCCCTCCAATCACATAATCTGTCATCTTTTGATTAAATGCATCTCTTTTATGTGTAGAAGTTTATATTTAGTTAAAAAAAATCTCGCCACACATACTGCCACACAATATGTTACAATTAAAATTAAATAGACTATTTTTTAGCAACTTTTTTCTTTATTTCTTTATTTCCTTATTCTTTATTTCCTTATTTCTCCTTCTTCATTTCTATCCATATCACCCCACGCCAAAAAAAAAGGAAACTCTCGAAACTTCCCCTTCTTCATTCATACGTTTTCATTGACTTCCCCTTCTCTCTGTTTACCCTATGAAGTTGGTTGTTTCTCTCACACTCTCCTCTCTGTAAGTTTCTCTCCACAAGTGTATGATTTTTACCCTTCTCTCACAAGATCGACAGGCCACACTATTTTTTGTCAAGATTTTCCACTGTCCTTCACGCTCCCAGGTCTCTCCGTACCAAGATTTTTGATCGCCGCCTGCACAAGGTAAGATTTGCAACTGATTTCATTTACTCTTTCGCTTTCTTAGATTTTTTTCTTCAAGTACCTTGTGTTATGTATGCTATTAGATTTTTTATCACATGGAGGACATTCTTTTATATTCTATTTATGAGTTATGAATCATGATCAGTAACAGATTCCTTATTTAACTGAACTTGGGTACTTTATTTGTATTTAGGAATTGCCGGTATCTAATTGGAAATGCAAGCACTCTTTTGAAGAGCGAGTCTGTTTGGCATAAGATTATATCTGACGCCAAAAACCATGATTTCCTTTTCAAATCTGAAGAAGACAAAGAGCTGCACAATGCAATAATTAGAGCTGTGATTGACCTAGATGAGCTTGAAACTCATTCTGATTCTCTTCACATAAGTGGACCATAGTCCAAGGTAAATGACACAAGATTATTTCCAGAAAAACACTCGAGACTTATTGAGGAGAAGTGTAAGTTGTTGAAAATTGATAGATACTGTTTCAGTGTAGTCCAAGACCTTATACAGGCAGTCCTTTTGTATCTTGCTTTTATAATTCCAACAGTTTGTAGTGTGCTTGGTTGTTAAATATTATACATCTTAATTATATTGTGATGCTGATAGTTTTTGTTCATTTATACATTTATTTATATTCAAGTCTAACACAATTTTTTTTTGTGTGTGTAGGGATTTAAGGGCCATCAGGCTCACATGGTAAGAATAAATGAAAGATAGATGTTGAAGGCCCTGGAACTAAGACCTTAGTGATATCTAAATTTGGATCATTTTGAGTATTTTAAATTTTAGTAAATTAGACCAAGCTTTAAAACTTGATAGTATTGGTATCTATTTTGATTTTACTGGCTAAATTGTTGAGAAAATGAGAAAATTGACATCTATGTGCTTAATATAAGAATAGAGATGTTTTCCCGATGCAACGCACGGGCACGATACTAGTAATAATATACGTACTTTAAGATTCAACTTAATAGAATCATATTCACTTTAATGACCTAAGTATTCAACTAATCTGAATTATTTATATATCATGAATAATACAGTCCGTGATAGTTATAAATATCAATGAAAATATATAGCTTTGAACATTTTACATTTCCCCAACAAATTGAAAAGTATCATATAATTTCTGTATGAATTTATAAATTGCACTTTGTGATTTCTTTATTCTCTTTTTGAATTAATACACAAAATAAAATTACAAATATGGTACTCCTTTCACACTTATTATTTTAATTAGATGATATATGAAATCAGTTTACTCTTTTTTTTGTTTTTTTACATCTTCCGACTTGACGGATAGAACTGGCTCAACACTCCATTTCTGTGATCTTCCTTGACAGTTAAATAGTTGATGGGATAGCTGCTTTAATGACATTTGGGATGCGTACAACGGTACAACCGTACAAGGGTTTATCTCGCATTAGTGTGCACAATATTTGCAATTATCTTGTTTTTTTTTCTAATTATTATTTTGGTTGATAATGGACATATTGTGATGTTTGTTATAAGCGTGTTAATAGGTCGAGTCAGGGTGAGTTGGTGTTAATTTCTCTAATCCGATCCAAAACCTTCGAACTATGGAGATTAATCATATAAAAAAAAAAATCTCACAAAATGAAGATCGATTTACAATACTTATAACATTTTTTTTCTAAATTATATAAAAAATCACCTATAAATACAAATATTATGAAAAAAAAATGAAGGTCAATGGGGTCAATTGACACCCATATGCTATTAGTACATTCGCTCCTGAATTCGACACGACTTGATTCGAGTTGTCTATCTCGATCTAGTTTGAACTAGTCATGGATCGATCCAATCCAATCCAATCCGATTGCTTATTTGTTAATTTATTTATGCAATTTAAACTTAATTAATATATAATTGATCTTAATTATTGTATAATAAACCATCGGTAGTAATAAAATTCAAGTTAAATGCCACAAATGGATCGGGTCTGATTCGATCCAAATCCAACCCCATCCGAATCGTGTTAAAAATTCTAGATCCGCATCTAACCCATTTAACCTCAAACTAAATAACAAAATATGTAGATAAAAGTAATATATTTAACATAAAAAGAATACACATTTTCATCATATCATTTTTAACAAGTACATCACTAATTATTACTCAAACATTATCATATGAAATGCCACACAAATTAATTTTACTATAAAAAAATAATAGATTCTGATATAAATGAAAGTGCTACATCAATTTCATTGGAAGAAACATATGTTATAACATAGTTAAGTTAGAAAAAAAAAAAAATGCCACGCATATCAATTTGTTAAATGTATCAACAAAACATCAAACATTATGAATGACGAAATGTTTATTTTATTTTGTCAGAGTTCAAAAAGAGAAAATGGGGTTTGGTTCAGGTATATATATATACATGTATCATATTGGGTTGAAGTTAGACATAGACATTAACCTAAATATTTTTTTTATGCTAAAATATTTAATTTTCAGTATGCACCAGATAGCTTATTATTTTGCAGCATCGATCAATCAAACTATTAAAGTTGCTATTGGAGATATCTGACTTATGTGTAAATAACTTAATTGGTTTTAATGAAATCGATGATCAGTAGCATGCTAATTCATACTTCTCAGAAAAATACGGCATGCAAGTTATTTTAATATTTGTACATGTATAAAGTATAATTGGTATATCGGATTTAATGTATTTTTCAAGTCACTAGAAAATTAAGATAGTAACTTTGACTAGTATTAAACCTGTTTAGCTTGCTGGTAATAACAGTGAAAACAATATTTTGGATTTCGACACTTAAATTGTGGACATGCAGGACATCTGCTACATATTATAAAATTAGTATGTTTTATTAATTACTTCTTTCAGCGACCATTTTTTATACGATCACCTTTAATCAGTACAACTAATTTAATTATCTCGAATCAACACTTAATTTTGTGGTGGCTTAATTACTCATGGACGGACGCATGCATATATACATACTAACACCATTAGTAACTTTTTTTTTTTTACTTTAATATTTGAATTCCCTCTAAACATGAGTAAATTTGATGACTCAAAAGAATATATATATTATCATCATCTATTTGATATATATTACACTTTTAACATTCATTTTATAAAGTAATTATTAATATTATTGTATTCAATATATATTCTATTTTACCTTGAGATCGAGTACTAAATTTGATGGGTCAAGGGTACGTTAAATATTACGAATTTCAGGTTAATTTAATACAGTAATCATGATATTTTATACTTCAATTTATAATATGTATTTTAAGATTTCTTTAATAATAACACTAATACTTGCTATATTTTTTTTTTCGTTACGACAAACTGCGAATCACTTTTTTGAAATTATTGCAGAAGCTGCCAAGTCCCAAATCTCTAAAACATTGATCGGAATGTGGTATGCAGGATATATTGTTAGAAATGTACTAACATGTCAGAATATTTTGGGTCAAAATTAATAGTTAATTTTATGAATTAAATATGGATCAACTTTTATTGGGCTATAGGCCCGAAATATAATTTCTGTTCTGATATGATCTAGTTCAATGTATTTGGATAAGAATTTCTGTAGAGAATCAAACAAAATGGTGCAAATAAACAGGCTCAAACGAACTGGTGTATATTGTTTATAAATATACATCAGCAGTTCATTTTCAGTGAGTCTCATTAATCAGCATTTGTATCTATTCAAAAACTGTGAGAGAGAAAGAAAGAGAAACATAAGAGCCTGTCAATTCGGTACTAGTATCTCGATTGACAGTTGTTTTTGAACCTGTCCGTGTGGATACTGGTGGAGATGCATTTGTTGTTGCTGGTGCGTATATCTGACAACTATACGAAGATATTCATTGCGCGTCTAGTGGTAAACTCTATATAAATCTTGGAATTAGTTTTATGCAAGAATTCTGATTTTCGAGTAGTGAACAGATCTTGAACTGAATCGAATTATTGCACATATAACTTACCCGAATCCCTACATACATACATATATATACACACACACACACACGATGTTCTAATGATTTTTAGGGGCATGTCTAAAATTTAGAAGTGATAATTGAACGGATTGGATCAAATTAGCTTGACTTGGAACAGCTGTTGGGTTGGTTCGAATTGGTTTGATTTTGGATCAGTTTCGAATCATATTTTTATTTTTGGTGAATCTCGTCGGACTCTGATCAACTTTTTAATATTTCCGAATTGAGTTAGATTTTTCATATTAAAAGTGGTATCAGAGCGGCCAAATTGAGTTCGAGTCAAATCTGAATTGATTGCAAAGGATTACTGGTCGGATTTAGTCGGATTGTTTAACTTCAAATCACAAAACATAGAATGCCGGCCCTCTCGTCCAAAAAGTTCATAGCAGCGCAATTTTTTTAACCGCTATTATTCGTAGCATCAAATAATTTTTTTTTTTTTTTTTTTTATTGAGGTATGGCTTGCGTGGAATGGAAAAGTCAATCATAGACGCTGGCGTCGTGCTTTCTGTGGGTGGAATGCAATCGTATCCTCTGCATGAACGGAATGTCCGTTAATAGATCTGGACCGTCCGATTGAGATCCGCACTAATATTAAAGAACTCTGTGCATCATAGGCATGGGCCGAATTGACTCTGATCATGATCAAACGGCCGAGATGCATTAAACTCAAAAGATGGAATCCCATCTAGCCGACGTGGCAATTATGAAAAGATCCTCCTAGTTCCTCTCCTGTCTCCTGTGCTGGACTCGGAATCTGATGATGAAGTCAGCTCCAGGCTCCAGGCTCCAGCTCTGAATGAACGCATAATCCATTTACTTGGTTATATTACTAATTGACGAATTGAATTCTCAGTTAATGCTGGAGACAAATGCGGTTGCGTTTAATTAAGGAAGAATTTCATCTACCCCCCTCAAAAACCTTGAAATTACGTATTTCCCCCTCTAAAATTCATAATATCATATTTACCCTTTTAAAGTTCAAAAACTCACAAATTTATCCAATTTATTGATTTTTCTAATAAAACTCATTTAAAAATTTTAAATTATCCCTCTTTTCTTCTTCTCCTTTCTCTTCGTTACTTGTACAAAAGTTTTGTAACACAGTACAAAGTAGAAAACAAACCATACTCAAAACATTTGAGTATTAGATAAAATAAAAACATGAAATAACAAACTAATTAAAGCCAATTCTCTGGAGCGCCTTTGCGTGCCTTTGTGTTTCTCTATTTATCTTCTCCAGTAACTATTCTCCACTGCACAAGTATTGGTACGCCTCTATTTCTGGTACCGGCTGTACCAGTCCGCCTTGCCACTGGACTGTATCAGTACCAGTCAGCATTACACGTCTTCCTGCTGCTGTACCAGTCTGATATATAGCAGAACCGTACCAGTCAAGTATGTCACAGAGTTGTACCAGTCCATTGTGCCACCAGTAATCTGTGTTAAAAGCTGATGAGCTGAGTTACGTTTGTAGATCAACCCGCAGTTCCAGTACTGTTTGCTATGGCGCTGAGTCTGTTAAGGAAAGGAGTGGCTCTGAGAAGAGGAGTGCTGAGACCACATCTGCATGGTTACATCATTAAAGCCTGGTCGGAGTTTTTGCTTCCTCTTCTTCTTCATCTCCTTTACATTATTATACTATCATTGTGATTAAATTTGTCTCTGATTTCAGAGATGGCATCTGATTCAAGGGATTCAGATAAGGATTGAGAAGGAGGGTGCGCTGACACTCCAATTAAACCAATTAGAACTTCTCGGGTTTTACTTTAACACCAATGCAAACACCAACCCCGACAAGAATTGAAATTGGAATTAAAGTTGATCGGGAATACCGCTAATGACTGATGAAGCCAAAACATACAGTGAAAATCTATATATTTTCTTCCGAAAAATAGCGAAAAGCGAATGCAAAGTAGCCATTTTTCCGATTTATTTACCGCAAACATGTTTTTAGGTCTTTTTGACAGGTTTTTGAGAAAGTTCCGTATTTAGGCCAAAAACAGAGCAAAAGTATCGAATTTAGGTGATTTCTGGAGATAACACCAATACAGGGCATCACATGGAGCATGTAACACCTCACATGAAGTGCACAACATGCAAAATGGCAAAATTACAGTAAAATCTGCTAAGTCAGGAAGTCGTGCGGGGTCCCCTATGCCGCACAATCCGTGGATTGTTTTGATTTTGATCAAATCTCCACCGTTGATGCTATTTTCGGCAGAATTCTTCCAGATGGACGCAATTGCTTTGGCGGCAATCTTTCATAGCTATTTTTGGCTTCATCTGAGCAAACTTGAAGTGCACTCCAAGTTTGCACTACCTCCACTACTTCCACTACTCCATCTCTCATTTAGGAAGGCTATAAATACCCCTATTGTAATAGAATTTTGGTGTGCGTGTTTAATTATGTTAAGTCCATAGAATAGATATTAGCAATCATCATTACTAGGTTAGGTTAGAGAGTTACTTAGAGAGAGAATGGTAGCTATCGGAAGCCAAGCAGGAGAAGAAGGCGTCATCTAAGGAGGCAGAGGTTCATCCATCTTCAATTGGGTTGCAATTTATGTTCTCTTTATTTTATTCCTTTTATTTTGTCATAATCATAGAAGCTAAACTTCTCGTCTCTAGGGTAAGGGTTGTACTCGAATTCTTAATTATATTTTAGTATAAATTTATGTTTTGCTTATGTTGATTTGAGTTCCCTTTATTATTTAAATTTTTTTTTATTAAATCCTTGCATATATAGTTTTGTCTACTATATGCCAGTGACCCTCCACATACCAATAGGTGTATGATTTCGTTGCATTCCGGTGTGAGCGGGATAATGCATGTAAGTATATGTAATACTTCGGCTAACGAGACTTGGCAGCGGTTCAAAGACTAGGGTTAGAACCCAATGGACTCCCTTGGCAGGATAGCATAAATCGTATGTTTAGATTATATTAGGAAACACCTAAATTAGGTAGGGTCTTTGGAATATTTAATTGTGGGGTAGAATAAGAAATGATCAATTGTGTTTGTGTGAGAAAGATAATTGCATA
This sequence comes from Carex myosuroides, assembly GCA_028015225.1. NCBI lineage: Eukaryota > Viridiplantae > Streptophyta > Magnoliopsida > Poales > Cyperaceae > Carex > Carex myosuroides. The sequence continues at coordinate 883,692 of CM051481.1, forward strand.
CCTAGGATACTTAGAATTGATAGCCTAAAAGCCGATCGCAAGATTGGAAAACCTTTCAAATCGCATAAGTAAAAACTCAGTAATCATGCGGGGTAGTGACAGTGCCGCCTGCGGGATACTGTGGGACAATCTATGCCGCATGCGGGGTAGAGGGACGTAGAAATTTATACTTTGCATAATTAAGTAGGAGAGCACCTGATCCCTAGAGAATCTCTATTTAATTGTTTAATTCAAATTTTAGCACAATTAGCGCCATTGCATAAACCTTGAGGGTATTGAATCCTATCTTAAACTGTTTTAAACAAACGTATTTCAAAACCCCTCGAGTACCTAGAATAGTGAAAATTGTTAGAAATCCAATACATTATCCATGTGGATCGACACCCCAATTATACTACACGGTAGGATCATGCACTTGTGATCTGAACGTAAGTTAAATTAGGGTTAAAAAGTATATTAATTTATACTGAAAGTTGTTAGTACCATTTTGGTCCATCAATATCCGGGATAAAGGATTCGCTTGAACTTGGGGACAAGGAGAGAAAGCCATCAAATCTAATTGTAATTTTTAATTTTATTCCTTTGTTGTGTTCTGAGAGGCATTGAATGCACAAGAGGCCGGTAAAAACCATTTCTTCAAGCTCGACGCTCAGACACCGATCATTTTTGTATCTGCACCCGTTATGTAAATCCTTGTGTACTATGTGTGCAACTTCTTATTTTGCTGGTTTTCATCACAGGTGAACCAGATCCACCACTTTGATTTCTACTGATGTTTACAAGAGACCAATTGATCAATCAAATTGTACAAAATTGTTTTTGGAAGAAACTATATATCTTTCAATAAATTATCCATGTAATACTAAAAAAAATATCAGGTTTTACTTTACCAAAAAAGAAAGTAAATGTGAAGTTCTTTAATTTGTGTTGTAGAAATTTTTTGTAAATTTTCAAATAAAAAATAAAAAAGATAGAAGAGAATTGCAATAGGAAGGGGAAATGTCTTCCTATTGTGGAAAATACAAGTGTCGAAAATGAGAGAGAATGTTTGCCTACTGTGGAAAATACACGGGTATGGCTAATGGCTCCTACTGTGGAAAATGTCTCTCGTTTTCAATTAATGTCTACCAACTTTGGAGATGCCTACTCTTGTATTTTCCATATAAGAGAATTGCAAAAGAAAAGGGGAAATGTCTGTCCATTCGGAAATTTTTTAAAGGAGAAGAAGAAAATAGAGAGAAAGGGTAAAATGGGTAATTTAAAATTTTGAAATGAGTTTTATTAGAAAAATTAATAAATTGGATAAATTTGTGAGTTTTTGAACTTTAGAAGGGTAAGTATGATATTATGAATTTTAGAGGGGGAAATACCTAATTTCAAGATTTTTGAGGGGATACATGAAATTCCCCATTTAATTAATACGCGCAACTGTTCAATGAATAAAATAATTCAATTAGCACATTTTTGAAGGATACAACTGGAAAAATTTCAGTAGAGTTGAAAAGTACAAGCATGACAAGTGTTTTTTAATCGTTTCTGAAAACATGTTTACGTTAAATAATAAAGTGATGCCATCTCTGCCATTAAATTATGGTGACTAAAGACTGGACATCGCTATAAGTAAAAATAAAAAAATCAAGGGAAAAGAAAAAAGAGGTGATTTTGGGCGGTAACATAAGGATTTTTCCGACATTTTTATTAATATCCAAAGTTAATTACAAATTAATAAATATATCTAGAATCAGTGGCTATTTCGAAAAATATCCAAACCGGTCAGATTCTGGCCGGTTTTCTCTTCCACCAGAAGCCGGTCAGAATCTGGCCGGTTTCCTCAAAAAAAAAAATTTATATTTTTTGTTTAGATTTTATGTCGTACTATTATTGTTATTTTCAAAATTTGGACATTTTCGAAATTATTTTCTATTTAGATTTCAGTTCAGAATCTGACCAGTTTGAATATTTTTCTAAATTTTCACTAATTCTGGGTATATTTATTAATTTGTAATTAACTTTGGATATTAATAAAAATGTCGGAGATTTTTTGGTCCTCCGAAAGCAGGAAGAGTATTCTAGCGGTACTGTACCTAAGTTAGGAAATCAATTTGGAACCTGTTATTTCGATTCTTGATTTTTGTTGAAATTTGTGTATGAAAAAAAATTCTCAAGATTCTAACCGTAGATTTTTATTGAGATTTGTGTATGAAAAAAGTTCGTTGAGAATTCGTGAATGGATAAATTTGAACAATTTGGGATAACATCAGATTTATTCCATGAGTTAATCTCAGCCGAATGATTTATTTATTTAACCTGCAGTAGATACAGGGGTCTTTACGATGCATGTCATATTAAAATAAATGGAATGGATCTTATTCTGCCAGATACCTAACTAGATCTGAATTCCTGAAACTGAAAACATTTGTCGTTCAATTTTTTTGTAGATGAAGGCTGTGATCGGAATAACAATTATAGAAAATAGAATTCAATTTAACAGGAAAAAACGATTAGAACAGATTTGAAATTGAATTTTACAGATAAGAAGAAGTAAAGTAGATTGAAGAATTCAATATTTGATGGTAAAAGAAAGCCCCTAAAATTCATTTAATTTACAATATATGTCTCATTCTCAAGAAAAATGGATTGCCTTCTTTCGAAAGGTAGAAACAAACGAAAAGTTTAAAACCAGGCCGAAGAAAGACGGAGACCAAGGCCTAAGCTAAAAATCACAGCGAACTCGCGATTCGGCCCACACTCGCCATTTGCCTTGAGCCGCAACTTCTCTCGTCATTGAAAAGGGAACAACAACGTAATTTCATTGCAACGAAATCAATTCTCGTCAAAAAGTTTGCCGTGATTTCGCTGGAGGAAATCCTCTCAAATCCCGCCAAATCAAATCATCTCAGAGGCTTCCGTTCTGATCAGGCGACGAGTGTGAATTCTCATTCCATTTCTCGTTTGAGGTAGAAAGGGCTCGTTCGGGAAGCAAGCTGATACCTCGCATATTTAGTCTATTTTAGGCCTGTTTTCGTACCAGATTCGTGCCATAATTCACCAGAATCATGTGCATTTCATAGATATATCTTTAGAATTTGGTACTGCTGAGTGTTTGTTTGTTTTCTGCAGGCTTGGAGCAAAACACACGAAGAAACGACGATTTGGGATGATCTGGTACGGCCCTTACCAAGTCTGGTACGGGTCTTACCGGACTTAGCCATTTTTCAGCTCATCACGCCTGGTACGGCCCTTACCAAGTTTGGTACGGGTCTTACCGAACTTAGCCATTTTTCAGCTCATCACGCCTGGTACGGCCTGGCCGTACCAATTTGGTACGGGCCGTACCTAAAGGCGGCCTGACAGATTCAAATTTTGGCAGAGGCTATTTAAAGCGGGGAACTCTCCAATTTCGACAGACATTCCATTCCAGATCCATTTGAGAGCACAGTAAGAGAGAGAAAGAGAGCTAAGGAGTTGAGAGCAAGAAGGAAGGAAGAGGAAGAGGCGAAACTCGACGGATCTAGCTTCCTCCTCTCGATCCCTTCGATCCATGGCTATCTCTATCCCTCTTATTGCATTTTTAGATCTGATTATGTGCTGTGAGTAGTTCTTTTAGTTTCTAGGGTTAGAGATTGATTCTTGATTTGTTTTGACTTTCTTTGACTTGTATCTTGTATGAACTCTTTAGTTTGATTGATTGTGATTTACTTTGATATCTTTTGCTTTGCTTGCTGTGATTGTTGTATGATGTGCCTCTAGGTTTAGATCGAACCTATCAAGGTCGTGTGATCATCTCAATCTCTCATCCAAATCAAATGCTTAGGGTAGAATAGTTCGAATTGAAGCCGAGAGGTTGAATTCTCCTCTAATCGACAGATTAGAGGGTGCCTTAGACCTCCAATCAACCAGCTAGGGTAGATCTGTACCAACACACGAGAGTTGAGGTGTAGAAATCCCTAAAAGGCAATCAATTGCATTCCAACCTAGATCTTGATCCAACAAACGATGGTTGAGAGTTAGGAACCTTAGGTATGGTCAATTGAACCTTTCTAAAGAGTTTAGCACAAGGTACCAGCAAGGAAATGCATTCACTCGGACTGGTAGGTTCTGTTCTGGGAAGCCAGTACGGGTCTTACCAGGGTGGTACGGCCTTGCCTTACCAAGTGAAGTACGGCCTAGCCGTACCAACTTGGTACGGGCCGTACCACTAGAGGCAGATCATAGATGAAGTCTGAAACCCTGGAAACGCCTTTTATCCATAATCAAAACACAATTTACATTTCTTCTAGCATTTTATTACATTGTTTGAATTGCTTGAATTGACCTTTTTAGGAAATTAAATACCAAACCAAATCTTTCTCACTTCTAGTTTTTAATTGAGTTTGGTAGATTCTAACCAAGTAATTGCCCGTCCCTGTGGATCAATACCCGATTATACTACTCGATAGGGGTTGTGCACTTGCAACCCTTACTCGTGAAGTGTAAACGCGGTTTTAAAAGGTACGCCCTCAAGCGTACTGAAACTTGCGTTGCGCTTCTGCGCGAACATCAGCCATCTGATTCGCTTGCTCGCGGAACTGAGCTTGAATCTGATCATCACGAGCTTGTTGAGAGAATTGGGAATCACGAGCAAGCTGAGATATGCGATCATTGATTGCAATCAGATCCATAGAGACATCTTCAGTCGTCTCATTCACCCTTGGTTTCGGCGGCATAGCTCACAGTACTACAACTGCCCAGATGCGATCGAAAAGCTCTGATACCACTTGCAGCGATCTTAAATCGCTAAAATAGAATCAAGAGAGAAAAGAGGCAGAGAAGAGAAAGAGAGATCGAAATGATTCAAGAATTTGGAGTAATTTTATTGAAATAGCAAAGTTCGCCAAATACAACCAAGGTCGAATGCCAACCGCAATTCGCCTAAATTCAACATCAAAAACATAAACTCTCTCTATACCAGAGTTAGCCTTATATAGGCGATCAAAAACGTAAAAGAAAGTAAAAGCAAATGACTACACATCAGTAAAGAGACTGAGTTGGCTAACCGAACTCGCTGATGTGGCATAACAAACTCTAACAGAAGAACGCAAGTGGTTGACACATCCTCTCCAGTGACTTCATCTTACTGGGCTCCTCCAGTGCTGTCATTTGATCCCCAGTTGCAGCTATGGCCCTTCATAACAATGGGCCCATTTGCAGAGAACCCGGCCTTAATCGGTTCCTGCCCAAAACAATTGGCCGCACCACCCAAAACTGCTACTTCTTCAATTAAACTTCTAACGGCTATCCCCAAATCGAGTTCATCTCGTTCCAGTAAACCCAAAAATTGAGTTACATTAGGGATCTGGACTCCGAGAGATAGAGGGGTGGGGGGGGGGAGAGAGAGAGAGAAACATACCTTTGACCTAAAACGCCGTCGCCACTCCTATTTTGGTGGCCTCTTTTCCCAACT